>CAWUFW010014914.1:0-388589 GCA_963921515.1 Calotriton arnoldi
AGTTAAGCTCAGAAATCACTCATACAAAACCACTGAAATTCAGCAGCACTCACACACCCATACATCCACTCAGACACCCCCTCCCACACTGATACCTCAGTCATAGTGCCACTAAGATGACATACATTTGAAACAGTATCACTCATTAGCAGTACAAGAGAATAGTAATTTAACGTATTCAGTAGCTTAGTATATATCTTTAAATCTCAAAACGTTTACAAAACACTTACGCTCACTGGATGATGTCATCAGTGAAGTAACTGACCATGTCATGAGTGATGTAATAAGTGGGGTCATAAGCAGTGCATTGCGCGGGCATAAGTTAGAGTTAGCTCAGGTAACTATATGAGTGAAATCAGAGCCTAACTATAACGTTCCTGTAACCTTCATTTTTTTCAGTGAATTTTGAAGGTTTTTATATTTTATTTCCTAACTATAACCTGTAACCTTAGTGAGTGGGTGTGTGAGTGGCTGTTAGGGTCTGTGAGTGGGTATGTAAGTAGCTGTATAGATCTGTGAGTGGGTGTGTGAGTGGCTGTGTGGATCTGTAAGTAGATGTGTGAGTGGTTGTGTGGGTGTGTGAGTGGTTTTGTGGGTGTAAAAGTGGGTGTGTGACTGGTTGTATGGGTCTGTGAGGTGCATACTACTAAGGTAGATGGGGCAGGGCAAAACAGCCGAAGCCTTCAGGTGATTTTGCACTATTCTAAACTGGTAGTCATTTAAAGGGAGAGCGATGGGCTCTACTCTCACCAGGAGAGACCAAGAAAGAGCCCACTCATCACAGTCACTGCAGATCACCTCTGATATATCAACAATGCATTAACCTCCACGTAGCATTTCAGATCGTTTTTCAATGTGGAGTTGCTAAGAAAACACACTTGCTTTGCCTTCGTCAAGCCCAGGAAGCTACGATCATTTGTCCTTTAGAGAAGTGGAGCTTCAGTTGGGGCACCTGCTATGTTTATATTTGTAAGTGCTTCCCATTGAGGTTTAATTTCTGTGAAATGAGCATCAGGGCCAGGACGGAACCTCATCTGCCCCTTTATCCAACAAGAGTCCTCTGCCCCTTTATCCAACAAGAGTCCACAGCTGTGTACAAATTTAAAGTGAGGAGGAGGGGTTGCGTGGCCCCCATTCCAGGGCCGATTTCAGCCTCGGGGACCTCATCCCCTGGGGGTCCGGTCTTAACATAATGGGGAGGGGGTCTGTGCAACCCCCTCCCTGGGCCAATCTTGGCCCCGGGACCCTATAACCCGGGACCCGGCCAATTATTGGATGGGGGATGGGCTGTGGAGCCCCCTTCCCCAGGCTGTTTTTGGCCCCGGGGACTAATCCCCTGGGGCCTGGCAAACTAAGGCTAGATGTCCTGGTGCCAATCTAGGGCACCCAGTGACCACTGTTGGGGACCACGGAGGAGCCCCAATGCCCCCGCAGTTTCTGCCAGCTCCCCACCTCCAGCAGAAGCCGGCGTTGCTCCTGGACGTAGGGAGGAGCCAAAAATGCTGGTCCCTGCTTGCAGGAGCAATTCTTTCATCTGTTTTCCTGCCCGCTTGAGAGCGGGCAGGAAAACAGATGAAAAGTCTGCTCCCAGTGGATGAGAGCAGTCTTCCTGCTACCGCCCACTGGGAGCAGACTTACTGTTTGCTCTCACTTGTCGGGAGCTGTTAAAGCTCCCGCCCAGCGAGACCAAACAGCTATGTCCCCGTGGTGGGCATCCCAGGACATTAGGAGCCGGCCCTGGGGAATGGTGGTGCCCAAGGCCATTAATGGCTCCAGGAGGGGGTGTGTGCTGCCCCCCCTTTGTTATTGTAGGGCCTGCCCTGGGGAGTTGGTGGTTCCTGGGGCAAAATATGTTCCCAGACAGGGGCCGCGTGTTCCCCTCTTGCCCTTTAATTGGATTTCTGGCCCCAGGGACGTGGTGGTTCTTTGGGCTTTTTAGAGCCACAGGAGGGGGGCCACACGGCCCCGTCCAATTTATAATTAAAGTCCCAAGAAGGTGGTGGTCCCCAGGGCTCTTAAGAGACAGCAGGAGGGGGGCTCCAATTTATAATTAAATCCCCGAGGAGGTAATGGTCCCCAGGGTTCTTAAGAGCCAACAGGAGGAGAGCCATGTATGCCCCCTCCTATTTTTAAGCATGTACCCAGGACCTGGCCCAAGTAAACAAGTACAGGAGACTGCTCTTGTTTTTTTGTTTTTTCCATTCGCACAAGTTTGCAAATACTCCCAATTTCACGGCAATTGTTTTAAAAAAATGCTTTTGCCCTGACTGGGTCCCTGGGTGACCTCAGCGCCGGGGCTAGGGAGTCAGAGTATTCCTACCTTGCCACCTTTTCTTTATTTTTCACTTTTTTGGGACTGGTCTGAGGCCGAGTCCCAAGATGGCTGGCAAAACCTATTGGTTGAAGTGTTGGCACTCTGCACAAGATTGGGAGTATTTGCAAAGTATTCGTGCTTCTCGATATACAAATTTGTTTTCTCTAAATTTCTCAAATAGTACTGAATGGATTTGCAACAAATAACAAGAAGGGCTCTTTCTGGACCAAGAGCTAGCTTTCTGTTGAATTTGGTGTAATTCTGTCCTGCTTTCGGGTGTAGTTGTTCCTAAAATCCCTATGTGAATTAACATAAGAAATGCACCTTTTTTACCCCCCTCTTTTTGGCCCCCGCTTTACAGATCACACTGAAACTTTCCAAGCACAGCTAGAAGCAGCTGGGCACTTTTTGGAAAATTTTGGGAAGATTCAGCCAAACGACGCAAAAGATATAGGCAAGTAAAAAAACGATTTTCCTATGGAAACTGGGTCCTAAATATAATTATCTACTGGTGGCTGCCAATATATATATATATATATATATATATATATATATATATATATATATATATATATATATATATATATATATATATATATATATATATATATATATATATATATATATATATATATTGAAAGGAATTTTTGTCATGTAAATAGAGGACAATTTTTTTATTGTCAAGGGCAGCTATTAGACATGTCGACCATTTAATCCTTGTGGCACTAATAAGTATGGAGGTTTGAGCAAATGATAAATTATGTTACTCGAACCTTAACGAGGAAATGTATTAAGCACTTGCTGATGAAAGATTATACAAATATAAGAGAAAACATATACAAAATGTTATGTTTTTTAACATGTTGCAAGATGGCGCCCAAAGGGGAAGAAAAAATGTGAAATGACAAGCTCCAATGTGCCAAAAGGAAATTGCGGTTGTCCTTTATTGCTGTTTATGATTGAACATTTTAAAAATGTTTGAGAAATGGCGTCTTGCATTGTGAAAAGGCAGCAAGCTGCTGCCGAAATGCGTAGATGCCGTCACTGAAAATCGAATAAATACGAGTAAAAACTGCCCCACGGAGTGCTGGATTGTTGCTGCGCAAGCAGTGGTTACTTTTGATATTTTGAGACGCGGCGGGTGTCTCACAACCAGCACCCCCGACGGTTGGGAAGCACACCAGGATAGCCGCCATTGGATTTTGAGGAAAGGAGACAGGCGTGCTCCTCGTTGACTCCCGACGTGAATCGCCGTAAGCCGAGGAGAGAGTGGCGTGATCATAGAGGAGGAGACCGCGGACGGTGATCGGAGGATTTCCGACAGCGGATGAGAACTCGCAGAACACCCCGGGAAGCTCCGGTAAGCTGGGCGCAGCAAAGGGAGGTACGGAGCCGGCCGGAAAGCGACAACATCTCCTGGTACAGTTAAGGAGAGGAAGGGAGTCGCCGAATAAGCGTGTGGCAATTTACCGTTTTGAAAACATGAGTGACGAAGAATGCGCAGCTCGAGAGCAAGATGCTCTTAAACTCTTCATGGAAAGTGAAATACCGGTTACTAGGGACAGAGGAGTAATCGTCCCACTTGAAAATAACGAAATTGGAAAACAGTTGCAGGAATGGGAAAGGTTAAAAGAGGGAGATCTCATGATGGTGGGAGGTAGCATCCCTAAGGCAATACATTCAGGTTGGTCGAGTCCCGAGAGGACTTCGGATTATGATCACACCGACGTACGAAAATCCGAACCCAGAACTGTTGTGTGAATGGGCTGACAACAGCGCCAAGAGTTCTACAAACATGATTCACATTTTAAATAAATATGCTGAATTGGAAAGACAAGAGGTGATGTTGAAATTGAAGGAATTAAATATCATTTTGGAGAAATATAGTGATCAAGCAAAAGTGGTCAAATTTAAGGAGACTCAAAAAATAGACTAGAAAAATATGAAAAACGGATAAAAGACAGAAAAGCAACAAAGTTTCTACGTGACCGTTTAGACTATGAAACAGGACGTATATATACTTTTGCCAAAAGATTTGACTCCGAAAGAAGACAAAAAGTCCAAAGTGGCATAGTTATACATCCAGAAACCTCACAAAGTGAAGCAAGCTCGGACACAGGTTCTGAGGTGGAACAGGAAGAACATGCAAGGCAGGGTGCAACTAATACGAGGCTGACGGTCACTGACGAACTTCGTTTTTTACAGCTGGATCAGAAGATCGACCACCGCACAATGAGAGGTCGGGGAGAGGAAGAGGACGAGGAAAAGGAAACAGAGGAGAGGAGGAGAAGGAAATAGGAGAAGCACGAGGAGGGAAAATGCCCAGATCAACGCGCTCCAATACGAAAAAAACAACAAAGAAATAATCTTAGGAACTACAGTAATTAATTTGAGCAATATTGCTCTATCAGCGGAAGACAAATCAGTGCTAGAATTTGGCCTTTCTTACTGTGACGAGAATTAATTTAATTATGCTAACAGCAGAATGGACCTATATAAATTTGTGCGTAAACTGAAATTGTCTAAATTACACAGTAGTAAGAACCTCCAAATGTTACCTGCATCGTCAATTGAAGCCAATCCCCAAAATGAGCAATCTATTCTAGCTGTAACTGATGTACCAATCTTGGAAGATCTTCTGTCTTTATATAATGAAAATAATGAGGAGGCGATAAACGAGGGTGAGCTTTGTGGAAATAATGATGACTTGAGTTTCCGCAGTTTAAATTTGGAGAAGGAAGATCATACTCCATTTCGTCCGCGCTCCAGATTTATGCCCCAATTGGCACAAGATAATTTGGATATTTTCTCTGATAATGTGATAGTGGATCTAAAGAATTTACACTATAAAACAGCGCAACAGAAGAGGAAAGTTAATCCTAAAAGAGCACAAATTCAGAGAACTGTAAAAAGAATTCAAAATGAAGAAGGAATTTTGGTGAAACCCTCAGATAAGGGAGGGAATGTCGTGCTGTGGGGACGTGAAATGTACAAAAAAAGAGGCATTAAGTCAACTTAATAACAGAGAGTGTTATAAAAGAATCGAAATGAAGGAGTATGATACAGTTAAAGACCAATTTTTTGAAAGACTGGAGTGTTGGAAACAACAGGAATTGTTAACTTGGGATGAATACATGTTTATAAGACAAGAGACCCCAGTGATACCAGTCTTTTATATGATGCCTAAAGTGCATAAAAATATTAATAGTCTACCGGGGAGACCCATAATATCATCTTGTAACGGCTTATTTGAGAATGCCTCGAAATATATTGATTATTTTTTAATTCTATTGTAAAATCATTGACATCACATCTTAAAGACTCTATGGATTTTTTAAAGTATATTTATGATGTACGTTGGGATGATACAATGGTATTATTGACTCTTGATATTGCTACACTATACACAAGCATAAAACACAGTGATGGTTTGAAAGCCACTGAATACTTTCTGAATAGAAGGCCTATGAGATTTTTAAAACACAACAGAATGCTTTTAGAGATGATGGAATGGTGCCTTACTAAGAATATTTTTTTATTTGGAAAAGATTTGTTCCAGCAAGAACAGGGAATGGCCATGGGCACCTGCTTCACCCCCAGTTATGCTAATTTACATCTTGGCTGGTGGGAGGAGCAGGTGCTCGGTGGTCCATTGCTGGAACAGTGGACTGATAATGTCCTACTATGGGTAAGGTTCATAGATGATGTTTTCGTGCTGTGGCAGGGCACGGAAACTGATATAGATCTCTTTATTAGTGACCTTAACTCTAATGATTTAAATTTTAAATTTGTGGGACATCATAGTAAAACCTCCATAGATTTCTTGGATATTAGAATTAAACCTGAGGGAGACAAACTGGAAACGACTGTCTTCCGGAAACCGACTGCTGGAAGCACTATTTTGCATGCCAAGAGTTCCCACCCTGGATCACTCATCAATAGTATTCCTTTTGGTGAGTTTTACAGGGCACGGAGAGCCTGCAGCAATCTTGAAGACTATGACAAAATAGAGCTAGAGATGACCAGCCGGTTTTTGCAGCGGGGCTACCCGTTAAATATTGTACGTGGGGCCGCAGCTAAAGCAAGAAACCTAGATAGAGAGAAGGTGCTATTTGAACCATCAAGGACACAGCGAAGGAAGAAACAACAAGGTGGTGAAGAATCTCATAGGTTCATAACGACTTTTAATACAAAACATAAGGATGTAAGGGCCATTTTGAAAAAACATTGGCACCTTATTAAAGGAGATCCAGTAGTGGGCCCTAAGATTAAAAAACATCCTGAAATAACATATAAGAAATCTAAGTCGTTAAAGGATCAAATTGGGAGCAGTGAGTACAAAGAGAGAGAAGGTACTCCGACCTGGCTCCAACAAAGAATGGGTTTTAGAAAGTGTTTTAAATGCAAAGCGTGTCAGCATGGAGTTAATTTAACACATTTTAGAACACCTTTTAATTAAACCATTGGAATGCAGGGGCTTTTTAACATGTAGGTCAAGTTTTGTGGTTTACATGCTGAGATGCCCCTGCGATAAAATATATATAGGCAGTACTACCTTACCTGCCTATAAAAGAATACTGCAACACAGAAGGGCAATTGCCAATAAAGACAGAACATATCCGGTAGCCCAGCATTTCGAAAAACATCATCACAGTAACCCTATATTCATGCAATACAGTTGTATTGCTGAAATCCTCAGAAAGAAGAGGGGAAATAGGGATAAAGAACTCCGGAGGCTAGAGACATATTATATCCTGGAATTCGATAGCAAAGAACCGAATGGGTTAAACATAGATGAAGATTTAATCACATGCCTGGGTTAAGAAGAGTTAGTGAGTTTGCACATTCAGAAGAACCATTTTCTTTTACACAGAAGTTTTATATGAGACTAGGAAATACAAAGGACACTTGGCACTTTATTATTGAGCATTGTAAGACTTAGCACTTTAACCTATTCATGTGAATAAATGTGCACGAAGCACTTTGCCCTTGAATATGGTTTGGAACAAGTATATGAATTTTAATATACGGAGGCACTACCACTTTAATTCTTCTAGTATTATGAATAGTATATGAATTTGAATATACTGTGGCACTGAGCACTTGCACTTTATTGAAAAGAATTTGCACTTGAATTATCCTAAGTACTGTGGAAAGTATATGAATTTGAATATACTGAAGCATTAGCACTTTATTATCTGAGTACTGTATAATAAATGCGAAAAGAGAAGAAAAGTGGAAAAATAAAGTTGAGCACTTGCACTTTATTGAAAGGAATTTTTGTCATGTAAATAGAGGACAATTTTTTTATTGTCAAGGGCAGCTATTAGACATGTCGACCATTTAATCCTTGTGGTACTAATAAGTATGGAGGTTTGAGCAAATGATGAATTATGTTACTCGAACCGTAACGAGGAAATGTATTAAGCACTTGCTGATGAAAGATTATACAAATATAAGAGAAAACATATACAAAATGTTATGTTTTTTAACATGTTGCAAGATGGCGCCCAAAGGGAAGAAAAAAAAAGTGAAATGACAAGCTCCAATGTGCCAAAAGGAAATTGCGGTAGTCCTTTATTGCTGTTTATTATTGAACATTTTAAAAATGTTTGAGAAATGGCGTCTTGCATTGTGAACAAGGCAGCAAGCTGCTGCCAAAACGCGTAGATGCCATCACTGAAAATTGAATAAATGCGAGTAAAAACTGCCCCACGGAGTGCTGGATTATTGCTGTGCAAGCGGTGGTTAGTTTTTGATTGATATATATATATATATATACTCGAGTCCTTCAGAAAGTATCAAAAAGAAGGTGGGGCACTCAAAGCTGTTCCAAGTGGATTTATTGTTCACGGGTCAGCCAACAAAACAACAGCCTCACAGGACGCATTTTGGCTTCACGCCTTCATCAACAGGTAAGCAACCATTTTGAAAGATAGCATATACATGTTGCAGGGCAAATACTAGTAGACATGGAAAAGTTTGCAATGCACTCTCTTTCTTAATCAACGATCATAATAAAATTACAAGAACGTCCCCAGTGGGCCAGGGCAGAAGTAGTCAATTGATCACAATTTTGTCATGGAATTGTGCTCATTCCAGCATAAAAACAGTACTTTACACTCCAGTCCGAGTGAGCGTAGACATAGTAGAGTTACAATTCAATTCATTGCTACTCTTGCCCATTATGTATCATAGTAAATCAAACCCCAGTGGGCAATGAAACTAACCTCTACCATCACTATAGAGTTGAGGGAATCATCTCCTATCTCAACTGAAATAGAAACAAAAAGCACAAAACTTTCCGCCCCAGTGGGCAAAGGTAGCAGCAAGGGAGGGATCCCCTTCCCACAGCTCCCCAGTCTTTTTCTCAATGACATTCAACATTATCATGTCATAGCAATAGACTCTAACGCTCATAGATTAATAAAGAAAAGTGACTCTTACCCAATGCTAGTGGGTACTTCTCTTGCCCATACTTGAGGTAGCTTCAATAGATGCTCTCTGGTCTCCATGACTACTCTGAATGCGCCCGCATTCTCTATAATCTTCAAAAAAAATAGAACATAGATAATAACACTTAAGTTGACAGATCACCAACTAACAAAGATGCTTTCTAAAACCAATGAACTCAAAATGATATGGGTTTCAAACTGCTAACAGCATAGGACAGTCAACATTTTCTCTGTAAACAAGCAACATGGGTCGATTCACATTGTTCCAGTCAAAGGTGAACATACAACTCTTCATCAGCATTTGGCCCTTTGGGTTCCGTGCTGTCTAATGCAAGAATGTATTTAGATTTGAGTATCCTGAGTCTTTTTTCCCTGTCCCCCCTTCTTTCATCACTCTTGATTCCATCAATGACACTCTATTTAAGGTTTCCTATGTCATTATATATATATATATATATTCACTGAAAAAACCATAGGTTTTAGGGACAGTTATAGTTACTTGGACATTGCACTCGTAAAAACCCGTGAAATTCCCCCGTTATAGTTAGTTCAGCTAACTATAACTCGCGCCCCCACAATGCACTGCTGATGACGTCACATATTACATCACTCATGACATGGTCAGTGACATCACTGATGACATCACTGATGACATCTCAAATGACATCACTGATGACATCATCCAGTGACTGTGTGTTTCTGTAAAGTTTAAATATTTTTAATATATATAGGGAAAGGCGTATTAAAGAATGAGTGGGTGTATAAGTGTGTGTATGGATGATTTAGTAGGTGCGTGACTAATTCTATAAGTGAGTGATTAAACGTATCTTACTGAATGCATGGGTTAGTGACTAAACTGGGTGAATGTCTGTATCTGTCTGTTGCTGTGTAAGTGGCTGCATGGGTTTGTGAATAGCTACATGAGTATGACAGTTATTGATTTGTTGTCTGAGTATCTGTATGGGTGCCTGAGTGTTTGTGTGGATGGGGTGTGTGCGACTGTGCATAGATGTGTGAGTGGGTGATTCACTGGGTGGATGGTTTCAAGAGTGCATCTGTGATAGACTGTATGGGTGGGTAAGTGTGTGTAACAGTGTGTTAGTGAGTGAATGTATGTCCCAGTGGTACATGTGTGAGTAACTACATATGTGAAAGGCAGTATATATGTGTGTTAGAGTATTTAAATGGCTATAAGTGAGAGTGTGTTATTGTGAGAGTGGCTGTATGGATGAGTGTGTGCTTGTATCAGTGATTGTATAAGAGCGTAACAATGTGCTAGTATTTGTATGATTAAGTGAGCTGGTGTGTGTATAACTGTATAGGTGAGTAAATGGCAGTGTGTTTAATTATTTGCATGACTGACTAGGTGTGTGAGTACCTCTATGGATGAGTGGCGGTGTTTGAGTGTCTATATAGGAGTAAGAGTGCATATGATAGTCCTGTACTGAGTGACCATAAGTATGAGTGACTGTACGGGTGAGTGAGTGGATGTGTGTGTGTAGACCTAAGAATCAGTGAGTGGGTATGTAGTTATTGGTGTTGGAGTGTCTATGGTTTTGCGAATGGCAGTCTGTAATTTAGAGTGGGTGTATCAAAGGTTATATTAGGGTGTGAGGAGGTGCATCAGATTATCACGTGGATGATGTCATCAGTGATGTCATTTGAGATGTCATCAGTGATGTCATCAGTGATGTCACTGACCATGTCATGAGTGATGTAATATGTGACGTCATCAGCAGTGCATTGCGGGCGCGAGTTATAGTTAGCTGAACTAACTATAACGGGGGAATTTCACGGGTTTTTTACGAGTGCAATGTCCAAGTAACTATAACTGTCCCTAAAACCTATGGTTTTTCAGTGAATTTCAAAGGTTTTTAAATGCTAATTTGTAACTATAACGTGTCTGAAACCTATGGTTTTTTCAGTGAATTTCAAAGGTTTTTAAAATGCTAATTTCTAACTATAACGTGCCTGAAACCTACGGTTTTTTCAGTGAATTTCAAAGGTTTTGTAAATGACAATTTTTAAATGTATTAATTGTTATATTAATTTTTTCATACTGATTTACTACATTTTTAGAAACAATTTTTTTTTACATATTTTATTTTTTAAATTACATTGTAATTACATTATACATTACATTACAAAAAATACTTTCTCAGAATGAATTACTTTAGTTTAAATACTTTGCACATAGGCAATAGACTTTTAAGTACAGTAGTTACAGTTGTTGCAATGGGCAACACATTTTCAAACACAATGCAACATTCAGCTCAATGTGAATTTCTAGTTAAATGCAATTAGTTACTTTATGGATTACTTTTCTAACCACAGGACTGGATTCTAGATTCAGTCCTGGGACATCTCCTGTAAACAGTTGAGTAAAAGCGTTTTGGTTACAGTACTGATTTTTAAGGAATATTATTGTATTTTAAAAGTTGACACTTAGAAACTTGTTCTCATATAGTCACCAATGTTATCCTATGGAAGGAAATTCACTTAGCAGGTAAAAACTGTTATCGTTACTTTTTCTTACTCAGTGTTGGATCCTGGATCCAGCACTGGTGCATCTCCTGTAAACAGTTGAAAGAATGCGTTTAAGTCATACAGGCGATTTTTAAGGAATATTTGTAGTTTGTAAAAATCAACACTTTGAAACTTTTTGCTGAAAACCAGACAATGGATTCCTATGGAAGAAAATATAAGTTACTGGTAAGTACGGTTAAAATTACTTTTCAGGGTCAGTGCTGGGCTAAAAGATGCAGCACTGGGTTCTCTCCTGATAACAGGTGAGTAAATCGGAATTCGTATTTCGGCTGATTTTAGAGGAATATTTTAAAGTTCCAAAACTCCACACTTAGAAGAATTTCCAAGTGAAACCAGTCAATGTTAGCCTATGGAAGGAAATTCAAGTTACTGGTAAGTACGGTTAGAATTACTTTTCAGGGTCAGTGCTGGGCTAAAAGGTGCAGCACTGGGTTTTCTCCTGATAACAGGTGAGTAAGTCGGAATTCGGATTTCGGCTGATTTTAGAGGAATATTTGTATGTTTCAAAAATCAACACTTAGAAACTTTTTCAGCAAAAAGCAGGCAATGATATCCTATGCAAGGAAATTCAAGTTACTAGTAAGTACGGTTAAAATTACTTTTCAGGACCAGTACTGGGCTGAAAGATACAGCACTGAGGTCTCTCCTTATAACAGGTGAGTAAATCGGAATTCGTATTTCGGCTGATTTTAGAGGAATATTTGTATGTTTCAAAAATCAACACTTAGAAACTTTTTCAGCAAAAAGCAGGCAATGATATCCTATGGAAGGAAATTCAAGTTACTGGTAAGTACGGTTAAAATTACTTTTCAGGACCAGTACTGGGCTGAAAGATGCAGCACTGAGGTCTCTCCTTATAACAGGTGAGTAAATCGGAATTCGTATTTCGGATGATTTTAGAAGAATATTTGCACAATGGTGAAGGAAGGGGCGGGCCTGAGGTGACATCTGTGCAAACGCGCCCCGTGGCGCGTTTTAAGTTGGGGGATTAAGTCCCCTTGAATCCTGAGGGTCCCTAGGGGCCAACTAGCCCACCAGGAACCTCCAATATGTACCTGTTGGGCTAGTTGGCCCCCAGGGACCCTCAGGATTGAAGGGGATTTAATTCCCCATCTTAAAATGCGCCACGGGGCCTGTTTGCACACATGTCACCTGAAGCCCCGCCCCTCCCTTCACCACTGTGCAAACACGCCCGTGGCGCGTTTTAAGTTGGGGGATTAAGTCCCCTTGAATCCTGAGGGTCCCCGGAGTCCAACTAGCCCACCATATACCTCCAAAAGCGCCACAGAGCTGCGTTGCAGAGAGGTGTAAAAGGGCGTGGCCTCTGTACACCTCTCTGCAAGGCAGCCCCTGGCGCATACTGGAGGTTCCTGGTGGGCTAGTTGGCCCCAGGGACCCCCAGTATTCAAGGGGAATTTGTTCCCCCTCTGCAAACGCGCCAGGGGCGCGTTTGCAGAGTGGTGAAGGAAGGGGCGGGGCCTGCGGGCCCGATCGTTTTTTTTTTTTTGTCCCCTGAAGGGGGCTGTGTGGCCCCCTTCCTTTTTCCTGTTTTTGGGCCCTGGGGACCCCATCCCCCAGGGCCTTACCCTTTTTGTAATTAATTTTTTTTTTTTAAACGGGAAGGGGGCCGCGTGGCCTCCTTCCTGGGCCTGTATTGGCCCGGGGACCCCATCCCCGGGGCATGGCCTCTATTTTTAATTTTATTTTTTGGAGGGGGCTGCGTGGCCCCCTCCTCTGGCCATTTAAGGCCCGGGGAACCCGTCCCCGGGGCCGGCCATACCCTTTTTTTTATTTTTTTAAACTTTGGGGAGGGGGCTGCGTGGCCCCCTCCCGAGCCCTACTGCCCGGGGACCCCATCCCCCGGGGCCTGGCCTCTCGTTGGGAACTGTGGGGGTCCCCAAGCCCCCCACAGTCCCGCCGGCTCCCGTGTCCTACGGGAGCCGGCATTGCTTTACACATGGGGAGCAGCTAACATGCTGCTCCCCATGTGGAAAGCTAATCAGCTTGGATATTGGAAGAGAGCAGGTTTCCCTGCTCTCTCTTCCAATATCCAAAGCAGTTTGCAATGACAGGACGGGAGCCGCGAGGCTCCCGTCCTGTCATTGCAAACAGAAGTGTCCCGGGGTAGGCACCCGGGACACTGCAGGAGCCGGCCCTGGGGAGTGGCGGTCCCCAGGGCCATCAAGGGCTCCAGGAGGGGGGCCGCGCGGCCCCCCTCCCTTAAATTGCACAGCCCCGGGGAGGTGGTGGTCCCCGGGGCTCTGGGAGTCCGTAATGGACCCCCACATTTATTTTATAAGTGCCCCGGGAGGTGGTGGTCCCCGGGGCGTGTGAGGGCTGTAGCCCCCAAACCTTATTTAAATCAAAAAAGAAGCCCGGGGGTGGCGGTCCCCGGGGCTGCGGGAGGCAGAAGAGCCCTCCCGCACCATTTTCAATAAAGCCCCGGGGGTGGCGGTCCCCGGGGCTTGGGAGGCCCTTTGAGGCCCCACACATAAAATTAACCCCCCACCATGCCCCCGGGACTTGGGCCACCCGAGGGCAAAATGCAATCGAAACGCGGGAGACCGCGCTTCGATTCTTTCGGCAGGATTTGCGCACCCTGAGCGCATCCTGCCGATTTTTAATTATTATTTTTTTTTTTTTGCCCAGGGGGTCCTTGTGGGACCCCTGAGCAAACCTAGAGGTCAGGGTGTTTCTAGCCTGCCCCCTTTGTGCGCTTTGCGCACTTGTTTCTGTCCCTCGGTTCTACCGAGGGACAAAATAGCTGCCAACATTTCCTGAATCGGAATGTTGACAGCCAATTAGCTATGCAGCTCGTGATCGGGAGGGTACGCGGACCCTACTCGGCCATAGATATCACTATCTTTTTACTTTTGATTTTCTCAGCAACTACTGAACGGATTTACACCATTTAACAAAAAGGGTTCTTTCTGAACCAAGAACTACCTCTTTGCCAAATTTGGTGTAATTCCATTCAGCAGTTCGAGCTGTAGCCGTGTCTAAAGTTTCCTATGGAAAATTGCATGGGGAAAACGCGTTTTGGGACCCCCCTTTTTCTCGGCCCCGCTGACGAATCCCCCGAGACTTTCAGGGTAGGAGCGGACCGGAGCGCCCCACAAAGTTTGAAAATTTTGCGAAGATACGTCAACCGGCAAGAGAGTTATTTCAAATAGAATGTCGCGGATTTCCTATGGATAATAGGTTGTAACTATAACTATCTATTGGCGACCGCCAGTAGATAATATATATATATATATATATATATATTTCCAAACAAAGTTCACCATGCGCCGCACCTCCCGTCCCGGGTGCAATCCACCGCGGTAGTAAACGGCGTCCCAAAACTTACTCCAACAACCGCAATCGTGCGGCTAAGAACGGATGCACTCCTTAAGGAAATTAAATAAGATGATTTATTGGGCTAAATCACGGAATACTGGAAATTAAAGAAGGCGCTGTGCCGAAGCATGTCTGTCAGCATTCCGTGATTTAGCCCAATAAATCATCTTATTTAATTTCCTTAAGGAGTGCATTCATTCTTATCCGCACGATTGCGGTTGTTGGAGTGAATATATATATATATATATTAAGCCTGGGCGGAGTTCGCGGAGTTCCTTGTAAAAAAAACTCCACTGCGCTACGTGCAGCTTCTTTAGATAAATGCCGTTTGCGGTGATTTTCAGTGCCAGGTGCTTGTCCGCACTGTGCAATCATCGCGAACATCACCATACACAGCGCAAGCGGGCGCTGCTTCCTTTCTGCCGCTCAAGCAGATTTTTACTCGAGCAGCAGCTTTCTCAACGTGAACGGATGGTTTCTCAACTCGAGCGGTCGTGATCATACGCGGCCACTCACAATGAGAAATCTGACCGCCCACGTTGAGAAATCTCGCCGGGAGGTTACTTTTCCACGCTCGTGCTCGCCAACTTGATGTTGACGATCGTGAACGAGGAAAAATCTCACCAGGAGGTGGATTTTCCTCGCTTGCGCTCGCCAACTTGACATTGATGAACGCTAGCGATGGAAAAAACTCCAACCCGCTGACGAAGTTTTTGGGAACTCCGCGAGCTCCGCATAACGCAGAGTGCTGAAAACTCTGCAAACTCCGCGAGCGGAGCGGAGTTCACTGCCCATATTTAATATATATATATATATATATATTCAGCTTCAAAGTTGTCCACCAGATGAGCAGCACTCAGACAACAGCAGCAAGACAACAGCCTTTAATAGGTATGGACGGAATTCTGCCTGCGGATACTTTAAACAGCCGTTCCTTATAGGTCTGCCCGACGCGTTTCGAAGTTCCTCAACTTCTCCTCAGAGGCTTTAACAGAAAAGATGCGTGCATGTACCGGTCCCAGTTCACGTTTAAATATTGCACGCCCCCAAATGGGCCGCTCCTATGAGACTGTGCATGATGGGAGCTGTAGTCTCGGCACTTAGTAATCCACAAATGGATGCACACATAATGTTCTGTTGAATTCAAAGTCCTCAATGGACCCCGCAGACAGGCCCGTCCTAAATCCTCTGCTGCTGCCCCACATTTACGATTCAGTCAATACCAAGTCACGTGGCCCCCTTGATTCGCGGGGTGGTGCTCGCTCTGCGGCAGGACGGCCGCGTATAGATTCATCTCCAAAGTTGTCCACCAGATGAGCAGCACTCAGACAACAGCAGCAAGACAACAGCCTTTAATAGGTATGGACGGTATTCCGTCTGCGGATACTTTAAACAGCCGTTCCGTATAGGACTGCCCGACGCGTTTCAAAGTTCCTCAACTTCTCCTCAGAGGCTTTAACGGAAAGGATGCATGCATGTACCGGTCCCAGTTCACGTTCAAATATTGCACGCCCCAAAATGGGCCGCTCCTATGAGACTGTGCATGATGGGAGCTGCAGGATTGAGGGCGAGTCCACTTGCAGGGTCCATACAGGACAAGATTTGTGTGCTATCCGGACCACATTTCCCACAATGCACAGTCTCATTCGAGCTTCCCATTGGTGGGTGTGCAATATGAAAATGGCGAAGTGGGTTCAGCGTTTGCACACACTGTCTCCGTTCAAGCATCTGAAGAGAAGCATATGGAGCTTCGAAACGCGTCAGGCATTTCCATTACAGAGCAACTTCTACAAGCGGATCCTCGTCCCTGCCTTTCATAAACAAAGCTGCTGATCGAGTGCTACTCACCTGGTGGACAACCTTTGGAGCAGAATATATATATATATATATATATATGAACGCTACGCGCCTCATACCTTTTCGTACAAATCCAGGAACTAACGGAGGATGAGTCAAGTTTCAGTTTATTTTCTGACTCTAAACACCAGACGCGTTTCGGCAGTCACCTTTCTCGATGGCAAAAATGAGGGCTTTTTACAGCAAGCAGTAAAATCTACTAGTCATCAGCTGATGACTAGGGGTAATGACCAACATAATGTGGTGGCAAACATAGACAACAGACTCTTCTGCTATAAAACATGGTTCATGACATTGCAGTCTGTAACTCCATTCCTGCGCCGTGTGCTTATGAGGTAAGGTGTGTTATGGCTGGGAGGAGTACTAAGCCACTATGTCATGGCTCATACTAACAATCTGTAAGCAACCTAGATATCCTAACATCTGTATGCAAAAAGCAGTTTCAAATATAGAATGTGATAACTCTGTTGCATGTGAAATAGACTCAAACTTGGCAGTGCTTGAAGTCTAACTGTGTTGATGCCTGAACCAATCACCTGTAAGAGCGAGCGCGCTTGTGGAGTCCTGTAATGATATACGCTAAGTGCGGGTACTCGAGAATGGGCCAAGGTGTCATGTTGGACCTATGTTCCATGTCGTGGTCTGCCAATGGTGTCTGTGAGTCACTGTGAGGCCTCAAAATGCGTAATAAAAACGGTGTTTCTCAGTGTGAACAAGTCACTGACGTGAAAAAATTAGAAAAAGTGAAGTGGGGAAGGGAAAGTTGTGATAGTGTCGTGTTATGTGCTCCAGAGAACCCTGGGCTCGCTCTGTGTTCAGCCGAAACTAGAGCAGTGGATACAAACCATGTCTAGAGGTGTAAGATCATGTGGTGCAGTGGGTTAAAATACTGGACAACCAACTGAAAGTCAGCCGACTTTCGGAAGTCAAATAGGCGAAAATTTCTGAAAGCAACTGGAGTGACTCCTTTAAAGGAAGTGGTAAAGATCCTCACTAAGATTTAGTCCTGTCGGTGCCTTGGTGTTGAGTTCAATAATATATTTGGACTCCAGTTGTCTTAACAATTTATCTCTATTACCCCCACGTTTGAGTGGTGGGATGCAGTCAACTACACAATATTTCAAGTGATCCAGGTTGTTGTGATGTGTTGCTTTGAAGTGTCTGGCAACTGGGTATGCTGGGTCACTGTTAACAATAGCCCTGATATGTTGCAGAATGCGAAGGTGCACTTGGAGCTTAGTGCTCCCCACGTATCTGAGCCCACAACTACAGGTGAGAATGTAGACTGCGTATTCTGTTGTACAGGTGAGTTTTTGTTGGATCACTATCGGTTTGTTCCTGAACTCTGCCGTGATTTGGGTGGTGTTAACTCCAAACTTGCATGCCCTACAGCTACTGCGTTTAAAAACCCTTTGACCCCTGGTAGCCAGTTCTTGGTGATGGTTATTTCGGGGCTATTTCTGACTACAGCATCATGCATGGAGACAGCTCTCCTGTAGGTGATCTCCGGCCTGCGGGCCACCATTGGTCCTAGTGTGGAGTCAGTTTTGATAATGCCCCAGTGTTTATTAAAAATGGATTTTAATACCCGTGCCTCGGTGTTGTGGGTGATGATAAGCCGCGTGGTTACCTTGCTGTCCGTGGTCAGCTCTGGGGCAGTGTCAATACTGTTGCTGGTGTCAGTGTGTGTGCCTAGTAGGAGATGTTCTCTGGGAAATGAGTTGGCTTTGGTGGTCGCTGCTGTGATCATCTTATCTGTGTAGCCTCTGGCCCTGAATCTCATGTGAGACTCCAATTGGCATTTGGCCAGGTCTGTGCTGTTGCTGCATATTCTGCGCAGGCGCAGCATTTCCCCGTAAGGAATGCTTGCTATCAGGTGTTTTGGGTGAAAACTGCTGGTGTGTAGGGTGGAGTTTCCTGCAGTGGTTTTTCTATGGAGAGTGGTGTGAAGTGTGCTGTTGGTGACATATACTTTGACATCAAAGAATTCCACTGATTCTGCGCTTATGGTGGCATTACACTCTAAATTCAAATCATTACAATTGATCTCATCAATAAACGTTTTTGCACTGTCAATGGAGCCTTTCCAGACCACAAAAATGTCATCAATATATCGCAGCCAACAAAGGATATGGTTAGACCAAGCTTCCGAGTGAGTGACCCTGAGGATCCGCTCCTCCCACCAGCCAACATGAAGACAGGCATAGCTGGGGGAGAAGCAAGCCCCCATTGCCACACCCCTCAGTTGCTGGTATGTCTTGTTGTTAAACATAAAGAAGTTATGTTCCAGGCACCATTCTATGAGATGCATAATGAGTTCGTTATGTTTGTAACAGTGAATAGGTCTCTTGGCCAAGAATTCATGGCATGCATTGAGTCCATCAGAGTGCCGTATGCTCGTGTATAGTGAAGTGATGTCAAGAGACATCAGGACACAGTCCGGGGACCATGAGATGTTGCTGATTTTTGAGAGGAAGTCGCTAGTGTCTCTTAGGTAGGTCAGGAGGTTGATGACATGCTCTTGTAGAAAGAAGTCCACATATTTGGATATGTTTTCGCAGAGGCTTTTGCGTGCTGAGATGATCGGTCTTCCTGGAATTGGAGATGTGCCTTTGTGTACCTTTGGAAGAAAGTGCAAGATCGGAAGTACAGGAAATTAATTGTTGAGAAAACTAAACTCCTCTTTGATGATGGTGCCTTGCGTCATATGATAGTTGAGGCTTATTTTGAGTTCTTTCCCACCTGTTGCTATTTCCTTCATTGTGGTAGGTTTGTAGCAAGTGGCATCATCCAGATGTCGGTGTGCTTCTTCCATGTACGAGTCTCTAGGCCATAAGATGATATTGCCTCCTTTGTCCGATTTGTTGCTAATGATATCAGTCCTTCCTTTTAATTTGGTCATGAGGTCCGTGTATTCTTTGTGTTTGAATGATTTTTTGTGTTTGGCCCGTGATTTTCTTTTGTGTAGCTTTTTAACTTCTTCCACAATAACATCATTGTAAATGTCAATGGCATCTCTGGGCATGGTTGGCATGAACGTGGACTGGGGCTTAAATGGACTGTTGATTTTAGTAGAGATGTCTATGCCAGCATTCTGCAAGAGTTGTTGTGTTGGGGCAATGTTCGTTGGCGATTCAAGCTCTGTCATGGTTCTAATTATGCCAATGTCTGAGACTGCCAGGGTGCCTTGGGTAAGTGCCTCTTTGTTGCTGCCACTGGTGGGCGGTTTGCTGCCTTGTTTTTGATGGAAGAATTTGATGAGTTTGAGTTTTCTGATGAAGTTATAGATATCAATCCGGGTGGTGGTGTAGTCAAAGCTACTTTCTGGGCAGTAGGTTAAACCTAAAGAAAGGAGTTGTGTTTCTGCTTCAGATAGTGTGAGGTTAGACAGATTGATGACTGTGTTGGTATTAGTTTTTATTTTCGCCTCCAGTTGCCTCTTTGCTTGTTGTTGTTTCCTCTTTGATTTCCTGCGTTTTCTGCGCTCGCGCCTTTTGCAGTTGCGCCTGTATTTAGTTTCCTCGGTGCTCGTGGGTGCAATGTTTGGCGCCTGTCCTCGAGTAAAAACCCAGTTCCTCCGTAAGACTGAAGTTGTTTCTTGGGCTGGGGTCACTAGAGCTCTTGATGCTGCCACTTTCTGAATCTGTGCCAGTGTCGCCAGCTGTGCTCAGATCTGATGTTGAGGCGGAGTTGGATTCCTCATGTGGCGTTGGCGTTGTGGTTGCTACTTCTTGCAGTGTTGTGGATTTGTTGAGTTTCTGCCTTTAAGTTTTCACTGAGTCAAATTTCCTGGCAAAAGTGAAAATTTGTCCGCACTACGTAGTCGGCCTTATCTCAGGCAAATTTGAAGGCTTTACGTGTTTTTATTGTTTCCTCGTGTTTTTTAATTTGGTCATTATTTCCTCATGGCCCTTGTTGACTACATCTTTTTGGTCTGAGCTGTCAAGTTCCTTGTTTATTTTGTCAATTTTGGTTTGTAGTTCACAGCGATCGATGTCGCATATTTGATGAGGATGACAACGAGGCGCATTGAGGCCTCCAGGTTACTCTATCCCCACTCTTTAAGCATGAGTGGGTTGGGGTTGTCAAAACTGGGTGCCAACATTATTCTTAGGCCTCGTGGGATGCGTCCCACGTCCCGTTATTTTTGCAAAGATTTGCATTCCCACCATTTGGTAAGTTCATTGCGCATTAGTTTTTCCAGGTTTTTGAGCTTGGTTTTAATGTCGCTGCTTGGAGCCCCACGGCCGTGGGTGCTCGTTGTTGGTTGTCCAGTGTAGGAAGGTTGTCAAATAACACGTCGGCGGCAGCTTCCCTCTCCCGCAGCGCTTGGTCCGACATGTTTGAATAAAGCAAAGGTGCGTTGTGGCTGTCGATATACTATTTGCACACTTGAATGTGGATGCGGCAGCCAATCCCAATACCTCTTTATACCTGCCAACTCCCTTGCATGCATACACTCACCCACTGGTCTTGAGGTGATGGACGGGTCCTCCGACTCGGCGCTCAGCTCAACCGGCGGCAAGATATCAGCAGCGTTTTCCAGGGCTGGGCAGGGGGCAGTGATTGTTCGGTTCTCCTCCAGGAGAAAAGGTCCTTCATTTGACTGAAGAGAATCAGTGTAGCCCTTAACGACAAAGAGGGGTCTGTTGTGCGGAGCCAGTCACACTCCGCTTAAACACGAAACCAGGATCCCAATGCACGACCGCCGTGGGACGAACAAGGGCACAGACACCAGTTGGAGATGAAATAAATCCGTTTATTGCTTAACAAGTCAGGATGATGCGTTTCGACCACAAGCCTGTGGGCTTGATCACAAGGCGCGCTAAGGAAATGTGCAGAGTATTTATAGTGACTGTAAGTGACTTTACTATGTTCATTGTGACATGGCAAAAACGAGGCCCTTTTACAGCAAGCAGTAAAATCTACTAGTCATCAGCTGATGACTAGGGGTAATGACCAACATAATGTGGTGGCAAACATAGACAACAGACTCTTCTATCCTTCGATTCTGTCTCATCAAAACCAATCTTCTTAAGAACGGATACGGACCACACTATTTGTGCCTTAATGTTTTATTCAATGCACAGTCGCCATAATGCGTTTCGGCTCGGGATGAGCCTTGATCACATGACATTGGACCATCGTATCATTGTTGATTTTAAAGTGACGAGTGCTCATGTGGCGTACCACGTGTGAAACATAGCAATGAACATAAAAGACATTTAATTGCAAACCATAATGTTTGTTTCAGTATATTGCGTATCTGACATATGGGTTAAGATTAGGCTAAAAATTAAGCTAAAATTCAAGTTAAAAATCAAGCTAAAAATCAAGCTAAAATCATTTATGGCTAAAATATTTTAAAACATTTCAATTAATCAAAATGTCACAGTCAGATACAATTGTTTTCAACATATTGCTATTAGCCATGTATGTAAGATTTTGTTGACACTCCATAACAATTTAGGCCCTTAGGGGCCCATTACGATACCTGGCGTAAAAAAATCCGCCAGGCATGGAAGCGGCAAAAATCCGCCCGCACACACCGTCTGAACACCGACCACGCCATTACGATTACACAAACCGAAAACCGCCATCGGCGAAAAATCCACACAAAATACCGCCCGCCAACGTCCGAGTCGGAGTCAAACCGCCCGCCACGGACGGAAACACGCACGACAACACAAAACCGCCCGCCCTCACGGCCGACACACCGCACGTGAAATTACGATCGCACCGCCATGAGCGCGGAAAAACCACAAATATACCGCCCGCTAGCGCAAACAACGCTGATGAGAATCGACACGGCAGAAGCCATGGCGCCCACGTACCTGCACAGAAACCATCCGCTCACAAAACCAATAGCACACAACATGGCCAACAAGTCCACACAGCAAGGCACGCACAAATACACAAGCACAGTACACATCCCGAAAACACCCCCGGACAAACAAAAAATACAAAGGCCAGAACCCCAGACACAACACACCTGAAAACAACAGACCATGAGGACACACCCACATAGGTGAGTACAAAAGCAGCACTCCCACAGACCACAACCCCTTGCTACATTGCAAACCAGAGAGGAGAGGAGAGGACACAGTGACACAGCAAGGACAGCAGCACACCACAGAAACGCACACATCACAACCACCACCACCACCACCACCAAACACCTGCACCACAAACCCCCTGCACATTACACAACACACACCGCACCAGCACCACAAACACCATGGCACCACAAAGGATGCCCAAGTACACGCCCATTGAGCTGACGGTCATGGTCGGCGAGATCATCAAGGTGTACCCACAAATCTATGGGAACATGGTCCAGCACACACCACTAGCCACCAGAAACAGAATGTGGAACCGGATCGTAGACCAGGTCAATGCAGTCGGGACCCTGCCCAGGAACAGAGGAGAAATAAACAAACGTTGGAATGACGTAAAGAGCCTGGTCAAGAAGAAGGAGGGCAAAAACAGAGAGCTGGCTGCCGTCACTGGCGGAGGGAATCCCGCGCTCTTCAAGACCTTCAAAGCGTGGGAGGAGAAGGTGCAAGTCATAATACATCCGGAGATCCTCGTCGGATTAGCAGAGGGAGTGGAGGCTGGTAAGTACAAACTAATGTATACCAGCACACCGCTATGTACTCACATGCACTACCACCATGCCACAGCTCCCAGGGACAAACACCCCCATGTCCAGCACACAATACACAACACATCACACACACATGCAACAGACACCACCACACACAGCCCAAACCGAACAACTGTAACATACGTGGGGACATGTGTACACTCAGTCAGCCACGTAACCACCAACAGGTCCCCAAATATGCCAGAAGCGCCACAACGAGCACCCACCACACCCATGTGTCCGCCACAGCTGCACTAACCGACAAGTAACAGGTAAGTGGCAGGAACACAAAGTGCAGTGGGTGGGACGGTGGACAGCCCAAGTACAACACACACCAGGCCCCTAGTCCCACAGCACAGCAAGGAGGAGCATCCCCCACACCCCACAGCCACGTGTCAGCCACCGCAGTGCACAACGACAGCCGAAAGGCAGACATCACGGTCCACAGCAATCGGTGTCAGTGGGTGTCCAGCCACCCCACGACCCACAACACCCCCCACCCCCACAGACCTGCAACATGGAGCACCCCCGCTTAGAGCCATGTGGCATCCAGTACAGTGCACGCACGAACAACTTGCAGGTGGGAAACTGGACAGGGCTGGATTACTGGAGGCATGAGGACCATAACACGACCAACACATGGGACATGTCACGTAGCAGACGAACACGCAGCACCGCCCACCGTCACGAACAAGTGAACAATGTGCACACGGACATGAACAACAGACTCACACCCCACATGACCCATCACAGACATAGCAACACCCAAGGAGCCACGTCTGCATGCACAAGCCACACTGAATATAGTACCACACGGCAGCCACTGTGCAACTCATCACACACAACCGAAACACCATTGAAGTCCTGTCCATGTAGCCCCTACTGCCTGTCAACCACACACCCCACAACTACGCCTATGTAAGACAAACAACACTAGACGCAACAGAGCGGAACAACATAAATGCACACGAACACCACTGAACCCATCAAACACACAGACACACCATGCACATACAACATACCATCCATCCCATCCGTCAGCCCCAGTCTCATGAAAGGCATGTCATCCGCACAGCTGCCACACATACAGCAGTCACGCTAAGATACATGCCCATGACCAACCATGTGCCAGAAGTCAATGAAGCGCACGACACACTGTGAGCAACAACACACAACATGGGCCACACCCCCGAGCACTGCAGTGATGCACATGGCACAGGGCAGCACGCACACCAAGGAGATGGGACAACTGCAATACGTTGGCTGGCACACAACCATCACTCACTCATAACGATGTGTCCAATGCCATGTCCAGTAATCACAACAGACAGCAAATATGCAGGCCATGTCAAGCATGCACACACCTCAAACCATGCACTGTCATGCTGCCACAACACATGTCACGTTCGGCACCCATGGCTCACAGCATGTACCCCAAAAGCATATCCCCTCCCAAATGCGAATCTGGGGCATGGCCCCCATGTTGCCATATGCGTTCCTAAGCGTTCCATTTGAACCCCAAAAGCATATTCCCTCCCAAATGCGAATCTGGGGCATGGCCCCCATGTTGCCATATGCGTTCCTAAGCGTCCCATCTGAACACCAAAAGCAAAGTACAAACCAGACCCAGGATGGGCCAGGAGCCCGCATACACCAGAGTCACAATAAGTAGGGGCACAGCAACACACCCATCGGCATGGCCAATCCGTCCCATGCCACATGTGCACAGCACACAGTCCCATTGCCAAGCACACACAACTACAGATGCTACAGCCACACACACGCCTCCGGGAAACCCATGTACGAGATTGCACGAACTGTTAATGTCAGACGACAAATACATACTTCGCCAGGTGCAACACAATAACAAATCTCATTCTCTCCACAGGTGACGAACTGCTGGATGCTGGGGATGGAGCCAGCAGCCAGCACAGCCAGCCTACAAGCCCCCAACGAGGACACACGGATCTGGAGGATCTGTCCTCCTCTTCGGACATGGACCACCAAGCAGGCCCATCTGGTGTGGCAGGGCCCAGCCGCTCCCCAGGACCCCTCCTACCCACCAACCCATCATCCAGGGCTGCTGAACATTCCCAGCCCCCTGCTGCCACTGTCGTTGCGGCCACACCCACGGTCATTGTGGCCACTACCACTGCCGCAACCGCCACCATCGCCGCACCGACCACCACCGCCGCCACCACCACCACGTCTTCGCTGGCACCAGCCCCAGCGCAGGTGGTGGCCCGGCCGACTGGATCCACCCTGGGAGCCACAGCGAGGACCGTGGTGAGCAATGTGGCTAGTGGGCAGGCCGGTGGCAGCAGGACTGGTAGGAGGAGCAGGGTCAGGGAAACGCCAGCCTCCCCTGGGAGCCATGCCCTGCCTCAAATGGCCAGAGTCCTTGGGGCCTATGAAGAGGCCCAAGGACAATGGGTCCGGTCTGCTTCAGACACGCGTGAGGTGCTGGGGGTGCTGAGGTCCATGGACGCCCGTATGGGCCAAATCGTGGACCTCATGGGCCAGCTGGTGGTGGCGGTGAGGTCACAGCCAGGGACAGCAGCTCCCCCACCGCCACCACCTGCCGGGCGCAGGGTGGAGCAGCAGTGTCCAGTTCCCCTGCGTCCACAGCCAGTGAGCACACCTCAACCACCAGCATGTCGCAAGCAGGCACCCCCTCGCAAACGTGGAAGGGGCCGTCCGAAGTGGAAACAGATCTCCCGGGAGGACTTCGCACGCTCCAAACGCAAGTGAGGCAGCCAGCCAGCCTTCCGCCAGCCTTCCTTGACCAGCCACTGCATTGACTTGGACTACGATCCCACTCCACACAGCCATCTGGATGGCATGTGTGTGTTGGACTATGGACATAGAACCAGTGGGTACACCCTGAGCATCACGCAGCCATGACCGACAGCTCATTGTCACTGCACGCACCACTTTTGTCATCACCTTACACACAATCACATGTCACAGTTTGTAATAAATGCACCTTTTACACTAACTGCTGTTTGTGCCCTGTGTTTTATTTGTACGGAATACAACGGCCACCTTGGGTGGAAAGGCACCTGATGCGTGGCATGGCAATTGAATCCGGAGGGCCTGTAGGGACCTAGGGGTGGGAGACAGAACAGGAGCACATTCAATGAGTGTGTCACACACCCATCACACAGTACATGTCAACAACTACAAGCAATGTACACACATCGCACAGAGGAATAGGGCACAATGCCACAGCCACCAACAGTGGCATACTACCCTGGCCATGGAGCGTTGACACACAGCACGCAGTGAACAAGCGGCCACCCTGACACAGCACACACACACCTGCACAGATACAGCCACATCAGCCGTCGTACATGGACACTCACCGTCAAGTGAAGTAGCGGGCGATGAGCTGCTGCCGCACATTACCAGCTTCCTCCTCTCCGCTGTCCTCCTCACTCGAGCTGTCCTGGTCTGCGGGCTGGGGCCCTGGTTGATCTCCGTCATCCACGATGAGGGGGATCTGCTTCCGAATGGCCAGATTGTGCAGCATGCAGCACGCCACCACTATCCGGCACACCTTCTGTGGGGAGTACGCCAGCGCACCCCGGTGCGGTCCAGGCACCTGAACCTGGACTTGAGGAGGCCAAAGGTACGCTCGACCACACGTCTGGTCCTCCCATGTGCCTCATTGTAGCGATCGTCTGCTGGGGTGCGAGGATTCCTCAATGGACTGAGCAGCCATGCCCCATTCGGGTACGCAGAGTCACCTGGGTGTGAGGGACACAGAGAACCGTTGCAATTCCACCTGGACAGGGGACAGCATCGCACAACCAGCACGCTACACCACTCCAGATACTCACCGACAATACAGGCACGATCCTGTTGCATATTGGACATCAGTCGTGGCAAGATGCTGTTGCGCATTATGTGTGCGTCATGGGCCGAGCCTGGGAACTTTGCACACACGTGGGTGATCACCATATCCGCAAGGCACACCACTTGCACATTCAGGGAGTGCGTGTGCTTCCTGTTGCGGTACAGGTGCTCAGTGGCCTGTGGTGGAACAAGGCCGACATGTGTGCAGTCAATGGCTCCAACGACGTGTGGGATTCTGCCAAGGGCATAGAATGCACCCTTCACTGCCGCCAATTCACGAGCCCTGGGGAAGCGGATGTACCTGTTTCGGTACAGCATCATGGCTGCCAGTACATCCCTCAGCACCTTGCTGAACATGGGCTGGGACATCCCTCCTCCAATGCCCACTGTGTGCTGGAATGACCCAGTGGCGAAGAAATGCATGGCAGCCATCACCTTAGCCGTGGGGGTGACAGCAGTCGGATACACCCTGCGGGGACAGAGATGGGGTTCTAACATGGCACACAGTCGATGCAGGGTTGGCCTGTCCAGCCGAAACTTCCTAATAACCTCTGTATCGTCCATGTCCGCCAGCAATTGGTATGGGCGGTCAATGTTCGGTCTCCGCCTAGGGACAATGGCAGAGGACACATGTCAAAGCAACACGACACATAGCAATTTCGCATACACATCACTGACATGACTGAGCAAGCACATGAGCCACAGCCCAGCTGTCAAGCTGGGGCAGCACGGCCACAATACACTTACACAGGTCTCCCAACAATGGCAATGGCTAGTGATACAAACCACTGCCATGTGCATGCACATGGGGATCTAGGCCCCAATGACTTGCGGGGCGTGCTGATGGGGACTGACTGCATATCCGTCAAGCGGCAACGCCACGGCAACATGAATGTCTGCTGAGCATGGAACTGCTTCCGCGGCTGGATGAGTATGGCACACGACGACGACGATGTGGGCACAGGCTGAGCGGCCAAAACAAGTGGGACCTGTGGCACGAGGGGATATGAGACAGTAGTAGGTGTCAGCACTGCACCCTATGTACAGCACTGTACGGATCACACCTCCCGAAACATTGACAGGTGTCCACATTGACAGCCCCATGCCAAGACGGCTGTGTGCTTGCAGTCACACGTCACAGGTGAGAGGTTACATTGCACGTGCCAGGTGGCAGACGTACATAGTGGGAGCTGGCATGTGTGTGCATGTGTCTCCTGTTCAGGATCCACCAGATGGGCGCTGACTCTGTACTGACCATTGGACACAGCATGTTCCGTGGAAGGCTTGTGTGTGTGGGATGGTGGCACTGGATGTGCCTCCGTTGGGTGGGGGGCCATGCACAGGGCGGGTACGTCGATGATTGCGCATTGTTGGTCACGGTGGGTGCACCAACTGAAGATGTGTTGCCCTGTGTTCAATTCCTATGTCCGCATGATGATGGACTGTAGATGTGGGCAGACTACACATTGGTCGATGTGCTGTCTATATGCATGTGCCTTCACACCAGGCACAGCTGCCCCTGCACATGTGACCCCTGCTGGACTCGCTGCTGGGTTTGTGGAGCTGATGCACCTTCTGCGCGTGGGGCGGACAGCTCTCCTCACTTCCCTCATTGCGCATGTCATGACTTTGCCGCAGGTGACATGGATCATGGAGGGCCCACATGTACGCGTGGGTAGGCTACACATGATTGTACACTGGTCGCCACCCCCAGTCAGTGTTTCGAATGGGAAGGTTGTCGTGCTGGTGGTATGTTCGATGTGGCGGATGGGCGGGCCTAGGTGCGGGCTTACATTCCGGACATGGGGGGTAGTTGGATTGGCGACTAGTTGCAGTACACACGGGACACGTCTCTTCCTTTCCACATCTGGGTCATCCCTTGTACTTACTGACAGTGATACAGTCATCTTCGCCCCAGCCCTCATGTCCTCCCCTCGCTCCCCCAATATGCATGCTCACCTGCGAGGCTAGCGCCTGCACAGGCAGCCCCAAGCTCGCACCAGAGAGGGCAAGGAGTGTATGTGTGGGTCCAGTTGCACGAGTGGGCTGTCTCAGGGTATGATGTGTGGCGGGACGCCGTCCACCTGCGTGGTGCCCCAAATGGAGACCCGGCCTGCATGGACTATGCATCACAGTCTTCGCCTTCCCGGATCCGCCACCTGCGACACCCAGTGGCTGTGGCTGCCCTTGCGGCCAGGCCGCGTCCGTCTGTGGCTGATGGCCCACACATTCACTCTTTGGCCTCTCTGGGGAGGGCTCGGGGGTGGTGGCGCACGCGCTTGCACTTAGTTGCAATGGCATGTGGCATGGTTGGTATGATGGGCAATGGATGGGATGGTGCGAGCCACCTCCCGTGACGTCAGTGCTGCTCGTGCTGTGGTGCGTCCCCCTACACTTCCATTTGACTTGTGCCATGCTAGACGTTGAGGTTCTATTGCCTGCGTGATATGACCAGGAGGAGCGCGAGGAGACCTCTCACACACCATGCTCCACTGCCATCCCGTGCCCTGTATCGCCTGTGCGGATTGACTATGTTGGGGTTACACCTGGTCGACTGGGGCTG
The DNA here is from genome assembly GCA_963921515.1 of Calotriton arnoldi. NCBI lineage: Eukaryota > Metazoa > Chordata > Amphibia > Caudata > Salamandridae > Calotriton > Calotriton arnoldi. Next base: position 29,580 of record CAWUFW010014914.1, read on the forward strand.
TGTGTGCCTTGTCCAAGGGGCATGGCGGGCGCACAACAGGATCCAGCTTGTCCACAGAGGGTGGGCTGAGGTGCGCCTGGTACAGCTTTGTACGTGTGCCCGGCTGCTGTGCACACACGTGTTCACTCCCCCGACAGGTGTCCTCTCACAATGCCCAGGGAAGCGGTGGTGTACTGTTCATGACCCCTCCCGACACGGCATGCTCCAACTTGGCATGTGCGCATCTACCCGTCGCACCCACCCACCTGAGCACTGCGTCCATACGACTTCACACGACACATGTGTGTCTTCCACAGTAGTGCTACTCATTTGCGTTGACATCCAATACCAGTGGACTACATGGTCATGTCACGACTGCCGTGTACTTCACATACTCTCATCCTCTCTCATTCGTACTTGTGAAATGAGTCAGCGGAGACAGTTTTGGTTTCAAACATTATATTGAGACTTCTGTCCTCTGTGATGCAGTATAGTGGACACTACTGGCAGCGGAATACATGTTGAGGATATACTGAGCATGATTGCAAATGGGATAGGGTGTGGGGTTACATGTGATTGGCTGTTGCATGTGGGATGTGGGCTTCAGAGTGACATCTGCTTGGCCAAGGCTGTGCTAATGTACATTTACGTATAGCTGCGGAGCTGCGGACTTTGACACAGACGGTATACATGTAGCCTACCAGACCGCTTGGCATCATGGGCACAGTCCATCTCAGTTCCATGTGACAGGTTTGCTGCGGTTGTTCCTCATGCACGCGTGCATGTGAGATGACATCAGGGCATGTGCTTGCGTGCATGCAGCGGCGTGCCACTTGTTGTTGCACTGTGATGGTTACTGGACATGTCACAGTCACTGGGGTCGTGTTGTTGTTGTATGCACTTGTCGTCCATGCAAAGGTCCTGGTATGGGATTCCCGGGGCGGGGGTGGGAGGGTGCAGCACCCACAGACTCCAGGCGACCTATTCATGTCCACTGAGCGGTGTGTGTGTCCATGGGCGCTGGATCCATGTCGTGTCCTGGTTGTTCGTGCAGTTCCGTCCATGTGGGTGCGATACACAGAGCCCATGCCACTGCCTCCCACGATGCATGTGGTGTTCCTGGATGTGATGGGGAACAGTGTGCATGTCCCGGTCATATCCGATGTCATGGCGATGTCGTTGATGGTGTGGTTACAGTTGCCGGTCGTTTGGTATGGCTGTTGTGGTGGTGACTGGCCAGTCCGTGCGGAAGCTAAGCATGGGTGCGGGGTTGGACATCATAGGTCAATCGGGGAACCTGCGTTGTGGTCCGACGAATTTACAGGTTGTCAGGTATGCGATGCCGTCCAGCAGGGCTTCCATGTCATTGGTGGTGTACATGTTTGCCAGCCAATGTAGCGGATGGTGGCTGTCAAGGTGTTGTTCGTAAGTTGTCCCTTGGAGGACCATGATGGGGCATGCTGGGTGACATTCGATGTAGCTGTTCTCGATGATCCGTCGTGTGGAGGCACAGTGGTCCCATTTCAGTGCGGGTGCGATGTTGGCCACATACGCCATGCCCCCATAGGCACAGCAGGCCCTGTCGTGTGCGTCCAGAGGGAGGAGTAGTGGTAGCAGGTCCGCCTTCAGACATGCCGGGTTGGAGAGGCATATCTCCACGGGATGCTGGTAGGGACACCTCCGACAGTAGAAGACGGGCATGACGCAGCTGAACAATGTGATGCGGTAAGTCAGTCGGTAACTTACGTTCAGCAGGGACAGGAGATCGCATCCCAATGTATGAAACAGGTTGGTTTTGTACAGCTTGAGCTGTTCGGCGTAGTTGGGTAGGTGTGTTGCGGTTGCCATTTCGCAGCGGTGCGTTGTGGTGGCGTGCTCCGGCTGTGTGTGCAGTCTGCAATGTGCACGCTCCGAGGTTGCTGTGAGCTCTGTGTAGTCGTAGGGAGACAGGACTTGTGTTCTGTTGGCTTGTTTGGAGGACACGGGCCCTCTTCCCACATGCTTCTCAGACAGTTCAAGGTCAGTGATGTGTGACTCCTTCCAATTAACTTGCATGTGGCCGACATGGGGGAGTGTTTTCTTCTTTCTTCCCCGTCCGTTGTGTGCTTCTGTGATATGCGCTATCTGCCCTGTGGTCGGTCTCCTCGGCATGCCTGTGTTGGTCTATTCTTGGACAATGGCTGTATTCACCGGCTTCTGTCGTAGGGCTGTGGTTTCGGAGTTGGAATGGAAGGTCATTCAGTGCTGTCTGCTCTCCCTTGTGTGGGCGGCAGGCTGCCTTTCCGCTCTGCGTTGGGCCTTGTGTGTGAATGTTATTCTTGGGCCACCTGTTGTCGGTCCCCGGGCTCTTTGGTGTTCCGTTTTATATGTCTTGTTCATATGTGCAGGGTGGTATGGGTGTTTCAGTGTGGTACTGGCGTTCCTCTTCCCGAAGGAGCCCTGCTTCTCCTAGTTGGTGTTGCCGCCGCTGTGTGCTACGCCATGTTTGTTACACTGGGGTGTGTCCTGCAGTTGCGTGTCTTCACTGACATGTGTGCGTCGGTTGTGTGGCGTTGGGTGTTGTCCGTGAATTGGGCGTTGGGGACATGTCTGTGGCAGGCCTGTCACGTGTCATGTGCGTTCGGGGTGGGGCTGATGTGTGTGCTGCTTGGTTGTGTCCCTGTGTCTGTGTGCGACGCATGCATGGCGCTGCGGTTGGCCTCTGCGTTGTGTGCATGTGTGGCGGCGTCATCGCCGCTTTGGGGCCGTGACGGGGTGGTTGGTTCCTAGTCCCAGGTGGTGTGTACACATGTGTTACGCGATGTTACGATTTGGCCTGTGTGTCATATGTGGATGCAATGGTGGATGTGTAGTGTACACGCGCTGGTGGGGGTTGTCCGCTTTTCCGCCCTTACACTGTGTGCGCTGTTTGCGTGCACTTGTTGTGTGTGTGCCTACCTGCGTCTCCGCGGTACGTTGCGTCCTTGGTGGTGCATCAGCAGGAGCATGGGGAGGGCCTGCAGTGCTGGATTCATGCTCGGGGAGCCGCTTCTTCGTTGTCCGTGCTCGGCGTCCGTGTTACCGCTTCGGTTTGTCGTACGGTATCTCTTGGCCGTGGGAGCCGTTTGTTTGCGGCATCGTAATTTATGCGCCGGGCGGTACGTGTTTCGTCGGACGGTGTGTGTCAGTTGTGCTGCGCCGCTACGTGTACGGGCGCACTTTGATGGCGGACGGTGTTGCTGGCTTGCCGGCGGTGTTTGGCCTACTTTTCGCATCGTAATTGGGCGGGCGTGTGGACTGCTGCGTGCCGGCGGTAACTGGTGGTTTTTGCATCCGCCAGCACGGCGGTTGTGCTTCCGCCCGCCATCGTAATGGGCCCCTAAGTGACCAGGATTTATATTGTGGAGATGTTTGAGCCTATGTCCATTCATTAGCTAAATGTTTTGTAAAATACAATTTTTACATATGGCACATTGGAGATTTCCTCCCCCCATTGTCAGTATTTCCATTGCAACATGTCTCAGATGTAAACATTGCTACACTAAAAAAAATGCTATAGTGCAAAGTGCAAAAGTGACTAAAGTGAATAAGTGCATAGTGTGTTTTTGCGACATCATTGTTTTTGATTCTTTCTGTGTTTTTTGTCATTTGTATACATATTTTTGTGTATATATTTATTAATTTTTCTATATTTTTGTACATCTTTGTAAATGGTCGGGACAGATGTGTTAATTTCTATGGCTTGGAGCCCCAATGCCAGATTTTAACTTATGATCTAATTTGAACTGTTCGAACAGTTCCATTTCACCCGCCGACTGCTCTATCTTGTATGAATACCGTCATATGGATCTGATGCGTATATGGGCAGTTGTTTGCTTACTCATAGGGATCTAATTTATAGAAATACGTGTTTATGTCAGCGTCTCCAATAAATAAATATCACACTCCATATAAGTAAATATATCAAATTCATAAAATTTATAAAAATTATATAGATAAATACACAAAATATAAATAATTAAATATTGGATAAAATTCAGATGAATATTAATTAAAACCTCCTTGTATCTTTGTACTGCAGTGATCATAGGCATGTATATAGATCCTCCGACATGTTTAAACCCCCAGGGTGTTTGGAATCCATTTCAATGATGTAGCTGGTTTCAAGTTTTCTCAGTGTGGATTCTCTATTCCCCCCTCTTCTACTAGGAGGTACTGCATCAATCACATAATATCGAAGATCAAGACTATTGGATTTGTGTTTTTCCCTGAAATGACGTGCCACTGGGTAGGTGTTATCCTGGTTCATTATAGCCCGCATGTGCTGGAGCACCCTTTTGTGTACTTGTAACTTGGTGCTTCCAATGTATTGTAAACCACATGGGCAGGATAACACATCGACTGCATACTCAGTCTTGCAGGTCAAAAGTTTTGTGATTTTATGCTCCCTGATGCTAAATGGAGTTTGGTATGTTGTTTTATTGATGCCAAGTTGGCATGCTTTGCAAGATTTGCATTTGAAAAAACCCTTGTGGGTTTGCAGCCAACTAGTTCCCTCAATGACTTCTGGACTGGTCTTGACTAAATCATCAAGCATGGATGGTCCTCTGCTATAAGTGATTGATGCTTTCGAAGGTAACAGTGGACCAATGACAGGATCATTGAGTATAAGTGGCCAATTGCGTTTGATAATGGACTGTAGCTGTTTCTGCTGTCTACTGTATTCCATAATTATCCTGAAGTCTTTTGGAGTGTTGTCAATCTCTGTCTCTGACTTTTGTGTATCAGCTATAGACCTGACTTGTTTGTCCCTCAATAGTTCTTGTCTTTACTCGGTCATAGATTTTGAAATTGCCTCATTTATAATTTTGTCTGAGTAGTATATATATGCGCTCCCTTCTCCTTCTACTCCAAGGAAAACAGTACTCGCGGGGGTCTTTTTGCAAGTTGTATTCATCACGGCATACTCAACAGACGCGTTTCGGCTAACGCCTTCCTCGATGTTGCTGGCCACGCCGGAAACGGGTATTTTTAAAAGTTACAATACGACTTCATTGACATTGAAAACAGACACCCTCATAGTTGTATTATAGGTGCCATCTTAGCGTGTTGTAAACATAATAGCTTATATAGCATTATTTTGTTTTTAGAATATTCTAATACAAGTCCTTTCTTTGGGCCCATTACATTTATGAAAATGTATTTTTCACCTTCATTATAAAGCCGTGGATCGGCTATTCCTCTTTTTAATTTAAATTTCACATTCATCACGATCGATAAACCCTTTGCCAAAGAAAATCAACAAAAATTCAACATATTTCTTGAGTATCTAGCCGTGTATCGGCACCAGTCACGGATCTTCAAATTATCACAAAATGTCATTGCCTTTGCTCCTATTATCACATTTGATGCATTTAATAACAACGGAGCACATCAAAATCCAATCATTATTATGCCATTTATTGGCTTTTTTGGCATTCTTCTCATTCCACAGATCCAATTTTATCATTAGAATTCAATATTCCATAATCCCACTCAATTAACTAACCTAAATTCAAAAGATTTAAAACAGAATTCATCGGTATCACGGGAAAATTGTTTTGAAAATTCTCAGAATTTCTCACAAGAACCGAGTCACAAGAAAAAAGGTTAAAAATGAAGAAAAGAGGGCAGGGTAGAAACACCCTGACCCCTAGGCCTTTCGGCAGGATTTGCGGACCCTACGCAAATCACGCCGAAAAATAAAACGCCCTCTTTGTCCACCACTCTGCAAATGCGCCTCCTAGCATGCTCTTGGTTGGGGAAGGAAGTCCCCTAAGCTCCTGAGGGTCCCTGGGGGCCAACTAGCCCTCCTGTTACCTCCAGTAAGGCCCACACAGCTGGATTGCTGAGAGTGGTCCGAGGCCACGCCCCCTTTTACACCACTCTGCAATCGCGCCTCTTGGGGCACTGTTGCTCGAGGGATGAAGTCCACTTTAGTCCAGAGGTCGTCAGGACACAAAAGGACCTCATCACCCCACCAGCAGCGGACCCCCATATTAGGATAAAGTGTGCCCCGGGAGGTGGTGGTCCCCGGGGCGGTGTGGGGGGCTTGAGTCCCCCCACACATACTTTTTAAAGCTAGCCCTGGGGAGGTGGCCTCTTTCTGTACCCCTCTTCCCTCTTTCTGCACTTCTCTTGCTTTTTTCTGCATCTTGCTTGCTTCTTTCTGTACCCCGCTTGCCTCTTTCTGCACCTCTCTTGCCTGTTTCTGCAGCACTCCTACCTCTTTCTACAGTTCTCTTGCCTCCTTCTGTACCTCTATTGCTTCTTTCTGCAGTTCTCTTGCCTCTTTCTGCACTGCTCTTGCCTGTTTCTGCACCTCACTTGCCTCTTTCTGCACCTCTGTTGGTTCTTTCTTCACTGCTCTTGCTTCTTTCTGCACCTCTCCTGCAAATTTCTGCACCCCTCTTGCCTCTTTCTGCACCCCCATTCCCTCTTTTTGCACCTCTCTTGCCTCTGTCTGCACCCCTGCTCTCTCTTTCTGCACCTCTTTTGCCTGTTTCTGCAACTCTCTTGCCTCTTTCTGCAGTTCTCTTGCCCTTTCTGCACCTCTTTTGGTTCTTTCTGCACTGCTCTTGCTTCTTTCTGCACCTCTCTTGCAATTTTCTGAACCCCTCTTGCCTCTTTCCACACCCCTCTTCCCTCATTCTGCACCTCTGTTGCCTCTGTCTGCACCCCATTCTCTCTTTCTGCACCTCTTTTGCCTGTTTCTGCAACTCTCTTGCCTCTTTCTGCAGTTCTCTTGCCTCTTTCTGCACTTATCTTGTTTCTTTCCACACTTCTCGTGCCTCTTTCTGCACCTCTCTTGCCTCTTTCTGCACCTCCGTTGGTTTTTTCTGCACTTCTCTTGCTTTTTTCAGCATCTCTCTTGCTTCTTTCTGCACCTCTGTTGCCTCTGTCTCCACCCCGTTCTCTCTTTCTGCACCTCTTTTGCCTGTTTCTGCAACTCTCTTGCCTCTTTCTGCAGTTCTCTTGCCTCTTTCTGCACTTATGTTGTTTCTTTCCGCACTTCTCGTGCCTCTTCCTGCAACTCTCTTGCCTCTTTCTGCACCTCTGTTGATTCTTTCTGCACTTCTCTTGCTTTTTTCAGCACCCCTCTTCCCTCTTTCTGTACCTCTCTTGCCTCTTTCTACACCCCTGTTCCATCTTTCTGCACCTCTCTTGCCTGTTTCTGCAGCTCTGTTGCCTCTTTCTGCTCTTCTCTTGCCTCTTTCTGCAGTTATCTTGCCTGTTTCTGCACATGTCTTGCCTCTTTCTGCACCTCTGTTTACTCTTTCTGCACCTCACTTGCTTCTTTCTGCACCCCTCTTGCCTCTTTCCGACCCCTCTTCCCTCTTTCTGTACCTCTCTTGCCTCTTTCTGTACACATGTTCCCTCTTTCTGCAGCTCTCCTTCCTTTTTCTGCTCTTCTGTTGCCTCTTTCTTCACTTCTCCTGCCACTTTCTGCACCTCTGTTGCTTCTTTCTGCACTTCTCTTGCCTCTTTCTGCACCCCTCTTCACTCTTTCTGCACTTCTCTTGCATTTTTCTGCATCTCTCTTGCTTCTTTGTGCAAACCGCTTGCCTCTTTCTGCACCCCTCTTTCCTCTTTTTGCACCTCTCTTGCCTGTTTCTGCAGCACTCCTACCTCTTTCTGCAGTTCTCTTGCCTCCTTCTGCACCTCTATTGCTTCTTTCTGTAGTTCTCTTGCCTCTTTCTGCTCTGGTCTTGCCTGTTTCTGCAACTCACTTGCCTCTTTCTGCACCTCTGTTGGTTCTTTCTGCACTGCTCTTGCTTCTTCCTGCACCTCTCTTGCAAATTTCTGCACCCCTCTTGCCTCTTTCTGCACCCCTGTTCCGTCTTTCTGCACCTCTCTTTCCTCTGTCTGCACTCCTGTTCTCTCTTTCTGCACCTCTTTTGCCTGTTTCTGCAACTCTCTTGCCTCTTTCTGCAGTTTGCTTGCTTCTTTCTACACCCCTGTTCCATCTTTCTGCACTTTTCTTGCCTCTTTCTGAACCTCTGTTGCTTCTTTCTGAACTTCTCTAGCTTCTTTCTGCACCCCTCTTGCCTCTTTCAGCAGTTCTCTTGCCTCTTTCTACACCTCTTTTGCTTCTTTCTGCACTTCTGTTGCCTCTTTCTGCAACTCTGTTGGTTCTTTCTGCACTTCTCTTGCCTCTTTCTGCACCCTCTTCCCTCTTTCTGCACCTCTGTTGCTTCTTTCTGAACTTCTCTAGCTTCTTTCTGCACCCCTCTTGCCTCTTTCAGCAGTTCTCTTGCCTCTTTCTACACCTCTTTTGCTTCTTTCTGCACTTCTGTTGCTTCTTTCTGCAACTCTGTTGGTTCTTTCTGCACTGCTCTTGCTTCTTCCTGCACCTCTCTTGCAATTTTCTGCACCCCTCTTGCCTCTATCTGCACCCTGTTCTGTCTTTCTGCACCTCTCTTTCCTCTGTCTGCACTCCTGTTCTCTCTTTCTGCACCTCTTTTGCCTTTTTCTGCAGCTCTCTTGCCTCTTTCTGCAGCTCTCTTGCCTCTTTCTGCACCTCTGTTCCTTCATTCTGCACTTCTCTTGCCTCTTTCTGCACCTCTGTTGGTTCTTTCTGCACCTCTCTTTTGCTTTTTTCTGCATCTCTCTTGCTTCTTTCTGCACCCCTCTTGCCTCTTTCTGTACCCCTCTTTCCTCTTTCTGCACCTCTCTTGCCTGTTTCTGCAACTCTCTTGCCTCTTTCTGCATCTCTTGCCTCCTTCTGCACCTCTATTGCTTCTTTCTGCAGTTCTCTTGCCTCTTTCTGCTCTGCTCTTGCCTGTTTCTGCACCTCACTTGCCTCTTTCTGCACCTTTGTTGGTTCTTTCTGCACTGCTCTTGCTTCTTTCTGCACCTTTCTTGCAAATTTCTGCACCCCTCTTGCCTCTTTCTGCACCCCTGTTCCGTCTTTCTGCACCTCTCTTTCCTCTGTCTGCACTCCTGTTCTCTCTTTCTGCACCTCTTTTGCCTGTTTCTGAACCTCTGTTGCTTCTTTCTGCACTTCTCTTGCCTATTTCTTCACCCCTCTTCCCTCTTTCTGCACCTCTGTTGCTTCTTTCTGGACTTCTCTTGCTTCTTTCTGCACCTCTCTTGCTTCTTTCTGCACCCCACTTGCCTCTTTCAGCTGTTCTCTTGCCTCTTTCTACACCTCTTTTGCTTCTTTCAGCACTTCTGTTGCCTCTTTCTGCAACTCTGTTGGTTCTTTCTGCACTGTTCTTGCTTCTTTCTGCACCCCTCTTGCCTCTTTCTGCACACATATTCCCTCTTTCTGCACCTTTCTTGCTTCTGTTTGCACTCCTGTTCTCTCTTTCTGTACCTTTTTTTACCTATTTCTGCAGCTCTCTTGCCTCTTTCTGCAGTTCTCTTGCCTCTTTCTGCACCTCTGTTGGTTCTTTCTGCACCTCTCTTTGGCTTTCTTCCACATCTCTCTTGCTTCTTTCTGCACCTCCCTTGCCTCTTTCTGCACCCCTCTTTCCTCTTTCTGCACCTCTCTTGCCTGTTTCTGCAACTCTCTTGCCTTGTTCTGCATCTCTTGCCTCCTTCTTCACCTCTGTTGCTTTTTCTGCACTTCTCTTGCCTCTTTCTGCACCTCAATTGCCTCTTTCTGCATCTCTCTTGCCTCCTTCTGCACTTCTCTTGCTTTTTTATGCACCTCTCTTGTTTCTTTCTGCAACTCTCTTGTCTCTTTCATCACTTCTCTTGCTTCTTTCTACACCTCTGTTGCTTCTTTCAGCACTTCTCTTGCCTCTTTCTGCACCTGTCTTGCCACTTTCTGCACCACTGTTGCCTCTTTCTGGACCTCACTTGCTTTTTTCTGCAACCCTCTAGCCTCTTTCTGCACCCCTCTACCCTCTTTTTGCACCTCTCTTGCCTCTGTCTGCACCCCTGTTTTCTATTTCTGCACCTCATTTGCTATTTCTGCAACTCTCTTGCCTCTTTCTGCAGTTCTCTTGCCTCTTTCTGCACCCCTCTTGACTCTTTCTGCACCTCTGTTGGTTCTTTCTGAACTGCTCTTGCTTCTTTCTGCACTTCTGTTGCCTCTTTCTGCACCCCTCTTCGCTCTTTTACACCTCTCTTGCCTCTGTCTGCACCCCTGTTCTCTCTTTCTGCACCTCTTTTGCCTGTTTCTGTAATTCACTTGCTTCTTTCTGCTGATCTCTTGCCTCTTTCTGCACCCCTCTTGCCTCTTTCTGCACCTCAGTTTGTTCTTTCTGCACTGCTCTTCCTTCTTCCTCCACTTCTGTTGCCTCTTTCTGCACCCCTCTTGCCTCTTTCTGCACCTCTGTTGGTTCTTTCTGCACTGCTCTTGCTTCTTTCTGCACCCCTCTTGCAATTTCCTGCACCCTCTTTCATCTTTCTGCACCCTTGTTCCCTCTTTCTGCACCTCTGTTGCCTCTGTCTGCACCCCGTTCTCTCTTTCTGCACCTCTTTTGCCTGTTTCTGCAACCCTCTTGCCTCTTTCTGCAGTTCTCTTGCCTCTTTCTGCACTTATGTTGTTTCTTTCAGCACTTCCCTTGCCTCTTTCTGCACCCCTCTTGCCGCTTTCTGCACCTCCGTTAGTTCTTTCTGCACTTCTCTTGCTTTTTCCTGCATCTCTCTTGCTTCTTTCTGCACCCCTCTTGCCTCTTTCTGCACCCCTCTTCCCTCTTTCTGTACCTCTCTTGCCTCTTTCTACACCCCTGTTCCATCTTTCTGCACCTCTCTTGCCTGTTTCTGCAGCTCTGTTGCCTCTTTCTGCTCTTCTCTTGCCTCTTTCTGCAGTTATCTTGCCTGTTTCTGCACATGTCTTGCCTCTTTCTGCACCTCTGTTTCCTCTTTCTGCACCTCACTTGCTTCTTTCTGCACCCCTCTTGCCTCTTTCCGACCCCTCTTCCCTCTTTCTGTACCTCTCTTGCCTCTTTCTGTACCCATGTTCCCTCTTTCTGCAGCTCTCCTTCCTGTTTCTGCCCCTCTCTTGCCTCTTTCTGCACTTCTCCTGTGGCTTTCTGCACCTCTGTTGCTTCTTTCTGCACCTCAATTGCCTCTTTCTGCACCTCTCTTGCCTCCTTCTGCACCTCTCTTGCCTGTTTCTGCAGCACTCCTAACTCTTTCTTCAGTTCTCTTGCCTCCTTCTGCACATCAATTGCTTCTTTCTGCACTTCTCTTGCTTTTTTCTGCATCTCTCTTGCTTCTTTCTGCACCCCGCTTGCCTCTTTCTGCACCCCTCTTTCCTCTTTCCTCTTTCTGCACCTCTCTTGCCTGTTTCTGCAGCACTCCTAACTCTTTCTGCAGTTCTCTTGCCTCCTTCTGCACATCAATTGCTTCTTTCTGCAATTCTCTTGCCTCTTTCTGCACCTCTCTTGTCTGTTTCTGCACCTCATTTTCCTCTTTCTGTACCTCTGTTGGTTCTTTCTGCACTGCTCTTGCTTCTTTCTGCACCTCTTTTGCAAATTTCTGCACCCCTCTTGCCTCTTTCTGCACCCCATGTCCCTCTTTCTGCACCTCTCTTGCCTCTGTCTGCATCCCTGTTCTCTCTTTCTGTAGTTCTCTTGCCTCTTTCTGTAACTCTGTTGCTTCTTTCTGCACTTCTCTTGCCTCCCTCTGCACCCCTCTTCCCTCTTTCTGCACTTCTCTTTCTTTTTTTTGCATCTCTCTTGCTTTTTCCTGCACCCCTCTTGCCTCTTTCTGCACCCCTGTTTCCTCTTTCTGCACCTCTCTTGCCTCAGTCTGCATCCATGTTCTCTCTTTCTGCACCTCTTTTGCCTGTTTCTGCAACTCTCTTGCCTCTTTCTGCAGTTCTCTTGCCTCTTTCTGCACCTCTGTTGCTTCTTTCTACACTTCTGTTGCCTCTTTCTGCACCCCTCTTGCCTCTTTCTGCACCTCCATTGGTTCTTTCTGCACTTCTATTGCTTTTTTCTGCATCTCTCTTGCTTCTTTCTGCATCCCTATTTCCTCTTCTGCACCTCTCTTGCCTGTTTATGCAACTCTCTTGCCTCTTTCGGCAGTTCTCTTGCCTCCTTCTGCACCTCTGCTGGTTCTTTCTGCACTGCTCTTGCTTCTTTCTGCACCTCTCTTGCAAATTTCTGCACCCCTGTTCTCTCTTTCTGCACCTCTTTTGCCTGTTTCTGCAACTCTCTTGCCTCTTTCTGCACCCCTCTTGCCTCTTTCTGCACCTCCGTTGGTTCTTTCTGCATTTCTCTTGCTTCTTTCTGCACCCCTGTTCTCTCTTTCTGCACGTCTTGTGCCTGTTTCTGCAACTCTCTTGCCTCTTTCTGCAGTTCTCTTGCCTCTTTCTGCACCTCTGTTGCTTCTTTATGCACTTCTCTTGCCTCTTTCTGCACCCCTCTTGCCCCTTTCTGCACCTCCGTTGGTTCTTTCTGCACCTCAGTTGGTTCTTTCTGCACTTCTCTTGCTTTTTTCTGCATCTCGCTTGCTTCTTTCTGCATCCCTCTTGCCTTGGTCTGCACCCCTCTTTCCTCTTTCTGCACCTCTCTTGCCTGTTTATGAAACTCTCTTGCCTCCATCGGCAGTTCTCTTGCCTCCTTCTGCACCTCTGTTGCTTCTTTATGCCCTTCTCTTGCCTCTTTCTGCACCCCTTTTGCCTGTTTCCGCACCTCACTTGCCTCTTTTAGCACCTCTCTTGCCTCTTTCTGCACTTCTCTTGCCTCTTTTTGCATCTCACTTGTATCTTTCTGCACTTCTATTGCTTCTTTCTACACTTCTGTTGCCTCTTTCTGCACCCCTCTTGCCTCTTTCTGCACCTCCGTTGGTTCTTTCTGCACTTCTATTGCTTTTTTCTGCATCTCTCTTGCTTCTTTCTGCATCCCTATTTCCTCTTCTGCGCCTCTCTTGCCTGTTTATGCAACTCTCTTGCCTCTTTCGGCAGTTCTCTTGCCTCCTTCTGCACCTCTGTTGCTTCTTTCTGCACTTCTCTTGCCTGTTTCTGCACCCCTTTTGCCTGTTTCTGTACCTTATTTGCCTCTTTCAGCACCTCTTTTGCCTCTTTCTGCACTTCTCTTGCCTCTTTCTGCACCTCTGTTGCTTCTTTCTGCACTTCTCTTGCTTCTTTCTATACCTCTGTTGCTTCTTTCAGCACTTCTCTTGCCTCTTTCTGCACTTCTTTTGTCTGTTTCTGCACCTGTCTTGCCTCTTTCTGTCCCACTGTTGCCTCTTTCTGCACCTCACTTGCTTCTTTCTGCACCCCTCTTTCCTCTTTCTGCACCCCTCTTCCCTCTTTCTACACATCTCTTGCCTCTGTCTGCAGCCCTGTTCCACTTTTGCCTGTTTCTGTAAGTCTCTTGCCTCTTTCTGCAGTTCTCTTGCCTCTTTCAGTACCCCTCTTGCCTCTTTCTGCACCTCTGTTGGTTCTTTCTGCACTGCTCTTGCTTCTTTCCGCACTACTGTTGCCTTTTTCTGCACCTCTCTTGCCTCTTTCTGCACCTCTGTTGGTTCTTTCTGCACTGCTCTTGCTTCTTTCTGCACCTTTCTTGCAGATGTCTACAACCCTCTTGCCTCTTTCTGCACCCCTCTTCTCTCTTTCAGCACCTCTGTTGCCTCTGTCTGCACCTCTGTTCTCTCTTTCTGCACCTCTTTTGCCTGTTTCTGCAACTCTCTTGCCTCTTTCTGCAGTTCTCTTGCCTCTTTCTGCACCTCTGTTGCTTCTTTTTGCACTTCTCTTGCCTCTTTCTCCACCCTTTTTGCCTCTTTCTACACCTCTGCTGGTTCTTTCTGCACTTCTCTTGCTTTTTCCTGCATCTCTCTTGCTTTTTTCTGCACCCCTCTTTTCTCTTCCTGCATGTCTGTTGCTTCTTTCTGCACTTCTCTTGCCTCTTTCTGCACCCCTCTTCCCTCTTTCAGTACCCCTCTTCCCTCTTTCTGCACCTCTGTTGCTTCTTTGTGCACTTCTCTTGCTTCTACCTTTTTGTAAACAAATTTTGAGTATGCTGTTTGAAACACAGGTATTCAAGTATTTTTTATGTTTATTTTTATGTAACATGTCACTAGGTAAAAGCAGGGACATATGCATGCATACCTTCACAAACTTGGTCAGACTTACAACAGTGATATGGCTAGGAATGCTGTTTTACATTTGGTAGGGATAACATTCTGAGCAGTCGATGAATAGTGAACCTTGAAGAGAAAAGTGAGGTTTAATACATTTTGGGAGAAGTATTAGTTGTTAGGCTACTTTGTATGAGTCTGTGGTAAGGTAGGCCTCTTTCTGCACCTCTGTTGCTTCTTTCTGCACTTCTCTTGCTTCTTTTTGCATCTTTCTTCCTCTTTCCGGACTTCTGTTGCCTTTTTCTGAATTTTTCTTGCTTCTTTCTGCACCTTTCTTCCTCTTTCTCCAACTCTCTTGCATCTTTCTGCACTTCTTTTGCTTCTTTCTGCGCCTTTCTTCCTCTTTCTGTACATGTCGTACCTATGTAGGCATAATTAGAAATTAGCATTTAAAAAACCTTAGAACTTCACTGAAAAAAACAGAGGTTTCAGGGACGTTGTAGTTAGGAATTAGCATTTAAAAAACCTTAGAAATTCATTGAAAAAACTGAATTTTCAGGGACGTTATAGTTAGGAATTAGCATTTAAAAAACCTTAGATATTCACTGAAAGAACCACAGGTTTCGAGGACGTTATAGTTAGGCTCACATTTAACTCGTACAAAACCTGAGAAATTCAGCCGTTATAGTTAGCTGAGCTAACTATAGCTCGCACCCCCGCAATGCACTGCTGATGACGTCACATATTACATCACTCATGACATGGTCAGTGACATCACTGATGACATCTCAAATAGCATCACTGATGACATCACTGATGACATCATCCACTTAATATGTGATGCACCTTCTCACACCCTAATATCACCTTTCATACACCCACTCTAAAATACAGACTACCATTCTCGAAACCATTGACACACCAATACCAGTTAGTACATACCCACTCACTGATTCATAGGTCTACACACATCCACTCACTCATCCATACAGTCACTCATACATGCAGTCACTCATCAATACAGCCACTGATATATGCACTCATACGCCCAAGCAGACACTCACATACCGCCACTCACCCATAGAGTTACTCACACACCTAGTCAGTCACCCAAAAAATCAATCACACTGCCATTTACTCACCTATACAGTTGTACACACACCACCTCACTTATTCATACAGATACTAACACATACTTACTCTCTTATACAATCATTGACACAAGCACACACTCATCCAAACAGCCACTCTCACAATCACTCACTCTCATATATAGTCACTTATATACTCCAACACTCACATATACTGCCTTTCACATATGTAGTTACTCACACATATACCACTGAGATATCCATTCACTCACCAACACAGCCACACACACACTCACTCACCCATACAGCACCTCGCAGATGCACTCATGAACCCATACACCCAGTGAATCACCCACTCACACATCCATGCAGGGAGTCACACACCCCCCACCCACACAGACACTCATGCACCCATACAGGTACTCAGACAACCAATCATTAACCCATATAGATACTCATGTAGCTACTCACCAACCCATGCAGCCACTTACACACCAACTGACAGACTGATACAGACATTCACACAGATTAATCATTCTCCCATGCATTCACTAAGGCACGTTTAATCACTCACTTATAGTCAGTCATGCACCTACTAAATTATCCATTCAGACACTCATACACCCACTCATTCTTCAATATATATATAACATTCTTAAACTTTTTAGAAACACTCACACTCACAGGATGATGTCATCAGTGATGTCACTGACCATGTCATGACTGATGTAATATGTGATGCCATTAGCAGTGCATTGTGGGAGCGCTAGTTATAGTTAGCTCAGCTAACTATAACGGCTGAATTTCTCTGGTTTTGTACGAGTTAAATGTGAGCCTAACTATAACTGTCCCTAAAACCTATGGTTTTTTCAGTGAATTTCAAAGGTTTTTAAATGCTAATTTCTAACTATAACGTGTCTGAAACCTATGGTTTTTTCAGTGAATATATATATATATATATATTCACTGAAAAAACCATAGGTTTCAGACACGTTATAGTTAGAAATTAGCATTTAAAAACCTTTGAAATTCACTGAAAAACCATAGGTTTTAGGGACAGTTATAGTTAGTTGGACATTTCACTCGTACAAAACCATAGAAATTCCCCGTTATAGTTAGTTCAGCTAACTATAACTCGCGCCCCAGCAATGCACTGCTGATGACGTCACATATTACATCACTCATGACATGGTCAGTGACATCACTGATGACATCACTGATGACATCTCAAATGACATCACTGATGACATCATCCAGTGACTGTGTGTTTCTGTAAAGTTTAAATATGTTTAATATATATAGGGAAAGGCGTATTGAAGAATGAGTGGGTGTATAAGTGTCTGAATGGATGATTTAGTACGTGAGTGACTGACTCTACAAGTGAGTGATTAAATGTATCTTACTGAATGCATGGGTTAGTGACTAAACTGTGTGAATGTCTGTATCCGTCTGTCTGTTGGTTTGTAAGCGGCTGCATGGCTTTCTGAATAGCTACATGAGTGTCTGCATGGGTTATTGATTGATTGTCTGAGTATCTGTATGGGTGCCTGAGTGTTTGTGTGGGTGGGGTGTGTGTGACTCTGTGCATAGATGTGTGAGTTGGTGATTCACTGGGTGCATGGTTTCAAGAGTGCATCTGTGATGGACTGTATGGGTGGGTGAGTGTGTGTATGGGTGTGTTAGTAATTGAATGTATATCTCAGTGGTACATGTGTGAGTAACTACATATGTGAAAGGCAGTATATATGTGTGTTGGAGTATATAAATGGCTATAAGTGAGAGTGTGTGATTGTGAGAGTGGCTGTATGGATGAGTGTGTACTTGTATCAGTGATTGTATAAGAGTGTAAGAATGTGCTAGTATTTGTATGAGTAAGTGAGCTGGTGTGTGTATAACTGTATAGGTGAGTAAATGGAGTGTGTGATTAAGTTTTTGCATGACTGACTAGGTGTGTGAGTACCTCTATGGATGAGTGGCGGTGTGTGAGTGTTTATATAGGTGTATGAGTGCATATGATAGTCCTGTACTGAGTGACTAAGTATGAGTGACTGTGCGGGTGAGTGAGTGGATGTGTGTGTAGACCTAAGAATCAGTGAGTGGGTATGTAGTTTTTGGTGTTGGAGTGTCTATGGTTTTGAGAATGGCAGTCTGTAATTTAGAGTGGGTGTATCAAAAGTTATATTAGGGTGTGAGAAGATGCATGAAATTATCACATGGATGATGTCATCAGTGATGTCATTTGAGATGTCATCAGTGATGTCATCAGTGATGTCACTGACCATGTCATGAGTGATGTAATATGTGACGTCATCAGCAGTGCATTGCTGGAGCGCGAGTTATAGTTAGCTGAACTAACTATAACGGGGGAATTTCTATGGTTTTGTACAAGTGAAATGTCCAACTAACTATAACTGTCCCTAAAACCTATGGTTTTTTCAGTGAATTTCAAAGGTTTTTTAAATGCTAATTTCTAACTATAACGTGTCTGAAACCTATGGTTTTTTCAGTGAATTTCAAAGGTTTTTAAATGCTAATTTCTAACTATAACGTGCCTGAAACCTATGATTTTTAAGTGAATTTCAAAGGTTTTTTTAAATGCTAGTTTCTAACTATGCCTACAGAGGTAGGACATGTGAAGAAAGAAGAAAAAACACACAGAAAGAAGCAAAAGATGTGCAGAAAGAACCAACAGAGGAGCAGAAAGAGGCCTTGTTGCAAAATCATCCTGTGCCCACAACTTTTTCAGACGGGTACTGGTGGTAACTGACTCTGACTAACCAGAGCCAGTGCTATGCTAAAAGACACTTAGAATACAGTGAAAACACCTACATACACTAGGGAACACTATGCGTTGGGGTACCCCTGTGATTAGCATGACCTCCTCTGCAAGTCCCTAGTACATAATAGGGCAGGGGATTAAAACTACCTCTTAAAACGCGCTACAGTGCGCGTTTGCACAGTGGTGAAGGGAGGGGGGCCTGAGGTGACATGTGTGCAAACGCACCCCGTGGCGCGTTTTAAGTTGTGGGATTAAGTCCCCTTGAATTCTGAGGGTCCCTGGGGCCCAACTAGCCCCCAGGTACCTACAGTTAGGACCACAGAGCTGAGTTGCAGAGAGGCGTTCCGAGGCCACGCACCTTTTTTCACCTCTCTGCAACGCAACTCTGTTGTGCTTACTGAAGGTACCTGGTGGGCTAGTTGGCCCCCAGGGTCCCTCAGGATTCAAAGGGAATTAATTCCCCAACTTAAAACGCACCACAGGGCGTGTTTGCGCACATGTCACCTGAGGCCCCGCCCCTCCCTTCACCACTGTGCAAACGCACCCCATGGTGCGTTTTAAGTTGGGGGATTAGGTCACCTTGAATACTGAGGGTCCCTGGGACCCAACTAGCCCACTAGGTACTTCCAGTAAGCACCACAGGCCTGCGTTGCAATGCCTGTAACAAATTGTGCAGTTGTGTTTAGGTAGTGAAGAGGGTCGTGCTGGGGGTAGTGTTTTAGGGTTTAGGGTAGTGCAGTGGTGTTTGTGTAGTGTAGGGGGTCATGCTGGGGGTAGATTTAGGGTTTAGGGTAGTGCAGTGGTGTTTGGGTACTGTAGGGAGTCGTGCTGGGGGGAGTGTTTTAGGGTTTAGGGTAGTGCAGTGGTGTTTGGGTAGTGTAGGGGGTCATGCTGGGGGTAGTGTTTTAGGGTTTAGGGTAGTGCAGTGGTGTTTGGGTAGTGTAGGGGTCGTGCTGGGGCTGGTGATTTAGGGTAGTGCAGTGGTGTTTGGGTAGTGTAGGGGGTACTGCTGGGGGTAGTGTTTTAGGGTTTAGGTTAGTGCAGTGGTGTTTGGGTAGTGTAGGGGTACTGCTGGGGGTAGTGTTTTAGGGTTTAGGGTAGTGCAGTGGTGTTTGTGTAGTGTAGGGGGTAGTGTTTTAGGGTTTAGGGTAGTGCAGTGGTGTTTGTGTAGTGTAGGAGGTCGTGTTTTAGGGTTTAGGGTAGTGCAGTGGTCTTTGGGTAGTGTAGGGAGTCATGCGGGGGTAGTGTTTTAGGGTTTAGGGTAGTGTAGGGGGTATTGCGGGGGTACTGTGTTTTAGGGATTAGGGTAGTGCATTGGTGTTTGGGTAGTGTAGGGGTCATGCGGGGGTAGTGTTTTAGGGTTTAGGGCAGTGCAGTGGTGTTTGGGTAGTGTAGGGGGTCGTGCTGGGGGAGTGTTTTAGGGTTTAGGGCAGTGCAGTGGTGTTCGGGTAGTGTAGGGGGTCATGCTGGGGGAGTGTTTTAGGGTTTAGGGCAGTGCAGTGGTGTTCGGGTAGTGTAGGGGGTCGTGCTGGGGGAGTGTTTGAGGGTTTAGGGCAGTGCAGTCATGTTCGGGTAGTGTAGGGGTTGTGCTGGGGGTAGTATTTTAGGGTTTAGGGTAGTGCAGTGGTGTTAAGGGTAGTGTAGGGGGTCGTGCTGGGGGTAGTGTTCTAGGGTTTAGGGCAGTACAGTGGTGTTTGGGCAGTGTAGGGGGTAATGCTGGGGGTGGTGTTTTAGGGTTTAGGGCAGTGCAGTGGTGTTTGGGCAGTGTAGGGGGTCATGCTGGGGGTGGTGTTTCAGGGTTTAGGGCAGTGCAGTGGTGTTCGGGCAGTTTAGGGGGTGGTGTTTCAGGGTTTAGGGCAGTGCAGTGGTGTTCGGGCAGTGTAGGGGGTCGTGCAGGGGGTGGTGTTTCAGGGTTTAGGGCAGTGGTGTTCGGGCAGTGTAGGGGGTCGTGCTGGGGGTGGTGTTTCAGGGTTTGGGGCAGTGCAGTGGTGTTCGAGCAGTAAAGGGGGTCGTGCTGGGGGTGGTGTTTCAGGGTTTAGGGCAGTGCAGTGGTGTTCGGGCAGTGTAGGGGCGGTGCAGGGGGTGGTGTTTCAGGGTTTAGGGCAGTGCAGTGGTGTTCGGGCAGTATAGGGGGTGCTGCAGGGGGTGGTGTTTCAGGGTTTAGGGCAGTGCAGTGGTGTTCGGGCAGTGTAGGGGGTGCTGCAGGGGGTGGTGTTTCAGGGTTTAGGGCAGTGCAGTGGTGTTCGGGCAGTGTAGGGGGTCGTGCTGGGGCTGGTGTTTCAGGGTTTAGGGCAGTACAGTGGTGTTCGGGCAGTGTAGGGGGTCGTGCTGGAGCTGGTGTTTCAGGGTTTAGGGCAGTGCAGTGGTGTTCGGGCAGTGTAGGGGTTGTGCTGTGGCTGGTGTTTCAGGGTTTAGGGCAGTGCAGTGGTGTTCGGGCAGTGTAGGTGGTCGTGCTGGGGCTGGTGTTTCAGGGTTTAGGGCAGTGCAGTGGTGTTCGGGCAGTGTAGGGGGTCATGCTGGGGCTGGTGTTTCAGGGTTTAGGGCAGTGCAGTGGTGTTCGGGCAGTGTAGGGGGTCTTGCTGGGGCTGGTGTTTCAGAGTCTAGGGCAGTGCAGTGGTGTTCAGGCAGTGTAGGGGGTCTTGCAGGGGCTGGTGTTTCAGGGTTTAGGGCAGTGCAGTGGTGTTCGGTCAGTGTAGGGGGTCGTGCTGGGGGTGGTGTTTCAGGGTTTAGGGCAGTGCAGTGGTGTTTGGGCAGTGTAGGGGGTCATGCTGGGGCTAGTGTTTCAGGATTTAGGGCAGAGCAATGGTGTTCAGGCAGTGTAGGGGGTTTTGATGGAGGTGGTGTTTCAGGGTTTAGGGCAGTGCAGTGGTGTTCGTGAAGTGTAGGGGGTGGTGTTTCAGGGTTTAGGGCAGTGGTGTTCAGGCAGTGTAGGGGGTCTTGCTGGGGTTGATGTTTCAGGGTTTAGGGCAGTGCAGTGGTGTTCGGGCAGTGTAGGGGGTCGTGCTGGGGGTGGTGTTTCAGGGTTTAGGGCAGTGCAGTGGTGTTCCGGCAGTGTAGGAGGTCGTGCAGGGGGTGGTGTTTCAGGGTTTAGGGCAGTGCAGTGGTGTTCGGGCAGTGTAGGGGGTCTTGCTGGGGGTGGTGTTTCAGGGTTTAGGGCAGTGCAGTGGTGTTCGGGCAGTGTAGGGTGTCGTGCTGAGGGGTGGTGTTTCAGGGTTTAGGGCAGTGCAGTGGTGTTCGGGCAGTGTAGGGGGTCGTGCAGGGGGTGGTGTTTCAGGGTTGCAGTGGTGTTTGGGCAGTGTAGGGGGTCGTGCAGGGGGTGGTGTTTCAGGGTTTAGGGCAGTGCAGTGGTGTTCGGCCAGTGTAGGTGGTCTTGCTGGGGGTGGTGTTTCAGGCTTTAGTGCAGTGGTGTTCGGGCAGTGTAGGGGGTCTTGCTGGGGGTGGTGTTTCAGGGTTTAGGGCAGTGCAGTGGTGTTCGGGCAGTGTAGGGGGTCTTGCTGGGGCTGGTGTTTCAGGGTTTAGGGCAGTGCAGTGGTTTTCGGGCAGTGTAGGCGGTCGTGCTGGGGCTGGTGTTTCAGGGTTTAGGGCAGTGCAGTGGTGTTCGGGCAGTGTACGGGGTTGTGCTGGGGCTGGTGTTTCAGGGTTTAGGTCAGTGCAGTGGTGTTCGGGCAGTGTAGGGGGTCGTGCTGGGGGTGGTGTTTCAGGGTTTAGGGCAGTGCAGTGGTGTTCGGGCAGTGTAGGGGGTCGTGCTGGGGCTGGTGTTTCATGGTTTAGGGCAGTGCAGTGGTGTTCGGGCAGTGTAGGGGGTCGTGCTGGGGGTGGTGTTTCAGGGTTTAGGGCAGTGCAGTGGTGTTCGGGCAGTGTAGGGGGTCATGCTGCGGGTGGTGTTTCAGGGTTTAGGGCAGTGCAGTGGTGTACGGGCAGTGTACGGGGTCTTGCTGGGGGTGGTGTTTCAGGGTTTAGGGCAGTGGTGTTCGGGCAGTGTAGGGGTCTTGCTGGGGGTAGTGTTTCAGGGTTTAGGGCAGTGCAGTGGTGTTCGTGCAGTGTAGGGGGTCGTGCTGGGGGTGGTGTTTCAGGGTTTAGGGCAGTGCAGTAGTGTTCGGGCAGTGTAGGGGATCGTGCAGGGGGTGGTGTTTCAGGGTTTAGGGCAGTGCAGTGGTGTTCGGGCAGTGTAGGGGGTGGTGCTGGGGGTGGTGTTTCAGGGTTTAGGGCAGTGCAGTGGTGTTCGGGCAGTGTAGGGGTCATGCAGGGGGTAGTGTTTCAGGGTTTAGGGCAGTGCAGTGGTGTTCGGGCAGTGTAGGGGTCGTGCTGGGGCTGGTGTTTCAGGGTTTAGGGCAGTGCAGTGGTGTTCGGGCAGTGTAGGGGGTCTTGCTGGGGGTGGTGTTTCAGGGTTTAGGGCAGTGGTGTTCGGGCAGTGTAGGGGGTCTTGCTGGGGGTGGTGTTTCAGGGTTTAGGGCAGTGCAGTGGTGTTCGGGCAGTGTAGGGGGTCTTGCTGGGGGTAGTGTTTCAGGGTTTAGGGCAGTGCAGTGGTGTTCGTGCAGTGTAGGGGGTCGTGCTGGGGATGGTGTTTCAGGGTTTAGGGCAGTGCAGAAGTGTTCGGGCAGTGTAGGGGGTCGTGCAGGGGGTGGTGTTTCAGGGTTTAGGGCAGTGCAGTGGTGTTCGGGCAGTGTAGGGGGTCGTGCTGGGGGTGGTGTTTCAGGGTTTAGGGCAGTGCAGTGGTGTTCGGGCAGTGTAGGGGGTCGTGCTGGGGGTGGTGTTTCAGGGTTTAGGGCAGTGGTGTTCGGGCAGTGTAGGGGGTCTTGCTGGGGGTGATGTTTCAGGGTTTAGGGCAGTGCAGTGGTGTTTGGGCAGTGTAGGAGGTCTTGCTGGGGGTAGTGTTTCAGGGTTTAGGGCAGTGCAGTGGTGTTCGGGCAGTGTAGGGGTCATGCTGGGGGTGGTGTTTCAGGGTTTAGGGCAGTGCAGTGGTGTTCGGGCAGTGTAGGGGGTCGTGAAGGGGTGGTGTTTCAGGGTTTAGGGCAGTGCAGTGGTGTTCGGGCAGTGTAGGGGGTCGTGCTAGGGTATGTGTTTTAGGGTTTAGGGCAGTGCAGTGGTGTTCGGGCAGTGTAGGGGGTCGTGCTGGGGGTAGTGTTTTAGGGTTTAAGGTAGTGCAGTGGTGTTTGTGTAGTGTAGGGGGTCGTGCTGGGGGCAGTGTTTTAGGGTTTAGGGTAGTGCAGTGGTGCTTGTGTAGTGTAGGGGGTCGTGCTGGGGGTAGTGTTTTAGGGTTTAGGGTAGTGCAGTGGTGTTTGTGTAGTGTAGGGGGTCATGTTTTAGGGTAGTGCAGTGGTGTTTGGGTAGTGTAGGGGTCGTGCTGGGGGTAGTGTTTTAGGATTTAGGTTAGTGCAGTGGTGTTGGGGTAGTGTTTTAGGGTTTAGGGTAGTGCAGTGGTGTTTGTGTAGTGTAGGGGGTCATGCTGGGGGTAGTGTTTTAGGGTTTAGGATAGTGCAGTGGTGCTTGTGTAGTGTAGGGGGTCGTGCTGGGGTAGTGTTTTAGGGTTTAGGGTAGTGCAGTGGTGTTTTTGTAGTGTAGGGGTGTCATGTTTTAAGATGCAACGCTCCAATACCTGACCAGTCTGCACTACATAAAACTACAAAAAAACTAAAAATAAAAAGTGTTTTGCACACTTTTGTCATTGGGCTATATGTGGGCTACATCTGGGTAATATTTGTGCTACATTTGGGCTCTTTTTTCACTGGTGGCCATCTTGGAAGACTTCTTTGTTATGGAGTTTCCTAATTTCCTCATTTACTGCAGTCTCCTCAGTAGGAAATGCTTTCAGTTTTTACTTTGATTCCATCAAGAAGGCATTCAGATGTGTCACACATTTGCCATAAATTCAGAATGTTATTACTCTAGTTGTTCATTAGATCACTGTAGTAAAGCTACTGCTCACCAAGGAGTTAACTGGAAGTCTACTGCTGGTATTGAAAGTGATTGTTTCAGTCTGCATGTCAGAATTTTCTAATGAAATAGAAGAGGATTTGAGATCTCACTTAAAACATGCACTAAATTTTCTTTTTGCAGCACTAACCATAATTTCTATGGCAAAATGACCCCCTCATTTTGTTCCTTTTTAAATTAAATGTTTTAAGTGTTACCAGTTTATTCCAATCAAGATGGCTTCAGGTGTGCCATACTTTTGTCATAAGTAAGGCTGTTAGCACTCTAGTTGTTCTTTAGAACACTCTGGGAAGCTGCAGTAGAACACAAAGGCATCAACTGACAGGCTGCTCCTGTTGAAATATAACAGGAAGATATTTGAGATCTCACTTAAAACATGTCCTAATTTTTCTTTCTACAGCACTAACCATAATTTCTATGGCAAAATGAACCCCCTCATTTTGTTCCTTTTTAAATTAAATGTTTTAAGTGTTACCAGTTTATTCCAATCAAGATGGCTTCAGGTGTGCCATACTTTTGTCATAAGTAAGACTGTTAGCGCTCTAGTTGTTCTTTAGAACACTCTGGGAAGCTGCAGTAGAACACAAAGGCATCAACTGACAGGCTGCTCCTGTTGAAATATAACAGGAAGATATTTGAGATCACACTTGAAACATGTCCTAATTTTTCTTTCTACAGCACTAACCATAATTTCTATGACAAAATGAACCCCATCATTTTGTTCCTTTTTAAATTAAATGTTTTAAGTGTTACCAGTTTATTCCAATCAAGATGGCTTCAGGTGTGCCATACTTTTGTCATAAGTAAGACTGTTAGCGCTCTAGTTGTTCTTTAGAACACTCTGGGAAGCTGCAGTAGAACACAAAGGCATCAACTGACAGGCTGCTCCTGTTGAAATATAACAGGAAGATATTTGAGATCACACTTGAAACATGTCCTAATTTTTCTTTCCAGAGCACTAACCATAATTTCTATGACAAGATGAACCCCATCATTTTGTTCCTTTTTAAATTAAATGTTTTAAGTGTTACCAGTTTATTCCAATCAAGATGGCTTCAGGTGTGCAATACTTTTGTCATAAGTAAGGCTGTTAGCACTCTAGTTGTTCTTTAGAACACTCTGGGAAGCTGCAGTAGAACACAAAGGAATCAACTGACAGTCTCTGCCCTTGTTGGATGTACATGTTTTACTGAGAATGTCAGACTTCATTCTCACATGACTGAGAAAGATAATGTGAATTTACAGAAAATATGCTCTCATTTTAGCTTCTGGGGCACCTTCCAAAACTGTATGGGACAAGCATGTGAAAATAGTTTTCTCTCAAACATGATTCATGATATCCCAGCAGAAGGTTTTCACAGGGTAAAATCACCTTAGAACACACCACAATTCCTGAAATTAGTATGGTACCATCAACAAATGAATTCTAATGTAACTAAAGTCTGTTATCACCCTTTATAGTTCTCCTTTTGGTAACCCTCAAAATCTTCGATTCACTACAATGCATTTCAATGGGGTACTATCATTTATATTGGTCCCAAGATGGCTGCCAGCAATTCCAGGATGAAGTGCTGACAGCCAATCAGATCTCACGATGACATGTGTGGTTAGGCTCCGCCCAGATATATATGTGTTTTTACTTTTGATTTTCTCAGCAACTACTGAACGGATTTACACCATTTAACAAAAAGGGTTCTTTTTGAACCAAGAACTACCTCTTTGCCAAATTTGGTGTAATTCCGTTCAGCAGTTCGGGCTGTAGCCTTGCATTAAGTTTCCTATGGAAAATTGATTTTTTGACTCTTATTTTTTTAATTTCTCCGCAACTACTGAACGGATTTACACCATTTAACAAAAAGGGTTCTTTCTGAACCAAGAACTACCTCTTTGCCAAATTTGGTGTAATTCCATTCAGCAGTTCGGGCTGCAGCCGTGTCTAAAGTTTCCTATGGGAAAATGAATGGGGAAAACACGTTTTGGGACCCCCCTTTTTTCTCGGCCCCCGCTTGACGAATCACCCTGAGACTTTCAGGGTAAGAGCGGACCGGAGCGGGCCATAAAGTTTGAAAATTTCGCGAAGATTCGTCAACCGACGCAAGAGTTATTTCAAATAGAATGTCGCGGATTTCCTATGGAAAATAGGTCCTAACTATAACTATCTACTGGCGACCGCCAGTAGATAATATCACGCTCACTCTATATATATATGTGTGTGTGTGTGTGTATATATATATATATATATATATGGCTGAAAGCTTGCCCGCCGTTTCATTCTGCTCGAAAAAAGGCAAGAGTAGACCCAAAATTTTGTGTTAGTGATTTATTCAGCAATCACCATGTCGCCATGACACGTTTCGGCCAGTCAACGGCCTTGATCACATATATATATATAAAATAAAATTCTAAAGTATCAAACTACATATTAAGCATTATAGTTAGTATTGTGTTTCCATAGGAAATAACTTTGGCGCCGTTTGATGAATCTCCTTGAAACTTTCCAAAAAAGTGCTGTTATTGCCTAGTTTGTTCGTGGAAAGTTTTGAGCTTATCCATCATGCCAAGGGCAGAGAAAGGCGGGGACCCAAAATATGTTTTTCCCATTCTTTTTCCCATATGAACTTTAGACACAGCTACAGCCTAAACTCTTGAACAGGTTTACACCAAATTTTGCATAAAGCTTGACCTTGGTCCAGAAAGAGTGTTTTTTGTGCATTGGTGTAAATCCATTCAGTAGTTTATGAGCAATTAATGCGCACTACCTTTGTATATTTAGGTGTGCACAGCCTCTGTGGATCCCGACAGATTTCAAACTAAGATCTGATTGGCTGCCACCACCACAACCAGAATGTGGTGGCAGCCATCTTAGGACTTGGGACACAGTCCCAAGATCTAAAAAAAAAAAAAACATCACGAGGCAGGGTAGGACCTCGTTTCTATCAAAAAGGTGATTTTCAGTTGCCTATATCTTTGGCGCCGGTTGAAGAATCTTCATGAAATATTTCTAAAAAGTTTGGCCATTACTTCAGCAGCTGTCTGGAAAGTTTTGGGGTGATTTTTCAAGCGGTTGCTGAGCAAAAAAGGGGTCCTAAAATGCGTTTTTCCCATGCAAATTTCCATAGGACCTTCAGACACAACTACTTCCTGAACTGCTGGACAGAATAACACCAAATTTGATAGAAAGCTCTGCGGGGTTTTATAAAATTATGATGCAGGTGGCCACGTCGACCCCTCAAGCCCAGTGGACCACACCTTCTTCGGGCTTTTTTTCAATTATGATGCAGTGCCAAGCGGACCACCACCTCCCTCCCCCCTCCTGGAGCCAATAATGACCCTTGGGCCCACCCCCCCCCGGGCCGGCTCCTGCTATGTCCTGGGGTGCTCACTCTCGGGACATAGCAGTTTGCTCTGACTTGGCGGAAGCTTTGACAGCTCCAGCCAAGTCAGATCAAACACACTGCTGTCAGCAAGCAGTAAGTGTAAAATGTTCCCGCTTGTTGAGAGTTGAGTTTTTGACTGTTTCCCTGCCCACAGAGATGCGGGCAGAGAAACAGAGGAAACAATTGCTTTGACACACATGTTTAGCAGCTCCCAGTGTGTCAAAGCAATGCTGGCTCCCGCAAGAGGTGGGGAGCCGGCATGGACTGTGGGGGCCTTGAGGCTTCCCCGGCGGTCCCCAACTGAGGTAACTGGGTGCCCTGGGTGGTACTAGGGCACCCAAAACAAAGAAGCTGGGCCCTGGGAGATGGGAGATGGGGTCCCTGGGGCCAAAATTGACAAGGGGAGGGGGGCCGTTCAGCCCCCTTCCCCATTTGCAAATGTCCGGGACCTGGGGAATGGGGTCCCCGGGACCATAATTGGCACAGGGAGGGGGCACATGGCCCCACCCCTATTAAAATTTTAAAAAATAAAAGGCCGGGCCACGGGTTCCCTGGGGCCGAAATTGGCCCAGGGGGGCTGCATGGCCCCTCTCCCCAATTTCTATATGGCTGGGCCCCAGTGAATTGGGTTCCCATGGTAAAAATCAGTTCTGGGAGGGGGTCGCGTGGCCCCCCTCCCATAATATATTTTTTCTTAAAAAGTCGACTTCTGGGAAAAGTTGCCGAAGGCCCCGCCCCCTTTCTCAACCACTCAGCAAATGTGCCTCCTGGCGCACAACTTGTTGAAGGATGAAGTCCCCCTTGGCTCGTGAGGGCCCTTGGTGGCCAACCTCCCCTCTTGTTATCTACAGTAAGTCCCAATCAGCGGGATTTCTGAGAGGTGATCCAAGGACCCACCCCCCTTCTCCACCACTATACAAACGCATCCCCTGGTGCACTACTGTTTGAGGGATGAAGTCCCCTTAGATGCTGAGTGTCCTTGGAGGCCACCAACCCCTCCTGTTGCCTTCTGTAAGCCCCATACAGTGGGATTGCTGAGAGCTCGTGAGAGGCCCCGCCAATCTCTCCACTGCTCTGCAAACGTGCCTCCTGGTGCACTACTGGTTGAGGGATGAAGTCCCCTTGGCTCCTGAAGGTCTTTGGGGGCCAACAACCCCTCCTGTTAACTCCAGTAAATCCTACACAATGGGATTGCTGAGAGGTTAACTGAGGCCCGCCCCCTTTCTCCACCACTATGCAAACGCTCCTCCGGGTGCGCTACTGATTGGGGGATGAAGTCCCCCTGGCTGCTAGGGCCTTTGCGGGCCAGCAACCCCTCCTGTAACCTCCAGTGAGATGCATACAGTGAGATTCCTGAGAGCTGGTCAGAGGCCTCCTCCCTTTCTCCACCACTTTGCAAACGCAACTACTAGTTAAAAAAAACATAGAAATTCACTTAGAAAAACAATGGTTACGGGCGTTATAGTTAGGAAATAGAATTTTAAAAACCTTAAAAATTCACAGAAAAAACAAAGGTTACTGGGACCTTATAGTTAGGCTCACATTTCACTCATACAAAACCAGAGAAATTCAGCAGTTATAGTTACCTGAGCTAACTATAACTGACGCCCCCGCAATGTACTGCTTATGACCTCACATATTATATCACTCATGACATGGTCAGTGACATCACTGATGGCATCACTGATGATATCTCAAATGACATCACTGATGACAGCATCCACAGAACCACTCCCACACCCACTCACACCCCATACAATATCTCATGTGCACACTCACACACCCATAGAGACACTCACATGCCCATTCCCAGACCCAAACCAGTACTCACCTACCCACTCACTCCTCCATAGAGACATTCACACACCCACCCATATAGCCCACGCAGACAACCATTCACTTACTCATACAGCCACTCATACAACCAGTCACTCACCCACACAGACACTCACACAGCTATACACTCACCCATACTGCTACTCACACACCCTCGCATTCACCTATACAGCGACTCACACACCCACTCACATACCCATACAGCCTCTCAACACACCCACTCACTCAAACATACAAGCTGTGACACACTCATTCACACGCAACCACTTACATACCCATTCACACATCTATACAAGCACTCCCATATCTTCTCACTCACCCATACAGTCATTCACACACTCACTCTCCAATAAAACCATTCACACACAAACTCACTTAACCAAACACTCTCTCAAACAGCCACTCACTCACCCACACAGCCACTTACCCACCCAGTCACTCACTCATACAACCATTCAGACACCCACTCATTCACCCATATAGTCACTCACACATCCACTCACTCACCCATACAGTGACTGATACACCCACTCACTCACCAACATAGACACTCACACCCCCACTCACTCACATACACAGCTAATCACATACCTACTTACACACCAATACAGCAACTCACATACCCATAAAGCCCCTCACACACCCACAAAACCACTCACACACTTACTCACACACCCATACAACCACTCAGATAGTACAACTAGTATACTAATGTAACTATTGTAGTAGGTTAGTATATATGTTTAACACCCATAAACTCTTACAAACACACTCACTGGATGATGTTTTCAATGATGTAATTTGAGATGTCATCAGTGATGTCACTGACCATGTCATGAGAGGTTTAATATGTGCGGTCATAAGCAGTGCATTGCGGGGTATAAGTTATAGTTAGCTCAGGTAACTATAACTGCTGAATTTCTATGGTTTTGTACAAATGAAATGTGAGCCTAACTATAACGTCCCTGTAAGCTTTGTGCTTTTCAGTGAATTTCTAAGTTTAAAAAAAATCTATTCCCTAACTATAACATTTCTGTAACCGTTGGTTTTCTAAGTGAATTTCCAAGGTTTTAAAATGATATTTCCTAACTATAACTTCCCTGCACCTGTCGTGTAGTTCCTATATTACATATACAGGATCTGCGCGTTCGGATAACATAAACTGTGGGATTGGGGGCGGACAGATTCCGTGCACCCCCACCGGATACGTTAGCCTGTCTGTATTAGCTAGCTCACAGTGCCACTAGAGTCTCCTCTTATCGGGGAGAGAATAGTTCTTGGCAACCTCAGAACCTGACAACCCTGATCCCCCAGGATCGTGGAAACAATATACTACCTTTCGCTCAGTCACTCGTGCTCACTTAGTTTGTCTCAGAGAGTTACACAAAATAAACAGGCTGGTTTTTCAATAAGTCTTTATTGAACAGTTGTTATTCCAGTGTATAATAGATGAGCTGCAACAACCATTAGACAGTAGCAGAGATATATGATTAGCAATACTACGAAAGTAAAGGGATGGTAAAGTTCTACCATCTTGCAGAAATCATGAATATATGCATGTACATAAAACACATGATAAAATGTGCTTACTCCTACGATGTCTCCCTAACTAGTTGTACCTAAATGTACCTAGCATCTGTGTAGGTGTTATGCCAAGAATCCCTCTAGGATCTAGTCCACCCCATTAACTGAGAGTTAGAGAATGTGGGACCCCGTCCTGGTCTCGAGTTGGACACCCTGCGAGGGATGTTAGACCACTGCTAGCTGGAGCATCTGTATGCAGGAACCTCAGCGTCTCTGGTCAGTGTGTCAGCCGGGAAGTCATGGTCTCCTCTCTCTTCCTAAGCAAGGTGTGTTGTATATATACCCATAGGTCTCCCCAGGGGTCCTACCTTGCTGTGTTACTGTGTCGGCCTAAAGGATGACGTTGGTCCTGAACTTTATACAGAGATATTATACAGGAGATGGTGATCCTACTGTTAGTCCTGCTGTACTTCCAAGAAGCCTCATGCATAATGTATGAGAATCGAACCAGGGAAAAACCTGCATTCTGAATGCAGTGTCATATCTAGGTAAAAGGTCAGTGCCTAAGAACCGTTATGTATGTAATGTAGGGACGGATGTAGGTGAAAGGTTGCGATGTTACCTGCGCATATATAGGGTACCTATATGGAAAATAACACACCCTTTGTTTTTTAGTGAGTGAACATATATATACATATATACAGATTTATACAGATATATACATATATCGAATGGAGTTCGCCAACAACATCCAGTCCGCAGGGAAAAGACGAAACCGGACCCCGGTACCTGCACAATACTTACATTTTCATTGTAAACGCATGCGTGAATAAGGGATCTGTGTTGTAAAGATTTGCATGGTAAAGACATGCATGGTAAAGGTATATGCGTTGTAATGGATGCATGGTAATGGTATTGTGTGGTTTCGGCCACATTGTAAAGGCTGTTTCCCAAATCGCAGTTGCTTTACAAACTCGAATTAGGGTAAGTAAAGTAAAAAGGCCACCTCTTGCTCTCCCATGAGATGAAGGAGTAGCTGGGACAAAAAAAAAGATATGCATTGAGATAAAAATCTGAGGCAGCACCCCAAGTCTCTTATAAACAGACAATATTAAATTTTTAGTAAAAAATCATTTTGTTGTTGAGTCCTGCAATGTTCCAACTGAGAATCTACAGTATATCAGTGGTAACCTGGCACTGCTGCATTTCACCTGAACTGGAAGACAATCTCTTGTCATCAATGATGGACAGTCAGTCATTGTTGTCACACAGAGAACTCAGAGGAGCAAATTGATTAAAAGTTGGTATTTTACCATTAAGCGTAGACATGCTGACAGTACTGGATCAGTGGCCTAGTCTCAGTCCCAGACCCATGGGTTATAATTAGGGCTCCTGGTTTTATGGTATTTATTAATTTACATTTCCGTCTGTATTTATCCATATTGTTTTTTCCTCATTTTACCAGTGTTTATCCATATTTATTATGTGCTTAGTGTTAAAATTTAAGGAGCAATGGGTATATTTCCATGTTCATTTAACTGACAAATGTTTACTCATGTTTAGATGTCAAATTTGTTTTGTCTATTCACAGTACAATACAGTCATCTAAAATATATTTGAATTTTAGAACAACTTAAACAGTTTTACTGCTGCAGTTATTTAAGCTTAAACAGTAAATCTTTTTTTCTTTTAACTCCCCTACCTGTAAGTCTGCACAGCTATTCACCTACATAACTGACAGTGAGAATCGTCCAAAAGAAAAACTACTTTCTGTATTTTTTCAATATTTAAAAGTAAATACAGACAGCAAAATAGACTATTTTCTGTCTGTATGTAACTGCAAAAGTCTGTAAAAACAGGAAACTGGGGGCCTTAGGTATAATATATGTTTATTTATTTTTGTGATTTTACATAGCATGAGCCTGGCCCAGGAGCATCAGAGTACTTTCGAAGAGCATAATCAACAAACAATTACAGCAGTAGTGCATTCAAAATACAACAGAGGAAGAAATAAGAGCAGATAGTGGAAAGTAAATAGGAGATAAACGGCACATGAGTACAGTTCCCAAAGAATTAACACAGAAGTACATTTGAGATACAACACAGGAAACATTAAAAGCAGGCATTTGAGAGTGGGGGAGAAAAGTGTCTTTCATAGAGAAAACCTTTTAGATCTTTTTTCAAGGTGGCATGCCATGTGGTCTTGCTCAGGAAGTAATGGAACTAGAAGACTCACTTTGTCCAGGCAGGGAAAGAACAGCAAATTGCCATCCACTCTAACGTCACCCTGCATGAAGTATAACCAAAGTTCCTACAGAGAGCTCTGTGGTTCTTTAACAGTTAGGACAAGAGATGATCTACTTCTGTCTGCTCATTTTTTTGTCGATCTGGAACTGTCTGTGTGATAACTAGGTAATAGTTTGAAGATAGGATGAACGTTAGAGCTGCACAGGAAGTGGCGATCCTGCTGGGCAATCTGTTCGCGAGGCAGGCGCAAAGTGAAAGTGTTTAGAGTTGTGGGAAAAATCACAGAGAAGAGAGACACTGGAAGCCAAAGCTAATAATCACACTTGTGGCTACGGGGGGGGGCAGTAGGGGGGTTATCAGCAATGGCTAACTTGCTGGCTTTGGAACCTGACAGGCCAGAGTGTCAATAACGGCTTCCCGATTTGACCAAAATTGTGCAATCTTGGGTATATAATTTTATCTCTATGTGCCTCTGTTATATTCTTTGTCAAAATTTGAGTGCTTAACAACAGACTGGATACCAGCTTGAAGTATTAAAATGCTGCCAATTTCCTTTGCAAAGAGGTCACTAGAGGCTATTTTTGTCAGTGTGTTGAACAGTGTGATCTTCCTCGCCCATATCATTTAATGTTTTATTTGCTGCAGTGCACACTTTCTAGGCAGTTTGGCATGCACAGAAAATAACATATATTGTAGATGTAATGATTACTCAACTAATTGCTACAAATTTTATCAACCCTGAAAGGAGAAACAGCAGAGTGGCTCTACTGGGACTTGTAATCTCTGATCTTCAGGTTGCACACATTTTGAATGTGAGGGAACAGCTGATGCGCCCCTGTACGAAATGACTAACAGAGTAGCACCACATAAAGTGATGATCTTTCTGATTGTATTTTTGAGGCACAGGGGCCCCATTTTAGAGATGAAATTAAGATCATATTCTCCTTATGTTAAGTCACTGACCTAGAAGCAGACTGTTTTAATATCATAAAAATATAGGTGTTGAAAAAGATAATAATTGATATGTAACAGATGTGTGAGTTAATCCACTTGGTCCCTACAAAGCATGGCAGGCATCTGACTTTGTGCTTTTGCTCAAGTACAATGTCCTCCAAGGGAGGGAATTATTCTAACTCAGATTTGTTCTGTTTTTAATTGCTTTTTTATTAGAAATACTATGTAATGCTCAGGAAATATTGATCAACCAGCTTTCTCCAAATGATGGTAGGCAGTGAGGAAGCGTTTGTATGTTTGAACTAAAATGTACATTAATATTAATTGCTCTACACTTGAATTCACACGTGTATTGATATGAGATCTTTCGATTGAAACAAAATCATTATGATCTGCTGAAGTATGTTCACTGGTTTATATTTAACTAGGTCTCAAAGCCATCTTGTTTAAAATCAATGCTGAATCACAATATTCATTCTGTGTTTATGTTTCGTGTTTGACACTACATGCAGCAAGACATGAAGTGTTTATCTCTGTATGACATTTTGTAGTAAAAGTACTTGATAGTGGAAGCCTTTTGCTACATCCCAAGGTCCTTCTTGTTAACACACTGTTTTGCATTTGATCCAGTGTAAGCGGTTTTATAATTTAATATTATACATTTTTACTCTCTCTACTTCCTCATTTATCCCTCTAACCGTACTGGGCCCTCTACAGTTATAAGGATCCCAGCATTACCTTTACCATGGAGGAGAATGGTCCTCTGACGGACCTTTATCCACCAATAGGAGGAGTGGGAATTAGGGTTTCCAAACCACAATGCTAGCCACCCAAAGTGGACTATTAATTGGTGACTAACTCACAAATTCGAGATCAAGTTCAAATGCACCACTCTCAGGACCAAACTATAGAAATACAATATTGCAATGGGAAGACCCAACCTTCTAAGGAAGTTAAGTCTCACCTAAATTACACCCACGAGAAGCTCTGCAACTGCTACACAAAATAAAAGAAGCAGAACTTGATATTCTGAAATGATTCGCTGATTTTGCCTACAGCAAATTTAAACTAAATAGAAATACAACTCTGTTCAATAAAAGAACATCTGGACACAATAATAGGCTCAGGCAATTTAGATAGTTTGCTTATTGTATTAATGATCACAAAACAATACAAATAAGCAGTCTTTTGAGCATTTCAGTCAGGAATATTAAAGCATGTAGTGCATGACTAAGCCTTTAGACAACGTTTGAGAAAAAGAAAATGGTTACAAAATAGAATCAATTACAGGTTATAGATTCCTACTACGATTAAAGGCAGATGGATAATTTGTGTCTTTTGCAGGATCACATTTTTAGAGCAAATTATGGATAAAAGGAATCAAATTAAAGTCCTCTATGGGCATGTCCATAAACATAAAGATGAAATAAGCAAAATTTGGTAGTTCAGCAAAGAAAAAATCAAGATCAACTTCTCAAGGCAGCAGTATCAGCAAAAAGGTAGTCCAAAATAGGAGATCAAAGGATGGTTATAAAATCAGACGGAAACCAACCAGCCCTCATGCAAAGAAAGAGAAAGCATGGCGTTGCTGTCACATAGAGAGAAAAAGTAATGGCATTTAGAGTGTATGTCCCATGAAAAGAAAAATTAATAGTGTTGCCCTTCCTTTGAGGTTTCTTCTTTTATAGTCTGTATTTCACCTTAGTTGATGTGGTATCACCCCACAGTGGCCAGTCCATTACATGATTAGTTCATGTCTGAAATTACTAAATACATTTTGTTATTCCTACATACTTTCCCATGATGTTCATGAGAAAGAACTGGTTTTCCAGGCCTCACAGGTTTGTCAACTGTAAAAATATACAATGTAACTGTCTATGGCATCGGGTTAGAGTTGTCTTTCCCACCGAGCCATTTCTGTGTGAATTTTGAAAAAATGTCCTTTAAACATTAAGATGAAAGATATACGGAACAAATAAAGTAACATTTGCTAAAATGCCAAAGGACCATTGTACTTGGCTAAGGGAAAAATGCAGCTTAAGAAAGAACACATTTAAAAGGTCTTAAGTGCATATGCCAGCTTTCAATGAATTAAACTCAATTAGAATCACATATAATGCAGTTAAATCAAATATTTCATAATAATAGAAAAATTGTAATACCTCACTAATGTATTATTACACAAAATGTATTAATGCCAGCTATGACCTATGGCCACGATTTTCAATATCCATACATCTGATTTATTCTTAAAAATAATTTTACTAAAATCGTTTAGTAATTTCTATGTTCCTTGTGGTCTCTTCTATGACATTTAAAAAGTTCAGCTTCCTAACTACTTTTAGCGCATCATTGCATCATATTCTGTTCATAATGTGTTTCAATGAAAGGCAATCGAAATGCTAAGCCACACCATTAGATCATTAGTCTCATCAGTAAACAAATAATAAAACATCATGTTGCACGTACTTTTGAAGAAAGATAAGCCTATTAATAAGCATTATAACCATTTAGCAGTGACTTTCTCTTGTTCCAAGACTTTCAAGCATGCTGTTACTGTGCTATCACTTTACTTGTCTCAACTGCTGTCTCTTATCATTTTACATGCAATGTCCACGTTCAGTTGTTTGTGTCTTAAAATCGGTAAATGTGTCATGCAAGATGTTTTAAAATATTTTGTGCTATCACATTCATTCACAATGGTTCTCTTTTACCTAGTTTGTTCTAACACCTCTGGATGATATTAGGTCAGATGGGGCAATCAATATTTATGTAGTGGTTTAGTGATAAAAGAGTAGGGTTATGTGACGATTCAAAATTAGAAAATATAATTTGTTAGAGTAATTATATCACCACGCAGACTTTGAAGTTTTTTTTTAATTTCAAGCATCCATGTCTGAAGAAGAAGAGCCAGATGTGGAAATCTATGATTTGACAATTTGTTGTCAATTCATCTTTCAAGAGAAGCCAGAATAATAATAATAATAAAAAGATCTGCCTTTAATTTTTGTCATATCTTGTAGACATTGAACTAAAGATCTTAAACTTTGCAGAAAGATATTGACTTTAATTTGTGCTTTAGGTATCCAGATTAAGATTTTGTGGTTCCTGAATTCTATGAACTGAAAAAAAGAAGAAAACATTTGATTCCTGATTTTTTACCTCTAAATTTTGTACTTAGTTTTGGACCTTTTTATTTTTCCTAAGTAGGAGATGGCATAAGCAGATACTGGAAAATATTTGGTATTATTTCTTTGATAATCATACTAATAATTGGTTTAATGTTGTGCCTGGATATGTCCAGCCTTCACAGAGTAAATTAACTATTATACATAGTGACATAAAACACATGAGATTTACGCATAGGAATCTGGAGCCTGGTACATTAGTAGATAGTTGTAGATAAAATGTGTATTAAAATTTGTCAAAGAGGTTTATAAAATTATGAATGGTAAAGACTTCTTTACGTGTTTATTTCTATCCTCCTCAGTTACCATCATCCTACAGTCTCTCATGCAATGTTTTTGTTATGTTTTTCATAAGCAAGAGTTTTAATAGTCATATCTTTCAGGTTTTGATGCTTCGCTGAAAGAACTTCCTGTTTTTGGTGATTCCACGAATCATATGGCTTATTCTAAATATTTGATGAAGATTGCACAAACGAATCTGAAAGGTCATGAGACTAAAATGGCCACATAAGTAGTTTGAATGAAGAGAGGGTTTGTCAGGGAATATAATGAGAGGCGAGTGAAAATCTTTGAATGACTAGAAAGATGCAAGTGCGATTAGAGAACAAAATGAAGCTGAAGAGAAATTTACAAATTCAAATGTGCATCAGAGATTGGAAATGGAGCATGAAAGAAAGAAGAGGAGAGTTGTGGTTGGTGCAACAAGGTTTTAAGGGAACTAGATCAATGAGGTTTGTTGGAGAGAGAGTGTATGTAAGGAATTGTCAATGGTGAATGTTTAGTTGGTGAAAATACAATATTTAGAGGAATTTCTTTTGTGTGTGGTACGGTTGCTTATTTTAACCTGCCTTATACTTGGCTGGGTAGTTGCTGCCTTTGTTTAGTATTCCCAAGTGATTACCATGTAAATGAGATGAGTGATGCCATTGGTTTGAGGAGAGTAAATCATGGATTTGGGAAAATTGTGCTGGATGTGTTGGGTGCTATAATTCCATCTGTTGCAGTGGCTATGAATGATGTTAAGATTAGATTATATACGCTTGTAAATTACCTTGCTTCTAACAAAGCTGGAGCATTAACCCAGATAAATAATGAGTTAATTGCAATGCGTGCTATGATTATGCAGAACCACCTTATGCTAGACATCCTTCTTGGGAAGGAGGGTAGAGGCTGTCAGGTTTTGAGGGTAAGGGAGTGATGTATCTTTATCCCGGATAGCAGTAACCTTATTAGTACATTTGTAAAGAATATTGCTAATATCTCTCATAAAGCAAAAGCTTTTGAAGAATATGGCTTGTGGTAATGAGTGAGTTCTAGGTTTGGTAAGATTGGAAAGGACTTTAAAAGGGTTGGAGAATGGTTTGAGGGTTTTCTTTGGGGGGGGGGGCGGCATGCTGTGTGTTATAGTAACCCCTGTAATCATTGTGTTTATTTTTCCAATAGTTTTGTTGTTGTTTTTAAATTAATAATTTTCAAAATGGGTTTAACTTGTGGGTGCAAGAAGAAAGAGTCTATGATGTTTAAGAGGAAAGTAGAAGAAAAAGAGTTGGAAGATGTCAAAGCACAAGTCTATGATCAGCTCAAGATGTTGGAAGAATCGAGACGCAAGAAGGAGAAAGTGATGCATACTGTATTGTAAATAGTTTGGGCTTTAGTGATGATGTTATGATCGTAGAGGGAACATTGGGGAAGATTTTGTGTGTTTGAACTAAAATGTGCATTAATATATGTGCTCTACACTTGAGTTCAAAAGTGTGTATTGACATGGACTGTTGCGAATGAAACAAAATTACTATTTTGTGTTAAAGTGGGTTCCCTGGCTTAGATTTAACTTGCCCTCAGTTAGGTCTCAAAGCCATCTTGTTTAATATGAATGCTCAATTATGATGATCATTCTGTGTTTATGGGTCTCATTATACAGTACATGTAGCAAGAAGTAAATTGTTTATTTCTGTGTGACGTATTGTTCTCGAAAGAACTCTAGAGGAAGTATTTTGCTACATCACAAGGTTCTTCCTGCTAACACATTAGATTGCATTCATTCACAATGGTTCTCTGTTGATCATGCAACTCATTTGTTCTAACACCTCCTTGCAGCATTAAGTGAGAAGGGGCAATTAATATTCATGTAGTGTTTTAGTGCTAATAAGGTAGGGTGGTGTGATTTTTTAAAATGAGAAAATATGATTTGTTGGAACAATGGCCCTGATTACGAGTCTGGCAGTCTTGCGACCAGCAGACTCGCACAGGCAGTCCACCATCCGCCGTATTACGACTGTTAAAGTCGTATCAGCAGTGGGCCGCTGGCTGAGCCAGGGAACGTCATTCTCTGGAAGTGGCGCAGCTGCGCCACAACGCAATGGGCATGATTATGAGTCTGGCGGTCTTGCGACTGCCAGACTTGCGCAGGTGGTCCACCGTATGTTGACTGTTAAACTCGTATCGGCGATGGACCGCCAGTTGCGCCAGGGAACAGTGGTTCCCTAGCGGTGGCTCAGCTGCGCCACAACGCAATATGCTGAGCGGGGACTGGCGCAGTCCTGCTCAGCATATTACATGTTCGTCCTACGCCAGCATTTCTTTCCTGGCGGTGGAGAAACAAAGGGGGCCCTACAGGGCCCTCATGGACCCCCCGCCATGGAGATTTATTTTGTGCCACCTTGTCTGTATTCCCACAAAGTTCCAGCATGGCATGGACGTCCACGTCCATGCTGTGCTGAAACGTTTTTGTCGTTCTCATTGAGATGCCTGTTTTCCTGGCACCGCCATGGGAAATGCTAAGGACCGCTAACCGTATCACGAGTTGAACACGTGTTCAACTCGTGATACAGTCAGCATTCCTTGCGCAGGTTTGGCTCAGCAGAGCTGGCGTTGTGCCAGCGCTGTTGCGCCAAACTCATAAGCAGGCCCAATATGTTGAGAGGGGACAGGCGCAGTCCCGCTCAGCATATTACCAGTTCGTCCACCACCAGCATTTCATGGATGGAACCCTCCCATGAAAAGGATGGTGGTGGAGGAACAAAGGGGGCCCCCTGTCTGTATTCCCACAAAATTCCAGCACAGCATGGACGCCCATGCCATGCTGGAACTTTTTTGCCATTGAAGTGCCTGTTTTTCAGGCACCGCCATGGGAAAGGCAAAGAACCGCTGACCGTGTCATGAGTTGAACTCGTGTAACACAAGTTCAACTTGTGATACAGTCGGCAGTCCTCGTGCGGGTTTGGCACAGCGGAGCCCGGCGTTGAGCCGGCGCACTTGCGCCAAACTCGTAATCAGGCTCAATGATCGCACCATGCTGACTTTGTAGTCTATGCAAGAAAATTCTATATAAGCCTTATTTCTGGGTGGTGAGTCAGATTTTTGTGGAACTTTCCTGAGCCTCTAGGTAAGCTGTCTGATTTCCTATTAATTTTGCTGCGTATTTGAGATTTGGGGCCAGATTTAAGTTTTGCCAGATGGCGTATTCTCCATCAGCCTGGTGGAGGATTTACAGTTCACTAGGCCAAGTGTATCCTGCCCACCAAATTTAGAAATGACCACCATCTTGGCGGTCATTTTAGAAGCACTGGCAGGATTTGCTGTCACGCTGGTTCCTGTCAATGCTTTTTTAATTTGGCGCATGACACCATCAACCTGGTAGAGCCATCCGTCAACTTATCTTTTTTTTATTTTCAAAAAGAAAATCCTGAAATGGGATTTTTTTTTTAAAATAACCATAAAAAAGCTCCACTTGCCTTGGAAGTTTTCTGCTAGTGAAAACTGACCTGTAAAGCAGCTCATTTAATTTAGGTGGGCGGACATAGAAGTCAGCCTCTGACGGGCCATCGGAGGGGTGTAACCATTGCAGAGAAAGAGTAGTCTCTGCCGTGGTAACACCAAAGGTCCACCTGCTTCTAAATCTGGTGGTCAGACCATTATATTTGTGGTAAAGATAATTAATTGCAACGAAGTATCTTTACCGCAATTTATAAATCAGGCCCTTAGTCAATGTCTGAGTTTGCCTATTTTTTGTATTAATCCATTTAATGAGAGCCTTCATGGTGAATTATTTTGATGTATTTTAATGAGATTGCTACTGCATTTGCATTTTCCAAATGTCTTCATTGCAATTTAACCGTACTAACCTTAATAAACCTATAGTTTTCTCTGAATTCTAATCTCGAAATCCCTTATTGAGTCAGTCCTTTCTTAGTGACTGTAGTTTGAAATGCTGTTCGAATCTTGTCTCTGGGATCACATTACCTCATAGCCTTTGAGATTAACACTGTCCGCTATCCCCCAATGTTTTGGTATGCTATTGTCATGGAGAATTTCTAGGGTACAGCACGCCCACAGCACTAACTGGTGGGTAAGACTCTCAACTCACATCTCTGAAAAATGTGATGTATTTTAGCTTCCTCAGCCAAATTTATTTAGAGGGACAGGTTTATCAATCCTCTGCAGCAGCAGAGTATGCCCCCTCACATGAGTTACTGCTGCCCCACCCTCTGCCACCGTATCCGTAAGAGCCCTAATGTTCACCAAATACCATTTACCACATACACTCTCTACCTACTTCTCCCTCTCCGCACGTCTTATCTGCACAGTGAGAGTTTGCAAGTGTTTTCCACAGGATTTCCTGGTGAATGACATCAAGCTCATGGGACATCCTATGCAGCCATGCTGAGATGGTTTTTAGTTATGCTTAGGGCGTAGTTTAAACCTTCACCAACATATCAACCAATCAGAATGTGACTCTCACAGCATTTTGCTTAGGTTATTTTCCTCATTGCAAAATACCAATTGTGATGCCACATCATTCTCCCATGTCACAGCAATTAGGTCCAGCAGTAGCACTCATATTCTTAGTTCTCATTTTGTTAGCTTTTGTAAGCTAAAGAACATGTCTTGTAAGCTCTACTTTTCAGGGAGGCCATGTTCTAATTGCATTAATATATTTTGTTGGGTCTGCCCCCATCTTAGGATGCATGATCCTAGTGGTAGGCAACTATCACAGTATAATGCCTTTTGGAAGTTCATTAGGTGCTCTATTAGAATTTTCAAACAACACGTCTCACACCCGCCCAATAAGTATCACGTGATTGGACAACAATTGAGCTTACACAACAACATGTATCAGTGTGAAACCTTGACTTCGCCTCACGTGATTGAAACCTGTATTCGTGGGTATTACACAAACAACACACACAATGTGAAGTGATCATTCCATGTTTAAGAAAAAGAAAGCATTTTGACTACAACTGAAACGAACTGGAAATAAAATAAGATTGAGCAAGACTTCAAAAGGAGGAAACAGAAATGGAAAATTAATGGTAGTGTTCATCGTTTATTCAACAAACGGTGTCAAGAATGTGATGTGGCAATATATACATAATTGAAACTCAGGGGCATATATATTATCAAGCCCCTATCGCCACCACAACGTCACTTTTTGTGATGTTGTGGTGGCGAAAGGGTCAGCGCCCTATTATCAAGGCAGCATTAAGCCTCTTAACGTGGCTTAAAGCCACGTTAAGTGGCTTAACGCTGCCTTGATAATAGGGCCCCTTTCGCGCTAAACTTAGCGTGAAAGGGGGCGTGCAGTGGGTGTTGCGGTGGGCGTTCCACCGCAACACCCATTGAAGTCCACGCTGCCACCTATTATCAAGTATGGCGATAATAGGTGGCAGCGCCGAACTTAAGACCAGAAAAATCTTGGTCTTAAGGTGGTGAAACGAGGAGAAATGCTTTATTTCTTCTCGGTTTTGCTTTTTCCATGTGTGCTGCCTTGTGCAGCACACATGGAAAAAGCAAAATGCCATGTTTTGTTCATGTACAGGAAGGTGTCCCTTCCTGTACATGAACAAACCGTTTTTCAAAATGCCATTTTGTAACTTCCATGTGTGCTGCACGAAGCAGCACACATGAAAGTTACAAAATGGCATTTTAGGTTTGTTTATGTGCAGGAAAGAACTCCTTCCTACACATAAACAAACCTTCCTGCTCGCAGACACCCTTGCACTCTGGTGCAAGGGTGCCTGCGCTGGCGCTAATTTGTGTAACTTAGGGGCATATTAGCAAGACCGGCGATAAAATTATCTCCTTTTTAGCGGCAGGAAACTGCCGCTAATACGGCGATAATGGGCTTGCTAATATGCGTTATAGAATTCCAATAGAAGCCCAGGTTAGATGTCCTGCACATCTAACCTGGGCTTCTATTGGAATTCTATAGCGCATATTAGCAAGCCCATTATCGCTGTTTTAGCGGCAGTTTCCTGCCGCTAAAACGGCGATAATTTTATCCCCGGTCTTGCTAATATGCCCCTTAGTGCCATCGCAGGGGGAAACGCCAGGTTGCACCATATCCTTGTTAATATGATGCAGCCTGGCGTTTCCGAATTGGCGGAGAGAGGCGTTAAGCCAAGACGGCTAACGCCTCTCTCCGCCACTTCCTTGGTAATATGCCCCTCAGTTTCTAAGGGACTCGACAAATTACTATTCACAAACGGTGTACAGAGGATGCAAGTGATATTTATGTGCGTGTGTCTTTGTTCTCCAGCAAGTTAGGTTTTATGTTCAGTGTTTTACGTGAGAATATCTAATATGGTGTAAAATGTCAGTTCACCCCTAATTTTTCTAGTTGCTCCTGGTGAACCAACATTAAATTGGGAAATTTGAAAATGGTTTTGCACGTTATGTGAAAGTGTGCAGAACGAATGTAGCACAGGGAGGAAAATATCACATTTGATTTTTTTTTAGGCTGAGAAGGGCATTAAATATCCGATCATTTGCCTAAATATGTGATGAAGACGCAAATGGACTGACGGAATGTGAAAGAAGTATAGAAAAGTTAAACCTACAATTTTTACCAAAAATACACACTGTATTAGAAGGTTTTGTTTTGGAAGAATAATACAAAAATGGGGAATAAATAGAATATCTATTAGAGTTGATAAAGCTAGCATGCAGCTGCAAGTTTGGAGCTAACCTTGAAAGAAGAACAAGGGGTCAGTTTATGTTAGTGTGCACCATTAAAAATGTGAGGGATGAACAATGTTTAAATGATGATTCCAAACTGAATCAATTCATACAAATAGCAAAGAAAACTGATCATTGTTTAGTATGTGTAGTAGAAATAAAAAATAGAAATGGACACAAGGAGCGTGTTCAAATACCTTCTTAAAAATGTAAAGGAAGTCAACATTTAAGTTCATTGGGAGATGATACAAGGGTGGAACGCAAGGACATCTGAAACAATACCTGATTTGTAAAGCAGACTGCAAGTTAAGTGGAAAGAAAGAACTAATGCTTGTGGGTCTACAGAAAGGTTCAAACTGTCTAACAAATTAAAAGAGGAAAGTGAAGAAATTATTTTACATGTAGTAGGAGAAAGAGAGAATCTAGCTCAGTATAAGGGTGCAATGTGGAAATATAAACGCTGAAGAGTGCAACGTGGAAACGTCATTTGACTCT
The DNA here is from genome assembly GCA_963921515.1 of Calotriton arnoldi. NCBI lineage: Eukaryota > Metazoa > Chordata > Amphibia > Caudata > Salamandridae > Calotriton > Calotriton arnoldi. The sequence goes on from CAWUFW010014914.1 coordinate 73,942, forward strand.
AAACCAAATTAACACTAATCAAAAGGAAATGTATGAGAGGAATATTACAAGAAAGATTAAATAGAACAAGCAAGATATCAGGCCAGAAGTATTTGACCTTGAGGCTTGGATATTTTGTGTACGGTGTATAGTGTATACGAAAAATATAACAAAGAGAACAGTTATGTATCTTTTTTTTTTTAGTTTAGATTTCTTTATTAATTTCAAACAAGTCAAAGAAACATACATGTGCATCAGCAGCTATGCATATCGTTGTGTAGCCCAGCTCTCGGACTGTCTCGTTGGGCAATAAGTTATGTATCTTTTAAAGAAGACTGAGTAATCAGTTGATTTCTTTATATGTATTCGGGATTGATTTTGGGGTTAACACTTATATTTGCATAGCTTTGAAATTTTTGTGTGTTACATTGAAATGAATTAAGTGCAGTACTGCCACCTTTTTATTTTGAACAGACAAACTAAAAATAAACAGACAGTCAACAATACACATTTAACCGCTTCGCTGCGGCCGGAATTCCGCCCAGGTGCTGGACATTCCGATCGCGGGCGTGGCTCGGACGGCCCCCGTGCGTCATGAGCACACGCCCACCGTGATTCTGAGCACGGAAGAGGTTAATTAATTTCCAACTGCTACACTAAACAAATGTATTTAGCCCTTTACCCCAACTCCTAAACCTTATACCCGAAACCTTCATTCTATATCCTTAACCTTACCAGTAACATCTATAAAAACGTATATGCCCCTAACTACAATACACATATTCGTAACCCTGTACCCCAAAATAATAACTCTATACTCTTAATCTGACTCCCAATCCGCTTAACCACAACTCCTCTGGCTATACCCTTACCATCGCACCCTATACCCTCAACCCTTTACTCTAAACTCAAAACCTTTGATCTGATCTTTTAACCTAAATTCTATACCCTAGACCCTATACTACTAACCCAACACCCCTAACCCATAACACCTATACCCCAAAGACCTAACTCTTAACACATAACCCCATAATGTTAACCCCTATATCCTTAACCCCTACTTCTCTACTGTTAGAGATGGGGTTTCTGGTTGAAGAGGGTGTAAGTATCAAGGAGACCCCTTGCTCAAGGGAGAGGAGTGCAGGGGGGACAGGGAGCTTGATTATAAGGTCCAAAAGCCCGTGCTCCTGTAGTTAATCAAAGATTCAACAAAGGGCTAAAGTTCCTAAGAAAAGGGGGCAGGGTCTCTCAAGTGGTAGAGAGTGCCACAACTAGGATCATGGACGGGGACAGTCAGCAGGACTGTTTCCTGTTGCCCTCACACATCCCCTAGAGAATGTCATGCTTCATCATAGGGCAGTGCTCCTCGTCGGGCCAGCGCTGCAATGCCCAACGGGTCCCCCGAAGGGTCACTTTGGCGGAGATCTTTTCAGAGGCTGCCATATGATGAGTGCAAGTGGGGTGATTCGTGATGTGGAGTTGTGGGGTGTGAATAGAGGTTAAAACTGATAAGGGAGATCCTGCACTATACTTTAATGAGGGGATCACCCTTCCAGGAATAAAAACCTATTACAGGTGAGTGCTACCTTGGGGTTTAAAAGGAACCTTGGTAGTCAGAATGTTGAGACTGAATAGGGGAAGTATCATATAGTCACGGGAGGGGGACCTATCTCCGGTCATCCATTCACAGGTGTGTCAACATATTTCGCGCCTGGTGTGGTCCTAAGGATCTGTGGCGCTTCATCAGGACAGAAAACATATAGTGAACAAACTACCCCACACTGAGTTGGTGCCCCTAAGTGCTACCTACTGTGTGTGTTGTTCAAGGTCTGACCTGTAGGGAAGAGATAACATCGGGAAAGTCGTGAACCCAAAGAAAAGCTTGGTACCTCAACCATGCAGTATGATGAGAGAACGTGACAAAAAGCATGTAAAGGTGCAAATTTTGGTAAAAACAAGTAAGACACAAAGCAAGTACCGCCCCAAGGTTGACCTGATACAGTGATGTCTGCAAGAGACGTTGTCACTTCGACACTCTTACATATGGTCAAGTTAGTTGACAGCCGTATGTATCTGGGATAGGTATTTAAGGCATAGCCTTGAAAATGCAAGTAGTCACAGGAAATGGAGGTTATGTAGTGGCATCGCAAGTCCTGGCTGAAGCTCAAATGGCGTGTATCGCAGCTCTTTATGAAGAAAAAAGAGCTTGCTAACACAGAACATAATACCCCATAAGAGAGCTGTGGAAGGGAATGACCGGTTTCTTCATAAGCATACCAGAGACATATATCGTAAATCTATACAATACACAGTCGCGGCCGGCATGACTCGCAGGTAAGGGGGTCACGCGGGTTTGCGGGGGGGGTGAGGGGGGGTTAATTACATTATTTTTAAACTTCCCTTACCGGGTCCCGCGCCGCCTCAGCTCCTGGCCGGGTCCCACGTTTTCCCAACAGGAAGCAGCCACAGGCAGCCTCCTTCCCCTAAGCCAATCACAACGCTGCAATGGCAGCGTTGTGATTGGTGGGGACAGCGCCCAACCAGGCGCCTATGGGGAGGCCATTTTCTCTATGCAGCCTACATAGAGAAAAAGCAGAGTGCGCATGACTGGTTTGGTCAGCCCCAGAGGGCCAACCAAACAGTCAGGGCACACAGCATTGGGCAAGCCACTCCTCCTTGACCCGCCCTCCCCAACCAGGCATACCCTTCTGCTCACTCCTCCCCAACCTGCCCACCTGCCCACCCCCAACCAGGCATACCCTTCTGCTTTCTCGCAGTGCGAGAAGCAGAAACATAAAATGGTATTTAAAATACCATTTTATGTTTCTGATTCTCGCACTGCGAGAAAGCAGTGGAGCAAAGCTCCTCCGCCCTAATGGAGGAGCTGCCCCTGACAATTCATAAACAACACGTAATTGTGCCCATGCTTACTCGTGCCTGAATGTGTTCATGGTGGCTAGTTCGTCAACATATAGTAAAAAAGAATTTACAGTAAAACACATGTGCAGCACACCACTGACTAGTCCTGTGGTGTCATCTCAGGTTTTTCTCAGCTATGGGGGTTGCTTTCAAGAGTTATCGAGACGTGATTCACAGCGCTTGCCTAAAAGTAACGGGGATTAAGGCCACATCGGGTGGCGCGGAGGTGCCATGTTGAAGCGTGCCCAGATGAAATAAATGTGGTAGATATAAAGGCAGTTTGGTCATTAGAAAGTGCAGGCAGAAAAGAGAAGGGTAGGTGCAGACGCAGTCTGCACGCCTGAACTGTAATCATTGTTGCCGCCTTCATAGTAAGGGTGGGCGGAGCTGGCATAGTGCCTCTACGCGTAGCTCCACGGAGTTTGAAAAACTTCGTTGAGCTATGCTTTGCTCCGCTCCCTCCCCCCTCCCAAATTCTTGAAAAATGATAAAAGAAGGCACTTACCTGCATTTCTGCCACCTCCCCTGCCTGGCCGTCTCCTTCCTGCTCCTCTTGTGTCCTTCTTCATTAAAGAAAACACTACGTTGTACGTCTTGCGAGAGCGCGTGCTTGTCAGAGCAGTCAGGCTTATCTCACACACCAGTGACGCACTAGGCACACCACACATAGAGACTCCACACAAGGTTATATAAAAATAGCACTCTGTATTATAGGTAACATACATTAGACCACAGCACATAAATCACTACGCCACTAGGTGCTTTTCATAAAGATGCACATAAGCTACATAAGACTACAATGACATGAATTACTGTGCCACTAGGCACTTGTCATTACGTCACATAGATTACACCAATCACTTTGCCAATCGGGCAATTGTTATAACAACCCCAGCAGTGCACTACAGTAAATACTTGTAGAGTTCACACATCATAGAAATATCATTACTGACATTGTACATACCACCATCACATCAGGACACAACTAGGAAGCAATTGGATAATGCACCCAAAACATATGACTTATCAATACTGTGTAAACCTGACCATGCAAACAGCAGCCCAACCTGCATCACTAAGGGGGCCATTATGATGTTGGGCAGATCGCCACCACCCGACCGGCGGTGGCGATCCGCCCGACATCTTTCCCCGCCCGCCCTCCATTTACCCCCCGCCACATTACAATGACGGGGGTACAGCGGCGGACGGAAAGACCGTCCGCCGCTTTACCGCAGGCAGGCAATCATTACGATTGCCTGCCGTGCGGTCCTGGGCCATAATATGGTGGCGGTGCCTAGCAGGCACCGCCTGCCATATTACCATGTGCGGATTTGTGCCTTTCCATGGTGGCGATGGCTTTGGGGGCCCGTTGCAGGCCCCCGGGGTGTTGGGGGGTGGGGGGTGCACTTGGGGGTACCCATGGTACCCCCCTTCATTGGCATGCACAAGGTGGCAGGCATCGCGCGGTGCCTGTCACGTTGTGCATGTCAATGCACAACATGCAACTTTTACATTGCGGCGGGTGCTGCTTACAGCACCGCCCGCTGCAATGTAAAATATGCGGGATGCGACCCCCAGGGTGGCGGTCGCATCCTAATGGGCCTAGCGGGACCGCCGGACCTCTGGCGGTCAGTCCCATTTCCCGTTACGGTGGCGGGCGGACAAAGTCCACCCGCCATCGTAATGGGGCCCTAAGTTAGGGCATGGACTACAGCAGTGACACGCACGAGCCAGCACATGCCACGATAACAGCAGGTACCACAAAATACCCCCATAGGAATGTAGGGTGCAGCGCATCTGCACACCTAATAGGGGTTATACAGGAATGTAACCAAGAGCCTGGGCACAGCAGCACTTGCGCACCTATACCGGGGATTGTGGTGAATTTTTACATGGAATCGGGGTCCTCCATGGAGGCTCACCCCATCCCAAAAATCCAGTTGCAATGCCCCAGGTATGTCAAGAATGGGGGCATACACGCACCACCACGGTCAGCTGGGAGACCTCGCGGTGGCCTCTCCCGCTTCATAAGAGAAAAAGCAGCTGCCCGCGCTTAGGTGGTGCAGCTGCTACACAATGCACATAAGCAACTGGGGCTGCCCGCGACCTCGCAGTGCAGCCTCGTTACCCGATGACCGTTGGCCCGCAGCGCCTGTCGCTTCTGGGCAGTGAAGTCGCAGACTGCCTCGGATCCTGCTGCGGCCTCAAGAGCCCTCCCTCTGTCTTCTCCAGCGGTACTGGAGCAGACTCCGGCAAGCTCCCAAAGTCTCCTTGACTTGGGGCAGGCAGTGGCAGACTCTTCCTCTACCAGAGGCAGCACGATCTTGCTCTGGGTCTCCGGGCATGTACCCTTGTTGCTACGGCAACCCGCCAGCTGCAGCGAGGCTTTCCTGGAGGCAGGGACCCACCAGGGGGGGGGCTTCGACTGTGCAGCCAGTGCTTCTCCGGCACAGCAATCCTGAACAGCTCCGGGCCATGTAGGCAGAGCCTTAAGGAAAGAGGGCAAGGAGGATTGCTAGGCCCAGGGTAGGATGAAAGCACACTAAAGAAATATGAGGAAACGGAAGCGCTCAACATGTGCTCCTTAGGGCTCGTTTCGTTTTAGCGCTTCCTCAGCTCTTAGTGAAAAGCAAAGTGCTCCACATCCAGGAAGAAAGAACTTGGGCTAGGTTTCCTTCTCTTTTGCCCAAAATAAACGAAGGGGGGAAGCACTTTTTCGGAAAATAACAGCACTCCCCAGGCACTTGATGATAACAAGGTAAAGAGCAATCCAGTCCTTCCCCAGCTACAAGCATGAGCAGCCAGTGTCTTCCTTGAAGTCTTTTCGTATTCCTGAGACTTTCAACAGGAGGCCAGCACACACAAGCCCTTGGAGATTCTCCACAAGCAGGATACCACAAGAGGGCAAAAAGAGCCTGTCCTTTTCCTCCACCACAGACAGAAGCAGCAACTGCAGGCCACCCCCACACAGCACACAGCAAAGGGGCAGTACTCCTCCTTACAGCTCTTTAGCTCTTTTTCTTAGTAGGGTGCTCTTGTTCCTTGAAGTAATCTAAAGTCCTGGGGTTTTAGGTGTAATACTTATATCCCAAAATGTCTTTGTTCTCTTTGTGGCAAGGATCTCCGAATCTAGTCTAAACCAGTTCTGCCCTCACTGGTGCAGCATGACCACAGGGGGCGGAGACAGCATTGTGCAAAAGGAGACACAGCCTATTCAGGTGTAAGCAACATTCCTCCCACAGCTCTAAATGCAGACCAGGTCTATTAAGCCCTGCGATGAGTCACCCAGGCAAGGCAGGGCACACCTCAACCCTCCTTAGTGACTGTCTAGAGTGAATGCACATCTCAGCTCCTGTCACTCACACACCAGACGCTGAATACGCAAACAGCCAGAGGCACACAAAATGGTAAAGTAAGAAAATGCCCACTTTCTAAAAGTGGCCTTTTCAAACACAGGATTTAATAACCACCTTTACCAAAAGGTGCGTAAATACATTCTGAGTTCAGAGAGTCTAAACATTCATTTTTTATCTTGTCCCTATTGCAAGTTACACATGTAAAAATGTAACAGTGCAACCCCAATGATAAGCCTATGGGACAGATAGCCTTTCAATATTGAAAAGCGAATTACACAGTATTTCACTATCAGGACATGTCACACACACTAGTACATGTCCTACCTTTCACATATACTGCACCCTGCCCATGGGGGTACCTTGGGCCTAATTAGGGGTGCTTTACATGTAGGGAAATGGAAGGTTTGGGCCTGGCAAGGGGGTGCACTTGTCAGGACAACATGGCAGTTTACAACTGTGCCACCAGACCCTACAGTGGTAGGTCTGAGATATATTTACAGGGCTTCTCATGTGGGTGGCACAACCAGTGCTGCCAGCCCGCTAGTAGCATTTGATTTACAGGCCCTGGCACACACCTGTGCACTTTACTAGGGACTTACCAGTAAATCACATATGCCAATCATGGATAACCAATCAGTGTCACAATTTATACAGAGAGCATATGTACTTTAGCACTGGTCAGCAGTGGTAAAGTGCCCAGAGTCCTAAAGCCAACAAAAACAGGGTCAGAAAAATAGGAGGCAAAAGGCAAAAGGTTTGGGGATAAACCTGTCAAAAGGGCCAGGTCTAACATTTACCTTTAACCATATGTATCTAACCCCATACCTTTAAACCTTATACCCTTAAACCCAATTCTTAACCCCTTAACCCTATCTCCCAAATCCTTAACTTATACTTGTAACATTTAACCCTTAACCCCTAGCCCCATATCCCTGTAACCTATTCCCTGTACCCCAAAAACCTAACCTCTATTCCGTTAAACCCCTAACTCCATACTCTAAACCTCCTATACTCTCGGGGCCTTATTTATGAAGGCCTGCAACACTTTTATGCCGCCATTGCGTCACTTTTTGTGACGCTGCAGAAACGTAAATAGTGCACCAGGTTGCACCATATTTACAAAGTGGCGCATCTAAGCAGATGCGTCACTTTTTAAACCCCTGCGCCACATTATACTTACATCAGGTATAATGTATGCAGGGTGGGTATTCCCCCATAACAAAGGGTCGTAGAAGTGGGGCAGTGAAATCTATGAGATTACACTGAGACACTTCTAGGACTCTATTGCGTCAATATCTTACGCCTGCCTCACAGCAAGGGTAAGACTGACGCAGGCCCTTTCACTGGGGCTTGCCCCATGTGAAAGGTCACATTGCTGGAGTTGCATCTGTTTTCAAATACACCTCAGCAATGCGCCACTTTTGCGCCTAAAGATACGTCAGAAATACTGAGGTATCTGTAACTCCTTGCGACTTGGAGCACCGTACATTAAATACTGAGCATCCATCCTGTCGCAAGGAGGGTGCCGTGAAAACTGTTGCATCGCTGTTTTCAAGCAGCGATGCAACAGTTTTCATAAATAAGCCTCTTAGCACCTAAAACATAACCCTGTACCCAACACCATCAACCCTATGCCCCAAGTACTTAGTATTATACCTTTTTAATCATATGTGCCTAATCACAACCATTACTACATAACCTGAATCCTTATACCCTATATCCTTCACCGCTAATAATTTAGGTTATTTTTAAGAATATGTACACAAAATAAAATAATATAATTATGCCCAACCTAAAACATGTAAGGTGAGAATTATCCCCATTACAGTCAAAGAGGCAATAAGTAAAGAATTGCAAAGGTTAACAGTGGCCGGATTAATACAACCTGCTGAGGCCACAGAATGGTTGTCCTCTATGATTGTGATATGGAACCCAGTTGGAGGTGCATACGATTATGCATAGACTTGCACAAGCTAAATGATTGTGTGCAGTAACCAGACCATTGAAAGGAAGTGGGGGTGGGGGAGAAGGAACTTGTATATGCAAATGCAATAGGTTTCACCTCAATAACGTCACAGAATGTATAACTATGTTGAAAGGCACAAATATATTTTCTACACTTGATTTAGTATTGGCGTACTATCATGCATAGTTACAAGCAGAATCCTGAGGCCAGTGTTAATTCCTCCCAAAGGAACATACACTTACATTTTTGAGAATGACGTTTGGCCTGAAATCAGCAGAGTCAGCATTTCAATAGGCCATGAAAAAATACTAGAAACATAGAAGAAGAACAAATATATCCAGGGACATCTTGGTGTTTGTCAGTGATGAGGAAAAATATAATAGAAGAATGAGACCCTTTTTAACTAGGTTACAAGAAAATAGATAGATAATAAAGGCGGAAAAGTATACTTTTGGGTAAGTAGAATTCAATTAGTTAGGACCTAACGCGACTAGGATAAACTAAAGGATGAGTCAGTTAGGACCATTAGGAACATGCCTGCACCACAAACAAATGATGGAGTAACTATCATCTTGGGAATGACAGAATTTTACAGGTAGTTCATTCCTAATTTTGCAAGTTATACAAAAAAGCTGAGAAGTTTGCTAAGGAAGAGTACAGTTTAAGTGGGATGAAAAGTGTAATTCAAGAGTGTGACAAGCAAATTGGTGCAAACTCCTAGTTTATAAAGTTTTGACCCTAATACAAGAATTATGATAGTAATGGATGACAGCACTAAAGGTTTGAGTGTCATACTGCTGCAAGGAGAAAGGAAGAAAGAGAAAACCATCAGATTAATTTCTCAAAGTTTAAAAGGGAGCAGAAATAAATTAGAGTGAAGAGTCTTAGCAGAAAGGCAATAAAAAGGTTGAAGTTTTTTGTGAGGAAATACGTTTTTTAGTAAAACTGTTCATAAACCCATGAATTAAGTTTTTACAAGGAAATTGATTTATTTGGTATCAAATTGCATTTGCAAATGAGTTGTAACTTTACAAGAATACAAGTTTGGAATTGAAAACATTCTAAGTATGAAAAATGAAACTGCTGATTGCTTATCCAGATTAGTAGAGGCAAATAATCTAATGGGAAGCACAGTAGAAGAGGACGAGGGGGAAGAGGACATGAAGGTATGAGTGAAAACCAAAGGAACAATAAAAGAAGATGAGTGGAGAATGGATGCATCAAATACTATGTTTACAGATGATTTGTGTGATTATGAAGGAAAATTGGAAGGAAAGAAAACTTTAAGTGAAAGTGCAAAACCTATTGGTGAGTTAACTGAGAGCTACCTCAGCGCAATGGTCTAAGCCCTCATTATGAGACTGCCAGAATTTCGTGTAGAGAAACCAGGGGCCTGAAATCTCTGATTCCGCACCAAATTCGTTCAAACACAGGGTTTCTCCCTTGTATGGGCCGTATTTATATGGACCCAAAGATATAAGGCCTTTTGTGGTTCTCTCTGATTTCTGTGAGAAAACTACAGACATTTTCTCCCTGTTCTGTGGAGAAGGAAAATGTAGCGAAAGGGCTGGTGGAGATTGGGAGTTACTGTGATCAGGGTAGGGTCACGGAGGGCCTGTGTCTGTCTCAGGGAATCAATGCCTGCTGCACCCTTGTGTAGTAGGGGTCAGGGGTGCTGGGCTGTGATTCTGCCTGCAGCCCCTTTCCCTGGAGCTGAAAACAAACGCCTGGCGTCTCCCACTCGGAATATTTTGGATCTGGGACTCGCGGACTCAATAATTCTGGGTCCAGTGCGACTTAGAATTGTGGGTGCTGGACTTCCACCTACAGTTATGATTCAAGGGGAAATTTCCCCACTCATAATGAGGCCTCTAGCGTTCAAAGCCACCGGACTAGTTCAACCATGTACCTTAGGAGAAATTATTAGTTAAGCTAGAACATGAATGGCATAGTGGGATCTGTAAGACTAAAGAAAGGTTGTGTCAGGATGATTGATGGCCCGGTTTAAATGGTCAATTTGAATGGACAAGTCGAGACGTGAGTCTAAGAGACAAGATAAGCAAACCAAGAGTACAAACCATGATCGAATGGTGTTTACCAAGTGATATGGGAGAAGAAATAGCACAGAACAGAATAGGTCTCTGCACAGAGTAAAGCATGGTCAGTACTTGGTGACATTGATAGATAGGTGTTCAAGGTGGTCAGATCTGGAGGATGCTCCAGACATTAATGACATTAAAACTATAAAAAAAGTTCCTTTATGATTTGCTTAGTAGGGTTAGATATCCCAAAACTCTTTTGGCTAATAATGGAGTACAATAAACATTTAGAGAAATTGAGTTATTCCTGAATAACAGAAGAATAAGGCACAGAAAAGGTTAATTATACAACCCTAAGACCAATGATCAAGAGACTGCGCAAAACTCTTAAGGAGGTGATACAACTTGCAAGAATTAGCGGTAAGAATTACATAGAGGAGGTGATGATGAAAGTAATAATGATTAGAATAATTTCCCATACCAATAACGTGAAAGACCCCTTTGAGTTATTTAAAGGTATGAAATACACCATGCCCAGTTGAAAGGTGGGAAAGGCATTGAAGATAGATTTAACAAAGTTCTGCGGGGACAGACAGAGAGAAAGAACACACTGAAGTGATCACATTATTCAACAATGCAGTTAAAGCTGAAGACAATCATATTTGGAATAGAGTAGTCAAAGTAACATTTGTAGATGGTCAAAGAAATGTAAGAGCTGACGGAAGGGATCCAGTTTGCACTGATGCAATGAGAATGTACAACGATAATGGAGAAAGAAAAAAAAAGAACTATAGCAGTACACCTATGGTGAGAAATGGGAGGGCCTGTCACTGACCTAAACAGTTGAAGGATTTTGTGGAATTAGTTGTTGATTGTCTACTTCTTTAATGTGTTGAATACTCATGAGTAGTGATTTTCCTCTATGCAGGAACAGATTTTGAATTTGGGCTTTTTGTAAAAAGGTTTCTGGAGTTGTAATCATTTTTATTTAAAATCAATTATTCAAAGTAATTTTGTCATGTACGTTTTTCTTAAGAATAAGCATTGTTAGCTTCATGTACTTGAACATGTAGTTCACCATCCTTTGATGAGACTCTCAAATGTGTAAGCGGGAAAGCTTTACATCTTTGCCCATGGTCATAGAATGGCAGTATGTCATAAAGAACACAACACGAGCATCCTCCAGATTGAAGCATGCAGTGCTTGCAGTATATGGATTGAACCTGATTACAATCTGATCATCATTAGTGTTTTTCACCTTACAATTCCATATTCAAATGTCTGTGGGAAATCCCCCAGTCAGCCCAAGCAGTCCAGAGATGGAGACACAGCACCAATAATCCTTTTCTTTCCTTACTAGAGGAGGGCAGCATCAAAAGCAGCAGCTATAAGTTCAGGTGAGCTGAATGGCGACTCCCTCCTAGCACACTACCTCCCTGTCCCACTATTTGTTATTTTTGCTAACCCCAGACCATTCCCCTTTGAGAGCAAATTTGATTTCCAAATAAAGTTGGAAATATGCAAGGCATGTTCCTAACCTCGTGTGGATGCCTATTTCTAACGTTTGGGTTGACACAATTTTCTATGTAATGCCTGGAAGCCTGCATATGCTTTTAGCTGTGCTTGCACAACTCTTTTTTTTTAAATTCCAATATGTCTGGAAGAATGTGCGCTTTTATTTTTGCATAAACAAAACAGGGAAATCATTTGTTTTTCATGTGGTTATGCTCCTTTCCTTGCATCCCCACCAAACTCCACCGTTTTGGGTGTGTTCCCTTTGCACACTAGAAGGGGATTTACTCATGTATTTATACTGTGACATTTTTCCAGAGCAGGAATGGGTTAGAGAAGAGTTTTTAAATGTCTGTAAACCAAAGATTTTTCAGGGCACACATTCCTGCCCACCACATCACATTAAAACATTTAAGTGGCTAAATATTTACAGGTGGGCGAAGCCAACATTTTGAGAATAGAAAGAGTGTTTTTGCGTACATAAAATCTCAGTTGTGCCTCCAATTCAAATCTACAGGTGTAAATATGTGTGAAAATCAGACCTTCTTTTATATTTGTGTTGGGCAGCTGTTTGGTTGACCTTCAGATTGTTACTGTGAACTCTTTTTTTTTTTTTTCTTTCACATTTTACCCTTTTATAACCAAGGCTGTACATGCAGACAAAGAAAAAAAAATCACCAATTACATGATTGTTAATAAAACACCAATACCATGCCATTGCATTTGTAAAAAAAAAAATACAAATATAGAGAAAATCTGAAAAACGGACATAGAAAATTCATAAAAGGGCGGGATTTGTCCTTCAGATTGTTGAAACAGACTAGCCTTTACATTGTAATCAAAATTGATCATTTCATACAGAATAAGGGAAGAAACAAGGAGGAAGAAGAAAAAAAATATATATCCACTTCAGGGTTCTTTCCCCCTCCCTTCCTCATTGGACAAGCCATACCCGGTGGACATTACCCGTACTACACAATTGAACCCCCTAGAACCCGCTGGATCCCGCTAAGTCCAGCTATTCGACCAAGTTATATTTAGTTCATACAGCCCAATTTGATAAAGGCGACCAAATTTTAGCACCCTTAGTTCTTTTCCTTCTACCTTTGGTCTTATAGATAGAAGATTCGAAATTATACATAGTTAACAGTCTCGTGCGAAAATTAATAAAGGTAGGTGGATCAGAACTAATCCACTCGTTAGTAATGCATGCCCTTACCACTGCCATGATGATAAATAAAAGTGTATTTATATCTTCAGATCTTGTATTAGCCTCACTATCAGAGCATACACCGATAATGACTAATTCCGCGCTAATTTTAATAGAGAGCCCAGATATTATGTTCATAAACTTCTCAATGCCTTGAAAAAATTCCCCCAATTTTGAGCAAGAAAAAAACATATGAGTTGAATGAGCCGCCAAAAGTCCGCAGCGATTACATTTAGTCCCTGCTCTTGCACCCCATCGAGCCAACTTACTGGGAGTATAATAAAGATCATAAAGGGCCATGTAATGTTGACTCCGTATTCTGCCAGTCATTAAGACTTGGTTGGCCAGCTCAATAGACTTTGATATATTTACATCTTCTAGACCAAATATGTGTTCCCATTTTGTTTGTTACTGTGAACTCATTCTACTAATATTTAGTATTCTGCTTCAGTAACTCAATGCCTCAGACATGGCACGCACATCATTCAGACCTGGATGTCCGGTGCCTACCTGAAGCTTAGTCCAAGCAAGACAGAATTCCTCTTGCTTACCAAATACAGCTAGCAGAAAACAATACACACCTCGTACAATAACATGAACCTTGACAGCTTTGAACCTAAAATTTCATTGATTGTCATGTCATTTGGAATTTCCTTCGACATCAACCTCACTCTCAAGGAATACATTGTCTAAAAAATAAAGATGTCTGGTACCAGCTCTCTTATGTAAAGAAAGTGAAGCAATTTCTTCCAGAAAGTGACTTCAGAACTTCTGTTCATGCCTTTTATACTCTTGCATCTGGATGGTGATAACACCCTGCACCATGTCCTGCGAAACACTACACAAGCAACCCGTAAGGGTATCCTACACTCCACAGCACAACTCATCCAGGGCCTGAAGAAATATATACACATAAAAATCTTCCTGATGGAAATCCATTAGAGGCTGGATCAATTGCAAAGTCATCATGACTGGCACCCCTGCTTATCTTGTAGGCAACCTCACCATCTCTGGTAGTTCATTGCACACCCAAACTCATGACACCATCAGACTGCAGACTAAGGGGCCGATTCCGATTCAGGCCGGAAATCTCCCCGACCGAGCCGGACCCGGAGAGATTTCCGACCGAATCGGACCCTAGCAGTCCGACCGAACGAGTACGATGCGCACGTATGCTATCGGACTCGATTCGGTCGGACTCCCATTGAAGTCAATGGGAGCCAGTCGTACGACGCGTACACGGGCTCCCATTGACTCAATGGGCACGACGCGAACAAGGGCGCCCCCTACAGCGTGTTCGCGTCGATGCGGGTCGCACCGTACATGCACGTGTAGGGGGACCCATGAGTCCCCCTGTGTGCGACTCGCACGCCTACGCTTCCAGGGGGGTCCGACACGGACCCCCAAAGTGCGGCTCCAACAGCTCCTTGGAGCCGGGCTGCGCGAGTCGGTCGGAGCGGTCGAGGTGCGCATCGTACTTACCCGGCCGGGGAACGTCTCCATTGCGAGGTGTGCGTCATCCAGGTGCGAGTCGGTCGGAGCGGTCGGGTTCTGCGAACGAGTCGGTCGGAGATTTCGCGAGCGCACGCATCGTACTCGCTCGCCCGGACGCACGTACGACTCGGTCGGGAAATAGGGCTCCGAATCGGATCCGGTTAAGCCGAATCCGATTCGGTGCCCTACCGGCCGAGATCGGAATCGGCCCCTCAGAAGTATAAAAAGAAAACATTGCAGCAGCCTTTTCTATCTATTAACTAGGGTCTGGAACAATAAGCAGAAATCCATTAAGACTACTGCAACTCTGCTCCAATATAGGAAATAGTTGAAGATGCACCTCTTTGAAGAGCACTCCATCACAATGCACTAATAGTCCACAACCCAGCTACCACTCTTGTCACTCGTGGACTATATGCTTGTCTTTGTCCCTGTAAAGCACTCCGCAGCCATTTGGCTAGATTTGCGCTAAAGAAAAATGAAATACTTGCATACATTAAATTACAATTAATTGTTTTTCAATAGAATTGATGCAAATATCTTATATACAGCCTTGTTTAGACTTTGAATTATTTATTGCAACTTTTAAAACTGTGTTGCACAGTAGCCTGACTCAACCAAACAACATACCAGTGCTTAATTTGTAAAAAAACAAAATGAGTGCAGGTGCCCAAAATGTTTCCTGTGATGCAACCACCCACTTCAGCTATTCAGATGCACACTTCCTGCATGGACACTTTTTCCAATTGCACCACTAGGACCCCCTTAAAGCTGTGTTGTGTGAGATCCTACCCTCCTAATGTGAGATGGAGGGGTTCTATCAGATAATTTGCTTCAAATTAGGTAAAACATGAAAATGGGCGACTGTTGAGTAGTAAAAGATGGGTGCCACACCCCTTGGCACAAGTGCCACTGCACCTACTCCACTAATGATAATAATGCCCATTATTCTGTGTGTTAGGGAATCTTGCACTGCTAATGCAAATGTTCTGACTTTTTGTGTCTAAGAGATGTTGACACTGTTACTTTCATTACCTTTAAAAAGAAACGGATCACAAATATAATGAATTCCTTGGCATTCTAGAAAACGGGCACGACAGATTCATTTTTCATAGGAACAATGAGAATCTTGAAATTAGATGGGCCTGCGGTATTTACTTCAATCTTTGCTTCAAAAAAATGGAGACTGTAAGAAACTGTGAGCAGTAGCACTGTCCCTGACAGGTCCATATTTATTCATTCCCTTGACTAATTTCTTTAAATGTAGTGCTACATTAAGTTGTGATGGGACCATCTGCACACACTGGCAAAAATAAAGAACTAACCTGCATCCTTTCAACTATGCCTTGATTGCTCAAGAATGACAATGCCCAAGAGTGAAAGAGGCCAAAAGATGGGCCTTTTTTCCATCAAAGAGCGAGTACACTGTGTTCCAATTAGTGGGGAACACATGCAATCCTGCATTTAAAGTTGGTTGATGGGGTCTTCATCAAGAAGGTGGCAGCGTAGGATACATCGTCTGCTGGCCATGTATCGGAACCCACTGAGCCAAGCCTCTCCCTAGCCCCCAAGGTGAGACTGGCCGCCTGCACTTCCTCGCAACTGAAGCGCAGGCAGCGGGATTATCTGCGCTCACTGGCAGGCTTCCAGGATACCCAAGATGGCGGCCGGTGTGGAAGAGGAAGGAAGAGCACCTGGCCTCTGGTCAGCAGAAGAAAAGCTGGGGTCCTTGGCTCCAACCGTACAACTTCACCACCTGTGAGCCCCACAGCAAGACACAGCCACAGTGTGCCTGGGGTCGGCTTGGTGCTCCAGTGCCTACCATCATCCCTGGCCCCCACCTGGAAAGCGAGAGGCTGGGGGGGCACC
Source organism: Calotriton arnoldi (assembly GCA_963921515.1). Lineage (NCBI taxonomy): Eukaryota > Metazoa > Chordata > Amphibia > Caudata > Salamandridae > Calotriton > Calotriton arnoldi. The sequence continues at coordinate 90,286 of CAWUFW010014914.1, forward strand.
CCCTTGAGAGTGGCTGTGGCAACATGGCCACTCGAGCATTGAGAATACCATAGAACAATTCCGAAAGAGGATGTCCCCTCCACTGCCACAGGTGGGTGAGACATCTGGGCCAGTACCAGGGTTGGGCCTCCAAGGAAAGTCACTTTGTAGCAGACGCCAGAGAGTCACACTGTCCCGCAGGAATGGCCCAGGGCTCGAGGCCTAAAGCACCTGATTAACACCTCTACATGGTGGCAGCCCTGCCGCCCATGCAGACCAGCCTGACACCATAACTACACCCTGGGCACAGGCAACATGGAGGGTCAACTCATGGGCCTAGATTGGTCTGCATCAAAGACTGATTGCCAGGTCTTCAATGCAGTCCAGCCTCTGAGATCTCACCTGCATCAGCCCACTGTGGACACCAGCCTGGCAGCTCCTTTTCTGGGAATCTGGGAAAGCTTGGCACTGCTGAGGAGCCCTGGTGATGGCGATTGTGAGAGGGAAGAAGGACCACACCCTCAATGACATGCTCACCCCCACGGGTGGGATCTTCACCCAGGAAAGCTCAAAGGCCCAGCAGCGCCACACTCTTGAGATTGACACAGATGTTGAGGCACCCCTCACTAGTGCCTGTTCTCCTCGCTACGAGAAGATTTTCATGCTGTCAAACAGGACCTCTCCCACGACCTGTGTGAAGTGAGACGGGAACTAGAGATGATGAGAGACAGGGTCTCAGCTCTAGAGGACATCTCTAATACACAAGGAGACAAACTTGAATCCCTGCAGCAAGAGAACTCCAAGAACAACAGATCACACTCCAGGCTCCTGCAGAAGACCTGGAGAACCACTTGTGTGGGAATAACATTCGCATCCAAGGAGCACCATCTGGAGTGGAGGGCTCGGATATAAAGGACGACATCCAAAGACTGTTCTACCATTTCTTGGGGCAGACAACACACCATCGATACAGCTGATCGAACGCACAGAGTGAGCCAGGCCAGAGGGGAGGGCACAAGTCCATCCTACATCTTAACTTGTGTGCATGACTTTCAACTTAAAGAAAGTATCATCCAGTCAGTACGCAATGTCCACCCAGTCCACTTACAGGGACACCAATTGGTGGTAAACCAAGACCTCTCTACCTTGATGCTCCAGAAACACACATGTTTAAGCCCAATTACAAAATTCCTCAGAAGCAAAGGCATAACGTAAAAATGGGGTCCTCCTTTCTGGCATATTTTTCACTGAGAAGAACAGCTATGACAGGTCTGGACCCTGGAGAGGATGCAGTGGCATTTGGACCTCCCCTACGACGATGACAGTGCTTCTCCAAAGATCTCACCGATGGCCCCAGGGGCCCATGACCAGCGATGACAGCTTACCATAGTACAGGAGTGACAGGCAGTAATCAACAGCATAGCCTGAAACACTGCCCTTACAGAATCAATTTGTCCTTGATCTGCAGCAGCTGGTTGTGGAGCCTTGGATGGCTTGCCTATATTTGAGCCAGTGGCGGTGGAGTTTGGTGAGACCACGGACTCCTGAGACTCGATTAGATACACTTGGTCCCTTCCCCAATGCTGGACCTCCTTTCTGTACTTTTTATTATGAATCCATGGTTTCTTGGACTTGTTGGTTATTTTCTAGTTCAAGTTTATTCTTGGTGGGGATGAGGAATGTACTCACCAAAGCCCTGGATGCCACTCCCTACCTATGCTGGGGGCTGGCATTCGCAACACACAGTGCAATCACATGAAGGTGTTCTACACCCTGAGCCAATCATTCATATTGAGTAGACCCACAGCAACACAGACACAGTGGACTCATGCTGGCCCAACTCATAAAGTTAATAGCCTGAATATATGAAGCCTAAATAAACTGGTAAAGAGGAAAGTGGTGCTCTCATGGCTGGAGCTTTCTGGCAGTGAGGTAGGCCTCCTCCAAGAGACCAACCTAGTAGGCCAGTACTGGCACAGGATGAAAAGACATATTTAAAAAAAGACAAGGGAACCCACAAGGTAGACAAGGACCTTGGGCGTCAGTATTTTAAGAAAACAGTGGTCCTTGTGAAAAAGCTAAAATAGAAATATAATTAATATAGACTAGAATAAGTGCTATATTGCTACTGTCCAGCCGGACAGTGAATTTAATAAATGCTCAAGAAAAATGTTAGACACACAACAATAAAGTGGGACACAGTCCTGCGTCCTACATAGTCACATCACAAGTACATTTAAACAAAACATTCAGGCAAGACAAGAGCAGCTTGTGTATAATGCAAATGATTGGAACAAGCTCAGAGACAACATCTGTTGCACTGATTTATCAAATAGATTGATGTGCAAGGTGTTTTTAGCAAGTCGACGACGTTTCGATCCTTAACACAATACTAGGATCATCATCAGGACAATTATAATACGAGCCTGAATTTATTTGGTGCCTGTAAAACATTTTAGAAAAAAGGGGAGAGGAAAACAGGCATTAAAGAAGATTACTTCCATGAAGCAACAACCTTCTCTGCCAAACTACGAGCACGTGGCTACCCTAAACGACTTGTGCGCAATGCCCTTAAAAGAGCATGGTATTGCCCCAGGGAAATTCTCTTATCTCCCAAACCTAAGTCTAACACAAACCGTATGGTGTGTATTACCACATTTTCACCGGTATTAATTATATTTCTATTTTAGCTTTTTCACAAGGACCACTGTTTTCTTAAAATACAGGATGAAAAGACACCACTTTCCACACCACTACTTTTCCTCTGGCCCGCTAAGAAGGAGGGTGTTGCTATCCTTTTCTCCCGTACCTTTATGAGACTATAGGGGACAGGGTGGCCAAGATAAGGGGTAGACTATTAGCTTTAGACACTCAGGTGGGTCGGTTTTCGCTAACCATTGCATCCACTTATGCCCCTATGAAGAGCCAGGTAGCCCTAGACACTCTTATCTCCCCTGACCAAGCCATCTTAATAGGAGGAGACCTCATCCTGGTGATGGATAATGACCTTGACAGGTCGGGCCAGAGATATGGGCAGGTGGGTGCACTATCGCAGGTGGGCCAGTTCACTGCTAGAATATCGACACCTAAAATATCCCCATACACAAATATTGAGTCATAAATATCGATGTCAAAAATATCGACATCCTAGATTTATAATGGTAAGTATAAAAATATCGAGGAAAAAATATTGATGTACAAAATATCGATGTACAAAATATCGATTTTTTATATATGTAAAAAATTATGTTAAATATATTGAATAATAAAATTAACTTTAAAAAATAATTTGGATTTAATATACATTTTAACAAATATAAGAAATAAATTTAATTTAAAAACTTTAAACATACATATATAAAATGTAATATATATATATATATATATATATATATATATATATTTACTTTAAAACAAATAAACTAGTAATTTTAATTTATTTTTAAATTATATAAATATATAAAAATTTACAAATAAATATATATACATACATACACCTATAACGTAACATCTAATAAAAAACATTATATTATAAATTAAAATATTAAAATATTTAATAGTCTTTAAACTTAAATTTTGCACTCCATTGAGTGCAACAGTAGGGAAAGTGTTGGATAGCGAAGGGGTAAAAATACTATTCCCACTCCAGTGAGTGCAACAGTAGAGAAACTGTTGGATAGCGGAGGGGTAAAAATTACTATTCCCACTCCAGTGAGTGCGACAGTAGAGAAAGTGTTGGATAGGGGAAGGGTAAAAATTATTATTTCCACTCAAGTGAGTGCAACAGTACAGAAAGTGTTTGATGCGGAGGGTAAAAATTACTATGCCCACTCCGGTGAGTGCAACAGTAGGGAAAGTGTTGGATAGCGAAGGGGCAAAACTTACTATTCCCACTCCAGTGAGTGCAACAGTAGGGAAAATGTTGGATAGCGGAGGGGTAAAAATTACTGTTCCCACTCCAGTGAGTTCAACAGTAGGGAAAGTGTTGGATAGCGGAGGGGCAAAACTTAATATTCCCACTCCAGTGAGTGCAAAAGTAGGGAAAATGTTGGATAGCGGAGGGGTTAAAATTACTATTCCCACTCCAGTGAGTGCAACAATAGGGAAAGTGTGGGATAGCGGAAGATAAAACTTACTATTCCCACTCCAGTGAGTGCAACAGTAGGGAAAGTGTTGGATAGCGGAGGGGTAAAAATTACTATTCCCACTCCAGTGAGTGCAACAGTAGGGGAAGTGTTGGATAGTGGAGGGGTAAAAATTACTATTCCCACTCCAGTGAGTGCAACAGTAGGGAAAGTGTTGGATAGCAGAGGGGTAAAAATGAATACTCCCATTGGAGTCAGTTCAAAATGAAAAACAAACAAAACATCAACTATAACACAAAAGATTTTAAAAAACAAAAAAGAAAACATATATAAAAATATAAAAAATTTACAAAAGATAAAAACATATTATAATGTTAAAAAGATCTAACAAATACCTAGAAAGAATTTTTTTTTTTAATTAAAAATAATTTACAAATAACTATTTTTAATAGAAATTATTTATAATCAAAAACATTATTTAGTATATAAATGTAATCTTTTTCATTTCCTACCTTATAACACCACACAATTCACAACACACATATAAATACCAAAAAATGTACCTCCATAATTAACATAATTAATTATCAATTAAAGAAATATATTTAATTAAAAAACAAATTAAACAGATAAAAATTAATTTACTCCCCAAACGTTACCACTATATCAAACCGAAACCCACACACAAAATAAAAATAAACAATTACCATAAATATTTATGAATTGATGAATTAATATTAATGATCAACTAAATATTAATTAATTAAACATAAATAACCTTCCACCCTCTACCCCAATAAACACCACAACCCACACCTAAAAATCATTACACAATTTCCAAAACTAATTTAACATTAATAAATTAATATCAATCAACACCAACTTATTAATTAATTTAAAAGATATTACTTCCAACCCTTTACCACTATAAACCCCACAACTCACATCTAAAATTAATTACACTGTTGCCATATTTAAATTTTAATTAATCAATTAGCATTAATTAACAGATAATTATTAATTAATTAGAAATAAATTACTTCCCACCCTATTCCCCTATAAACCCCAGCACCATTCCTGAAAAAAATAACACAACTAACATAATTAATTACCAATTAGTTAATTATTAATAATTAACAATCAATTAATAAATCAATAATAATACATTAATTCCCACAATTAACACTATAAAATATAACTTAAATAAATATTAATAAATGAAAAAATAAAAAAATGTATTATAATTAAATTACTTCCCATCCTATTCCCCTATAAACCTCAAACCACTCCTAAAAAAATGAAACAATTAACATAATTGCCAATTATTAATTAATAATAATTCCAACCAATTAATAAATAATTAATAATAAATTAATTCCCACAATTAACACTATAAAATGTAAATTAAATAAATATTAATCAATAAAAAATATTAAACAATGTATTATAGTTAAATTACTTCCCACCCTATTCCCCTATAAACGCACAACCCGCTCCCAAAAAAATGACGCAATTAACATAATTACCAATTAATCAATTAATAATAATTAACAACCAATTAATAATTAATTAATAGTAAATTAATTCCCACAATTAACACTATAAAATCTAAATTTAATAAATACTAAGAAATAAAAAATAATAATTAATTCATTATAATTAAATTACTTCCCACCCTATTCCCCTGTAAATCCACAATCTGCTACAGAACTAAAAAACGCAAAATTTAATTAAAATAAAATTACTAACTACTAAAAATGTAACACACATATTAAAAAACAAAAGCAATACATATACAAAAAATAGTTCACATACTTAAAAATACATACTGAAATACATAACATTAATTAAAACATCAATATTTTAAACAACTATATTTTTGCAAATGATATTATTGACTTCGATATTTTCAAAAACGATATTTCTTACCTCCAAGTCGATATTCTTGACCACAATGTTCTTGCTGTCGATATTTCTGCATCACAATATTTCCAACTCGATATTTGTGTATGTCGACATTTAAAACTCGATATTCTGTCTGTGCAACAGGTGGGTCGGGCGTGGCTCCTGAAAGTGGGCCTTAGCGATGTATGAAGGCCATTACAACCCATGGACAGTGATTATACATATTAATCCCCTGCTCACAAGACCTACGTCCACATCGATTACTTCTTGGGCTCGGCAGCGATGCTGTCAAGAGTTCAGGAGGCCTCTATTGAGCCCATGGCAATCTTGGACAACACCCCTACTGATGTTTACCCGCCGGGTCAGAGTGCATTCTCCGACTACAGGCTCATGGAGACTGCAGAATGGTCTTCATCACAATCAAGACATGATGCAGAAACTGACAGACACCTTGGTAGCCTTCCTCAGGGCTAAAGACACAAGGCCTGATTCACAAAGAGCTTCCACACTCGTTGAGGAAGCCCCACAGTCATGGGGAAGTCTCCTCACTTGGGGCAGAATCTGTGCAATTTGATTTCTCATTGTGGAGATTCAGCCATGAGTGTGGAAATTCCTCCACAACTTTGAGGGCCTCCACCACAAGTCCACAGACTTCTCATCCACTGTAACTCTTTGGGAGACTGTGAAAGTGGTAATGCGAGTGGAACTCATTGTCATCTCTGCGGCCAAGAATAAATAATGTAAAGAAAGCGAGTAGAACTAGAAGGACAGCTCGCCAAACTAGTGGCAATTCATAAACTGGCGGGCCCCCAGGGTCTGGCGGCAGCTGGAGAACGCCCAAGGACAACTGCAGCAGCTAGACTGGAATAGGGCATAATACACTCTACTACGACTGCGGCACAAGTTTTACACAGGTGGAGATAAGTGCGGCAAGTTGTTAGCCCAAAGGCTGTGAGCCAAAAGAGTCAAGGCCATTCAGAGACCAGACAGTTCCAAAGTGACTGATGATACCGACATAGCGGCATGCTGAGGTGATTTTTACATACAGCTTTATGACTCGCAAGATGTGCAAGACAAGTTCAACTGCACATACCTACAAGGCGCTCATACCTCTGGACTAACCACTCAGCAAGCGAAGTCCCTAGAAAGGCCAATCTGCATAGAAGAAGTAATAGCAGCCATTGCTCGATTAAAGCCCCTAAAAGCTCCTGGCCAAGATGGTTTCTCCCCCCTGTTCTACAAAACCTTCCATCTGGCCCTTGCCCCAATTCTCACTTGACTATACAATTCCTTTTCTGATAAGGGGACATCCCCCCAATTTTCTCAAGGAATCTAACACAGTGATCCCAAAACCGGGAAAGGATAAGTTCCCCTTTGGCTCATACCAGTCCATCTCCCTCATAAACATCAATGCTAAACTTTTCATTGGCTTTTTGGTGGCCCGCATTAATCCTCTAATTCCAACCTCGATTGATCCAGATCAAACAGGAATTATCCCGCACAGACAGTGCATTGACAATACTAAACGGACTTTGCAGAGTCAAGAGCTCCAAGAGAGAGATCATGCTCTTAGCTGTCAACACAGCGAAAGCATTCAATACGGTGCATTGGCCCTATCTCGCAGCTATCCTACAACAATTCCGGTTTGGGACCTTGATTCAGGAGCTGGATACTGACTGGTTATGGGCCTCTAGGGCTGTGGTGAGGGTCAATGACATGGGCTCAGATCCCTTTTCCATCTGCAGGGGGACACAACAGGGGTGTCCATTGTCCACCCCATTATTCATGCTCTACATGGAGCCTCTGTCACAGCATGTATGAGACAACCGGTGCACCACCCACGCATCACCGGAATTTATTTCTGAGGGGACACCCATGCTATCAGCGGTTACGCTGATGACATCCTGGTGGTATTCGATTAACCCCTTCATTCTCTCCCACTTTCCTAAATGAGCTTAGACTCTTTAGACAGCCTTCCAGCTTCAAAGCCAATTTACAGAAGTACCAGGTCCTCAACCTCACTGACCTGCCTCCCCTTCAGGAACAGCTGGTGGCCCATTTCCCCCTGACATGGGCTTCATCTTCCATTCCATACCTCGAGGTCCAGATATCTAGTACGCTCACTGACAAAGTGCTGTTTAACAGCTGCTCTCTCTTGTAGCAGACCAAGATGGACCTTTCCCAATAGAATAACTTTATTCTAGCCTGGCTAGGATGACTAACTGCCCTGAAAATTACAATACTACTTAGGGCCCTCCACCTTTTTCATGCTCTCCCACTTACGCCTCCACCAGGAATGCTCAAGCAAGGGCAAGCGGAGCTTCTCCATTTTGTTTGAAATGGCAAATGCCCATGCATGTGACGTGCTTTGGTTTGTCTCCCTTTGACAGACAGGGGCATGGGGGTCCCCAACCTAAAGCATTACAATCAAGCTGCACAGCTCCGCTACCTAGTGGAATGACACCGGAGTGCATCAGAGAAAGACTGGTGCTTCATTGAAGGGCAGTAGCTGGAACACATGTGTGGCAGCTTCTGTGACTTCCACTTAAGCACAGAGCCTGGTGTCTGATTACATTCCCTACCCCATGACTCCCATCGTGAGCAATCCCGAATTCTCCCCAGGCCTCCACCCTACAGCCTTTATGGAATGGCAGCAAGCGAGCTGTAGATCACTGGGCACCTCTTTGACACCCACAGGATCATCACTTTTTATGACATGAAAGCGGGTTGCGGCTTGATGGTGACAGAGCGCTTTGGTTAGCTCCAGATCTGCCACTTGGTCATGCAGCCTGTGATGTGGCCCACTAACCTCCTTTGAGAAATGGCTTCTTGCAAAGGATGGAGATGGGTGACTGGTATCCAAAATGGATGATCTCCTCTCTCAAGCCACTCCTTGAAAGAAATCTGTAGCACAATTGCAATAGGAGCGGGAGGTGGCATGCCTCCTCACTCCTAAGGGATAGGAGGAAATACATTATTGTGCACGCCATCCTGCATGAAGCGCAGCAAACACAGAGGCAGCCCTAAAAATCCGTACCCACTGGTAAATCACGCCTGCCAGACTACACCAGGGCAACCCTACCTGCATCACATCATGATGGTGGGGATGTGTAGCCACGGGCACTTCATTACATTTCTTCTGGTCATGCAAACTAGTCCACTATAGGGAGGAGGTTCTAATTGATATCAACCCACACATGAAAATGCAGTTCCCCAACTTCCTACATACATTGCATTGGGCCTCCCCAATTCTCTAACATTTTGCTGAAAACTAAACGCGGGCCCCAGATTGGCTTAGCTCTTGGGGCGACTCTTCAGGCTATCCTCACCCACTGGGGCTCCGATAAGGTTCCTACCACCACCTCCTGGCTACACAATCTTTGTCTGATACTGGGCATGGAAAACCTCACACTGACGTGAGCATCACCCAAACATCTATCAAGAGTTTTGGGCCCCTTTCATCTCTCCCTTGTTGAAAGAGTTACACAAGCGGTCTTGCCCTAAATATTTACGAATCCTGTGCTTAGACCATGAAGGATAGAGATGGGACGAGTGGTACACACCAGAAATGTAGCCCCCCTCTGAACTGTCACTGGTACGATTGATCATTTGGGTTGCCGGTAGGCGGACTTTGCCAGAAGTAAACTTCCATTAGTGAGTACAGGTGGGGAGGGGGATGGATGGGGATGGTTGATCTTACGATATATTGTCTTCTACCTCTGTTTCTTCATGGCTGATCTATGCATGATCTCAGCAGTCTTGTGATATATTCTGAAGCAAACCAATTAAAAATTGTTTTGAACCATCATGTTGCTTGATAAGCCCTGCAACTGAAAGGAATGGAGGGAGAGCATGATAGAAAACTACTCAGCAAAGTTGTCACCTTCCAGTTATGGACAGCATTGGCCCATTTTTACAAAGTGTAAATATGCTGTAGGATGTTTTGTCCCTGCTGATATCAGTGCTTAAATTGTTAAAAAATAATAAAATAAATAAAGAGCAAGGCCTTAAAGGTTTTCTTGGAATCCTGTTGTAGGCAATGTCGAATGCCTGGGTTGCTGAGTATGAAGGCTGCCTAAAGCAGCAACCTCTTGGCCTGGGCACTAGAATTGGGAGCTATCCCACTGTGTGCCTTTTATATTTTGAGGCAACACACCTGGTCCTTCTAGGATTAGCTGCGGTATGTCCACTTTATTATCGGAGCCCTTTTCCCCTGACTATGCAGCCACTACTCAAGTGTCTTGTGGCTTACCAGGATCCCATGTATTAATTTGCTAGGTATTCACATTTGTAGGAACTGACACACACTGGCTCTGAACTTTGAGACAAGTTCATCTTCCTATCTATCTTCACAAATACTAAGACACTAAGGGGTATATTTACAAGGAAAGTGGCGGAGTGAGACGTTAGCCTTCCTGGCTTAACGCCTCACTCTGCCACTTCAGAAACGCAGGGCTGCAACATATTTACAAGAATATGACGCAGCCCAGCGTTTCCACCTGCGCTGAGGCTACACTTAGCAGCCTAGCGCCAACGCAGGCACCCTTCAACCATAGTGCAAGGGAGTCTGCATACAGGGGAAGATTGTTTAAGTATAGGAAGGTCCCCTTTCCGGCACATAAACAATCTTGAAATGCCGTTTTGCAACTTCTCTGTGTGCTGCTTAATGCAGCACACATAGAAGTTGCAAAACAGCATTTTATAAAAATTATTGTTTATGTGCAGGAAGGGGGACCTTCCTGTACATAAACAATGATTGGCCTTTTGCTGTTTTCTTGTGTGCTGCACAACTCAGCACACATGAAAACAGCAAACACGAGGAGAAATGAAACATTTTTCCTCGTTGCGCCAGGGTAAGACCAGGTTTTCCTTGTTCTTAATTTTGGTGCTGCCTCCTATTTAAGCCTCCCTTGTAAATAGGGGGCAATGTCAGAATCAATGGTTGTTGCGGAGGAACACCCGCAGCAACACCCACGGCCCTTCCCTTTAATGCACAGGATAACATGAAAGGGGGCCTTATTTACAAGGCAGCGTTAAGCCAAATTAAGTGGCTTAACGCTGCCTTGTAAATAAGGCGAAGCCCCTATCACCGCAGGAACATCGTGAAAAGTGTCGCTCCCGTGGCGATAAGGGCTTGTAAATATGCCCCTTTGTTTCACTTTGCAAAGTGCAGTGGCATTAATTCAAAATTTGTCACAGTGTTTCTTTGCTTCAACTACCATTTGGCACTTGTTATCACTAGAATCAGGAACTATGCAGATTTGCAAACCCAAAACAATGCAAGCAGTTTTAGAGGAAGGAATGAGGCCCTCCATTTTACAGGACATTGTTTGTGACAGGATTGCGATCACCAATGCATGTCTTTGTGAACATTTTGAGAATCATCTAGCCATCTCTTACTGTAAATGCATTGTGCTACATTGTATTTTGTTTGTGTGTGATATTTTGTTTCAACGGGGTTCCGGTGTACAGTGTTTTCAATCAGGCACCCTGGTTTATTAATGTATTAATCTAATAATAAACATATTGCCACTGCATTACCCTTTTATTCTGTATTCGATTTCCATTGCCTGTCGTCTGTTGTTACTGTACATATATTCATTTAGATATTATCAAAGTGTCTTCTCAAAAACGTACAATCCTGTCTTGACATTCACATCTTTATTGCAACTGTAAAACTGTATTGTAATGCACCCTGATTCACCCCACATCACATTCTTTGAGCTAAGCCTTGAAAGCTCGCCTACAGCTACCTACTGAGTCAAAGGGGTTTATAAGCCAATTTTCCATCGCAGAGCAAGTAATCAAGTTATCAACAGTAATCTCACCTCGGATAATGCTTGGCATCCCTGTAAGGATCAAAGAAACAATTTGACACCTTTCATTTAAGAGTCTCAAATCACCATTGAGGAGAAAATGGCATCAAAAGGTTTTTATTTCATATATTGCATTGGCACTCATTTAAAATAAATCAAAATAGTCTGCAATGGATAAGCATATCACAGAATTAATGCATCTTCTGGAAATATGAGATGGGAGATCAGTGATGTAGCCAGTGTGTCCAGGGCCCCAGTGCAAGAACGGAAATAGGCCCCTGAGCCTCTGCTTGAACCGTGAAATACAGCAATAATCAGGGTTCAATGGGCCTCTCGGGCCCCTGTGCCAATGCACCTGCTGCACCAGTGGAAGCTGCACCCCTGTGGGAGATGCAGTAGTTTCTCTTTCCCTCCACTTGACAGGATATGCTCAGAGGTTTCTTCAGGTAAATGGACTCAGTTTTGTGTTTTATCTTTGTGGACAAAATAGCCTCATTGTGTATTTCAAAAGTGTGAGGCTGAGCTTTGTCTGCATAGAGCTGCTTTTCAGACTGAAACGCTGGCCTGCAGAACAGTGATATCCAGAGCTCTGGCTAGACTGGAACAAAGAGGGAATATGAATTAGGGACTCATTCACAGTCAAGTATTGCCGCATATTAGGAAGTTTAAATGGAAGATGGTTGTCTGTGGTTTGTGATGTCAGGGTCTACTGTGCGATACGAGCTTCTAGACCCATTGGGGCATATTAGCAAGACCCACGTTAAAATTATCGCCGTTTTAGCGGCAGGAAACTGCCGCTAAAACGGCGATAATGGGCTTGCTAATATGCGTTATGGAATTCCAATAGAAGCCCAGGTTAGATGTCCTGCACATCTAACCTGGGCTTCTATTGGAATTCTATAACGCATATTAGCAATCCCATTATCGCCGTTTTAGCGGCAGTTTCCTGCCGCTAAAACGGCGATAATTTTAACGTGGGTCTTGCTAATATGCCCCATAGGGGCATATTATCAACGGCCAGCGATAATTATCGCTGGCCGTGCTTAGCGATAGATTTCTTATCGCTGGCTATCCCTGGAAATTATCGCCCTGGTAGCGCGTTATTAACAACACGCTTCTCCAGGGCGATAAAAATTCCAGAGATAGCGAGGTTATCGCCGTTTTGCACGGAACATCGCTGGTTTTCCAGCGATGTTCCCTGCAAAACGGCGATAACTTCTGCTGATACGACCCTGTGGTCGTATCAGCACAATCCACCCCCTATGTTAGGGATGGCTAAGTCGGGATTATAGCAGACGTTAGATTTTGGCGAAACGGCCGTTTTCGCCAAAATCTAACGTCTGCTATAATCCTGTGGGCTGCCTTGTAAATATCGCGATGTGCACATCGCGATATTTGACTGGTAGGTCGCTCCCCCACCACACAGCTCCGTCTGTGTGCCCTGCTGCTGCCCCTGATTGTGCTCGTTTTTCCTTTCTGTGCCCCCTTGCTGCCCCTGATTGTGCTCGTTTTTCCTTTCTGTGCCCCCTTGCTGCCCCTGATTGTGCTCGTTTTCCTTTCTGTGCCCCCTTTTCCTTTCTGTGCCCCCTTGCTGCCCCTGATTGTGCTCGTTTTTCCTTTCTGTGCCCCCCTTGCTGCCCCTGATTGTGCTCGTTTTTCCTTTCTGTGCCCCCCTTGCTGCCCCTGATTGTGCTCGTTTTTCCTTTCTGTGCCCCCCTTGCTGCCCCTGATTGTGCTCTTTTTTTCCTTTCTGTGCCCCCCTTGCTGCCCCTGATTGTGCTTGTTTTTCCTTTCTGTGCCCCCTTGCTGCCCCTGATTGTGCTCGTTTTTCCTTTCTGTGCCCCCTTGCTGCCCCTGATTGTGCTCATTTTTCCTTTATGTGCCCCCTTGATGCCCTGATTGTGCTCGTTTTCCCTTCTGTGCCAGTTTCCCGCCGCTGCGCCCCTGCGGCCCCGCCCCCTCACTGCCCATTCGCTGCCCCATTCCCTGCTCCTCCCTCCCACCTCCCCATTTATGGCGGCCGCTGCGTGGTGAAGAGAGCGACCCCTGACCTTGACTGGTAGGTCGCTCCCCCACCACACAGCTCCGTCTGTGTGCCCTGCTGCTGCCCCTGATTGTGCTCGTTTTTCCTTTCTGTGCCCCCTTGCTGCCCCTGATTGTGCTCGTTTTTCCTTTCTGTGCCCCAATTGCTGCCCCTGATTGTGCTCGTTTTTCCTTTCTGTGCCCCCTTTTCCTTTCTGTGCCCCCTTGCTGCCCCTGATTGTGCTCGTTTTTCCTTTCTGTGCCCCCCTTGCTGCCCCTGATTGTGCTCGTTTTTCCTTTCTGTGCCCCCCTTGCTGCCCCTGATTGTGCTCGTTTTTCCTTTCTGTGCCCCCCTTGCTGCCCCTGATTGTGCTCGTTCTTCCTTTCTGTGCCCCCCTTGCTGCCCCTGATTGTGCTCGTTTTTCCTTTCTGTGCCCCCTTGCTGCCCCTGATTGTGCTCGTTTTTTCCTTTCTGTGCCCCCTTGCTGCCCCTGATTGTTCTCGTTTTTCCTTTCTGTGCCCCTTTGCTGCCCCTGATTGTGCTCATTTTTCCTTTCTGTGCCCCCTTGATGCCCTGATTGTGCTCGTATTCCCTTCTGTGCCAGTTTCCCGCCGCTGCGCCCCTGCGGCCCCGCCCCCTCACTGCCCATTCGCTGCCCCATTCCCTGCTCCTCCCTCCCACCTCCCCATTTATGGCGGCCGCTGCGCGGCCGCGCCGCTGGCACGCCAAAGGCGCGCCTAAGGCAAGCCCGTCTGCGCCCGTCCGCGCCGTGACCGCGCCCAGCGCCAGACCCCCTGGTCCGGGCATCCCCCGCGCCCGCCACATCAACAGACGCCGATACGACGCCAGCACCCTCCACGCACTCAACCCCGGAAAAGATCACGCCTGCTACCAGGCCACCCCGAAGCGCACCCAAGGGCCCTTCACCTGCCGGAACTGCAGCTTCGCCAGCACCCGCCCCGCCAAACCACCGCCCAGGAAAGAACCCAACTACCTCAGATGCATCCTCCTCAACACCCGCTCCGCCCGCAAACACGCCATCGAACTCTGGGACCTTCTCGACTCAACCTCCCCAGACGTCGCATTCCTGACGGAGACCTGGCTGAATCCCGCTTCAGCCCCCGACATCGCCATTGCCATCCCGGACGGATACAAGATCACCCGCAGGGACCGCACCAGCGGAGTCGGAGGAGGCATCGCCATCGTCCACAGGAACACCCTCAGAGTCTCAACCAACACCGACGACACCCTCAGCACCGCCGAACACATGCACTTCCAGATCCACACCGATCCCAACACCACCCTCAGAGGAACCCTCATCTACAGACCCCCGGACCCCGACCACAGTTCAGCGATTCCATCGCTGACTTGCGTCACGCACACGCCATCGCCTCCATGGACTACATCCTCCTCGGGGACCTGAACTTCCACCTCGAGAACAACAAGGACACCAACTCCACCACCCTGATCGACAACCTCGCCACCCTCGGACTCAGACAGCTCGTGACTACACCCACCCAACCCCACTGGACTGACCACCACTGCATCCACTTCACCTACAGGAAGCCCACCACGCACCACCGCACCAAACAAATGCCTCGCCGCTGCTGGAGCAGAGTCACAGAAGACCAGCTAACCACAACCCTCGCCCTGAGCCCACCCGCCGAACCCTCCGACCCCGACACCGCCGCCCGCAACCTCAGACAGTGGATCGACGACTGCGCCAACACCCTCGCCCCGCTCAAGAATCCGCCCAACAGCCACACCAGCAAGAAAGCCACCTGGTTCACCGAAGACCTCCAGGCCTCCAAACGAACATGCCGAAAACTGGAGAAGATCTGGCTCCACAAACGGACAGCGGACAGCTACGCCGCCCACAAGAGCGCCACCCGCAGTCACCATCACCTCATCAGATCCGCCAAAAGGGCCTCACTCAAAGACCGCCTAGACAACAACGCACACAACAGCAAAGAGCTCTTCAACATCGTGGAAGGAACTCTCCAACCCCAGCTCCAACACCAACGACATCCAGCCGTCGCGAGACCTAGTGCGACTCACTGGCCACCTTCTTCCACCGCAAAATCGCCGACATCCACGACAGCTTCAACACCACGACCGCCCCGGCAACCACCGAGACCACTGCCCCACAACCACCAACCGCCTGCTCTCCTGGACCAACATCAACGACGAGGACACCAGCGAGATCATGAACACCATCCACTCCGGTTCACCGCTAGACCCGTGCCCTCACCACATCTTCAACAAAGCCAGTACAGCCATCGCGCCCCATCTCCGGAAAATAATCAACATCTCCTTCGAGACAGCAACCTTCCCGGAAAGCTGGAAGCACGCCGAGATCACCGCCTTACTAAAGAAACCCAAGGCAGACCCCAAGGACCTCAAGAACTTCCGACCCATCTCTCTGCTCCCGTTCCCCGCGAAGGTCACCGAGAAAATCGTCAACAAACAACTGACCCGCTACCTCGAGGAGAACAACATCCTGGACCCTTCCCAGTCCGGCTTCCGCAGCAACCACAGCACCGAAACCGCCCTCATCGCCGCCACCGATGACATCAGGACCCTGCTAGACAACGGAGAAACAGCAGCCCTCATCCTCCTGGACCTATCAGCCGCCTTCGACACGGTCTGCCACCACACACTACGAACACGCCTTCACGACGCCGGGATCCAAGAGAAGGCCCTGGACTGGACCACATCCTTCCTTTCCGGCAGAACACAAAGCGTCCGCCTCGCCCCTTCTGATCCAAGGCCACCAAGATCATCTGCGGCGTACCCCAAGGCTCCTCCCTCAGCCCAACGCTGTTCAACATCTACATGGCACCCCTCGCCCACGTCGCCCGACAGCACTAACCTCAACATCATCTCCTACGCCGACGACACACAGCTGATCCTCTCCCTCACCAAAGACCCTCACACCGCCAAAGCCCACCTCCACAAAGGAATGAAGGCCGTCGCCGAATGGATGAGGACCAGCCGCCTGAAGCTGAACTCGGACAAGACGGAGGTCCTCATCCTTGGTTCCAACCCTTCAGCCTGGGACGACTCCTGGTGGCCAACATCACTGGGAACAGCCCCGCCACCCACCGACCACGTACGCAACCTAGGGGTCATCCTCGACCCCACCCTCTCCATGACTAAGCAGGTCAACGCCGTTTCCTCATCCTGCTTCAACATCCTCCGAATGCTCCGCAGGATCTTCAAGTGGATCCCCACCGAAACAAGAAAAACAGTCACCCAGGCCCTCGTCACCAGCAGGCTGGACTTAGGAAACGCCCTCTACGCAGGAACGACGGCTAAGCTCCTGAGACGGCTGCAACGCATCCAGAACGCCTCTGCACGTCTTATCCTCGACATCCCCGACGCAGCCACATCACACCCCACCTGAGAGACCTGCACTGGCTCCCTGTCAACAAGAGGATAACCTTAAAGCTCCTCACCCACGCACACAAAGCACTCCACAACTCCGGACCACCCTACCTCAACAGACGACTCAGCTTCTACACCCCCACCCGCCAGCTCCGCTCGACCAGCCTCGCCCTCGCCACAGTCCCCCGCATCCGGAAAACGACCGCCGGCGGCAGATCCTTCTCCCACCTCGCCGCCAAGACCTGGAACACCCTCCCCACCAACCTCCGACAGACCCAAGACCTACTGGCCTTCAGAAGACTCCTCAAGACCTGGCTCTTCGATCAGTAGCAGCACCACCCCCCTCTTCCCCCAGCGCCTTGAGACCCTCGCGGGTATGTAGTGCGCTTTATAAGTGACATGATTGATTGATTGATCGGCGATATTTACAACGTAGCCCATCTGGGGTACGCCCAGTAACGTCCACTTTGCATCTCATTAGAGATGCAAGGATGGGCGTTGGGGGAAAGGGCGATAGTGCAGGGATTCACGCGATAGCGTGACCTTGCTGATTAGGCGATAGAATTATCGCCGCTTTCTGTCCGAAAACGGACACTAAAGCGGCGATAATTGACTATCGCCTGGTTGTTAATATGCCCCATAGTTCTTAGAAGGCTCCACAGACCTTTGAGAGGAAGTGAGGGGGTGGGGGAGCGAACATGCATTTGCAAATCCCGAAAACCTGGGCTTGGCAAAGACATTTGTGTTGGGTTTTATCGAAGAGGTCAGCAAATCATGGTAAGTAACACACCCAGTACATATATTTAGTTAGACTCGTCCTTCTCTTCTATGAGTCAGCCTGAACTCTAATGTATTCAGAATTACATTGGTGCCTTGGCACCAAAATACCATGGCTGCCCACAATATCCCAGGAATTACCACCAATGTGAATTGGCCTGCACGTTTGCTAGAATTACCACCAATGTGCCAGTGCCAGCATGTTGCTAGGGATTACCATCATTGTGTCAGAGCAGCCATTTTATCAGGAATTACCACAATTATTTGAGGGACAGTATGTTGCCAGGAAATACCGCCATTGCGCAAGAGCAAGAAGTTTGCAGAGATCACCACCATTGTGCCACAGTGAGCATGCTGCCTGGGAATACCACAACTGTGGTTATTGCCTTTGTGCCAGGGATTGCATATTGCCAGAGATAACCACAATTGTGTCAGGGTCTGCATTTCACCAGAAATTACCGCCATTGTGCCAGTGTCTGTAAGATGCCAGGGAATGCCGCCATAGTTGCAGGGCAAGCAAATTGCATACCAATTATTACAGCTGTGGCAGGTCCAGCACTTCACAGGCAGAGCAGTGGGAAATACACTTGTTCCTCATCCACACACAAACACATTCACACCACACATGCACAAACACACAGACATGCACTTGCACACTCACAGATATACTCACACAGATACAAGGACACAATCATGCACACATGCACTTGCACACATACACACATCCACAGAAAAACACACAGACATGCACACATGACTTGTGCAAGCACACACATACAGTGTAGAAACTTTTTCAAAACATACCTTTCTTCCTGGCTTCTCCTGCTCTGTTGGGCCTGTCCCTTCTCTCCTCTTTCGGCCTCACGCAGCTCCTGATCGATGCTCCCAGTAAAGGTGGGACAGGGCCTGGGAGAAGCCTGGGAGAGTGTCGAGAAATAGGCAAAGTAGGCACCAGCCCATTTAGGGGCCCTGCGACAACGGATCAACATAATATTGATTTGATCTTGAAAGAAAGTTACAATTAAACTTTCTTAAATATCGTTTCCAAAAGATACAAAAAATGAATCAACTCAAATAAATGAAAGCTTTTAAGACTCTATAGAGAGAATACTGTATTAATATAATGTACCCAACTTCAAGTACATAAACCAGCTACATTAGATTCACATAACAGTTTGCCTCTTAAAAGCTCATCTTCTGGCAACTGTCAGTTTGTAAAAAATCTGGTGCATTGTGTATTAGGAGCTAATTTGAGAGGGGGGGCTCGACATTTTGACTGCCTAGGGGCCCCCAGAGGTACCAGGCACTGCCCAAGAAGAGCGTATAGCAACACAGGCAGCCGGACAGAGGGGAATTACAGGGGGCAAGCAAGCATGTAGGGATTGGGGAGGTGAACAAAGCAAACACAAGGAGATGATGGACGGAGTGCTGAAACTTTTCAAACACTCACCCCCAGTCACAGATCTGGGTTGAATCCATCATCATTCTTTAGCTCACTTTGCCACCCCAGTTCAGACATAGCTATATGCAAATCAGTCTTGACCCTGTGCCTCATGGGAACAGTCCAGACCGAACTGCCAAGCCATGTCTTCCCTGGACCGGAATCAAGCATCCTGGGACCGGTTTCGGGCTAACAGGGAGTGGAGAGGTGGTAATCAAGCGAGAGTGGTGGGGTGGGGAACATGCCAAGATCCTGAGCAGGCTGTTGGGACGGAGGGTGTCAGGAGGCATCTGGTGTTCTGGGGAGGTGGGGGCAGGGGGAAACCGGTGAAGGAATTCACTTGCCTGGGCAGAGAGAGGCAGTACAGGCATTGCTACACAGGGGCTCCTTGATATTTGGGACGAAGGCCATATACTTTGCAACTCACTTAGAAACAGGTAATTTTGGCATGCCTTTCAAAATGCTGAATGCCCATTTTTCTGTCCATCCACAATAGTTTTCACCTTATTTCACTAGTGCACAGAGACACTGAGGCGAAACCTAAAAAGTACACTTACCTAAGCGGAGCACTGATTCAACATTACCATTTAGGATATGAAACTAGGGGGCTCATTTACAAGCCCCTTGCACCGCTGGTGCCTCACTTTTTCCCATATTAAAAGTGACGCACTGGTGGTGCAAGGGCCTTGTAAATAAGCCCCCAGGGTGCGGGGACGGATTGCAAAGGCACCTCTATCCCATTGTCACCCACTGACCATGGAGAATATCATTGGCCAGTTTCCTTTAGGAGTATTCACATATACACCAGAACCACTAAGATAACTGGTGGTACATGCTCGTATTGCACTAACTGAGGTCCTGGAGCGAGTAGACCCCTGTACAGCAGAGACCACGAGTAGTCAGTGAGATCATGGAATTTCCACTGTGACATTCGAAAAAACTGAATTACAATTGTGCTACAGGTGGCCTGTGAGAGTTTTACAGGGTGTGATATGTGCTTTTAGTGTTAATGGTGCTCACTGTCAATGCCTTCGGAAGAGACGAAAAGGAGATTTGTGCTTTAGGTTCTTGCCCAGACTTCTCTCTGAAATTGTAGGTTTACCCAAATGATCCCCCATTATATAATCCATATTTGTAAAGCACAAACTTATCACCCCTTAAGGTTTCAAGGCGCTGGGGGCCGTCGAGGAGATTTAGTGAGCTATTACCTAGAGTCACATGATGCTGAGCTGCTGCCGGGGATTGAACCATGAGTCCCACGCTCCGGAGTCAGCCTCTCTGGCCACTGCGCCACACCTCTCCATTATAGGACTGCAGTCGGGGATTAAACAACCTTTCCATGACCTAAGTATGGGTGAAGTGGTTTGTAGTGTCAGGGCTTCCCATACTGAGATGTTAACGGGGGAGGGGAGATTTGGGGAACTTGCCGCTTTTGAACTTAAACTATGTATTTGTTTCCTATCACGGGTTATCTCACTGAGGGGTATATTCACACAAACGTGTGATAACTACTGCAAGAGTAGATTAACGCAACTTACAGCATCACAGCCTATCGCGGGAAAATAACCCCGTGACAACGTGGAATTCACAACACCGCGGCCAATGCTCGCGACACAACCACCTCGACGGAGATAAAAACACAAACCACAACGCGAAAAAAGCTGCGATGGGCCAAAGCGCGATAAGAAAACAGTGACAACCAGCGCGAGGGCAGCAATACGCACGCGCAATGCGGGAAAAAGCACATGAACAGTATACAGAAAATGCAACAGAACAAAATACATCAATAGCGGAATACCACGGATGCACCCTGGCCAACTGCAGAGGACAACATGCACACCACAACATCCACGCACCGTGGAAGAACAGAACCTACAGGCACACCACATGAAAGAGACCAGTGGCAGACAAATCTGAGCCGCAGGAGCGACACACCCACCGTGCAGCATACGCACATAAGCAGAAGTGCACCCCGACAGTGACAACATCCCGGTACAAAAAGCAACACCTCCACAACTGAACACAGGACACAACTGGTTCAGAAAATGTGCACAACATGGCAAATCACATCTGAAACCCCAGGGACATGTAACATGACAATGTACAATTCCAACCTGTGACCTGCAAATATGTTTTATTCACACATGCAGTGCAATTGGACATCTACTACTGTCCCATGAATGCCACGGACGGTCACAATGTGACGTGCTCATGAGAAGTAAGTGTCAATGATGGAGTCCATACGGGCCATTCCTGCCGCAGCTGCAGTGGGATGTGGGCCACCTGCCCCATCACCACCATCATCGTCCGGTACCTCTGGAACTGGGATCCATGGGGCCCTGGTGCGAACACAGATGTTGTGAAACACACGACATGCAACGATCATCTTGCACACGACGTCCGGGCTGTACAGGAGCTTCCCACCAGTGCCGTCCAGGCACCTGAAACGTGACTTCAACACGCCAAATGTGCGTTCAACGATGCCCCTGGTGCGTATGTGGGCCGCATTGTACTGCCTCTGGGCGGGTGTGTTCGGGTCTCGGAGGGGTGTCATCATCCAAGGGCAGAGTGCATATCCTTGATCACCTGTGACAGTGCAGGGAGAAAAGAGTCAATACTTGGTTCAGCAGGTTGTGATGGCAGGCCCACCAATTCAGTGACGCCTGTGCTGGCTGTGTGTGGGGTGAGTGTAAGCCAGCCCTCAGGGAGTAGCATGTGCTGGCAACTACACCAATGGTCATCAGGCACACAGACATGCAATGTCAGAACTGCAAGGGGGGATGATTCGAGTCGCACAGGGCTAGTCGCCCCGGATGCACAGCAGCCGATACGGGCCCACCACCACGGGACGCTGACCTGCGGGAGACTGGGGTAGGGTCATGAGGGCAGAGCAGTGCCTCACATGTGTCATAGCTGCATTCCGCATCTCCACACGTTCTGCTGTTGTGTGGCTGTGGTGCCATGTGAAGTCTGTATTGGGTGCTGGGGTAGCCCAGGATGACCATGGAGTGGTGTAGTCGTGTCTGGTAGGTGGTCGTGTAGTTTGACATGTCGGATGTGGTTAGGTCACGTGTGCATCCCCACAGTTGTGGTTTGTGCATTGGTGGCTGTGGGATGTGTGGTGTGTTGATTTGATACTTACCAACGAGCAGTCCTGTTCCATATGTGCCATCCTGGAAGCGTTGGTTGATGATGGACTGTCGGAAGATGAAGGAATCATGCACACTGCCTGGGTAGTTGGCGACGACATTGGTGAACATTCCACGGTGGTCCACTATTGCCTGCACATTGATGGAATGCGTGTGCTTCCTGTTGCGGTAGTGGTGTGCAGTATCCGCAGGGGGCACAAGTGGGACATGTGTGCAGTCGATTGCCCCCAACACAGCCGGGAATCTGGCTATGGCGTAGAAGCCTTGCTTAGTCTCCAGCTGTTCCTGCGCAGTGTTGGGGAAGTGAAGGTACTGGGGTACGAAGCTGATGATGGCATCCAGGACGGGTGTGATGAACTTTGATAGGGCTGGCTGTGAGACCCCTCCGACTCTGGCAGTTGTTGGTTGGAAGGTCCCAGAGGCCAACAGGTGCAGCATTGCCAGCAGCTTTGTCTGAGGAGGGATGTTTGTTCTCCGCTGTGTTGGGACCGTCAGCCTGTGGGCGATGCGGGTCAGGATGCGGAGGATGGTTGTCCTTTTGAGCCTGTAGTGGGCAATGACTTCCGGGGGCGTTAGGTCTGTGAGAGTGGTGCGTTTTCGGTAGGTCCGCTGTCTTACTCTACGCTGCCTCTGTGGTGGTCCGGGGGGGGGAACGGGTCCAGGTCCTGGGGTTGGTGGCGGTCCAGGGGGTGGTGGCGGTGGGTGTTATGGCCCTGTTGGGGCTCCGAGCTGCATGTAGAGGAGCTCCATGGCGTTGTTTGTTCTTCGGGTGTGGCTGTGTGCGGGACTCCGTTGCCTACTGCAGGTAGACGTCCGTCTTTACACCTGCTTGAGGCAGCTGTTAAATACCTGCGGCTACCGCACCTTATCGCCTGTTTTGTGTTCTTATCGCCGATGTGGCTGGTCGTTGTGAATGTTGAGGTATGATGTTGTCTCGACTTTTGACACGGGAACGCCCACTCTGCATCTCATTTGCGATATTTGCGGGGGTCCTCTGTGGCGATGTTTTTTGCGGCTGCTATCACGGGTAAACTGGTGCTGTGGGCTGTTAACACCGGCTTGTGAATGGGGAGGTAAATTTATCACGACTTTGGCTGCGATGAAGTGCCGTTAATTCGGCGATAGCTCCTTGTGAATATGCCCCTGAGATGCTTGCAGTAGGGTTTCGGTCTTGCACCCTCCCCATCTAACCATGTCAGCAATGGCATTGTAGCCTGTTGCCTGTGTAGTCTCCTCATATAGTTGCATGGGTGCAGGATCTCTGCTGTTCAGTCGCGTATGTGGATGTGTGTCAGAGACTTTTCAGGAGGATGGTGCTAGCTATTCTTATCTGGGGTGCTTGTTCAAGAGCTAGGTTCTGAAAGAACCGATGCCACTCTAAATGCTTGTTCTCTTTCCCCTTCTGATTAGGACTCTTTTGACTCTCTTTTTTTGTTTTTGACTTTCTTGTCCTTGTGTTCTTTGAATAGCATTCCACAACATGGTGTGGCTATGTGTTAGAATTTTCCTAAACCCGTCTTACCTTTCCCCATGTGCCTCTAGGCCCTCCCCCCTTGTTTCACTGTTCCCCAAGATCATTGCCTCTGTCACATGTTGCAAGTGCAGCTGAATCAAACCCCTGGCTTGTGCACACGATCTGCAGAACCAATCCTCGGGTATTTACACTTGCTGTGGAATGAAGCCTTTTATCGGTGCATAGAATTGTGTCACACATTCTTTGTATATTGCTGTGTTTACTATTTCCCTGGCTTCGCTTCTAGTTGTTATTTGTGTCTGCATACAGACTGCTGTCTTCTGGTTGTAGTTTTCCCAAAAGAATGCTCCACGTAGGAAGGTTAGGCCTAGCAACAGTCCACCATAGCCTGTAATTGTGAACAGTGTATCAATTAAGGGTGTGCAGAGTTGCTTATGTTTTTTGCATTATTCCAGTAAAAACTACAGTTTTTGTTTGCTATTCAATGGCTGGTGATCGTGTGAAAATCGGGAGTTCCATGGTGCTTTTCACCACAAGATCACTATTTTCACAATCTATTCAAAAGCATGTATTATCTTCTGTAACTCTCTCTGGATTGCCCATTTTACAGTTTCTTTATGTTGTGCAGTGAGCGTTGCCAGCACAGCACGCAGGACGTAAATCCGATTTTTACAGTTCGAGAAACATTTCTATTCCAACCAAATTTCCTTCAAGAGAGAGCTAAGCGCTGAGCACAAGCACAAGGAAAACATTGAATTATGCAGGCTGCGAGCAGCAGAATAATCGAAATATATTCGAAATTAAGTTTGTGTTATAATAATATATAAAACTCAGAGATAGGCTTTTTGCCATGCCTCCCAGGTTGTGAAACTCGCACCTTTTTTCAATATCGGTGTAGTCTATGTCGCACTGTTGGTGTGTTTCTTGTATGTAATATGTAACACTTTTCCTTGTTAAAGTAAGATATTGCAAGTGTGTCTTCTCTGGCTCATGTTCCAATCGTTCCCAGTGAGTGGGGCATGTAGTTTCTCTGGCGTATTTTCAAGGTACTCATTGCCCTGGTGTTAGTGTGCTCCCAGTGAGAGAGGTATTTTCTTACGGGCTGTGTCAGTGCCAATGTTATGTGTAATATTATTTTTTTCTGCCATTGCAGTCCCTGTCCCAGGGCAGGTGTCTTACTAGCACTCTGCTATAGACAACTAGAGTGGCATGCCTCACCCCTCTAAGGGGTATATTCACAAGAACGTGTGATAACTACCGCAAGAGTAGCGTAACGCAACTTCCAATAACGCAGCCTATCACGGGAAAATAACCCCGTGTCAACGTGGGATTCACAACAAGGCGGTAGCATGCGATAGTCACCAGATAACGCTTCAAATGCCAGCGTGTAAATCAACACCAAGCCCAAAAAATGCGAAATGCGAACGCGAGAAATCATGCGATGAGGCCAATCGAGGTACAAAAAGCTGCGAAAAGCAGCCTCAGGCCTGCAACTCCCACGCGTCTGGCGGGCTATTGCACCATAAAAACCACAGGCACAACACACCAGAAACAAGCCAAAGCACGTAGCAACATCCATGCACCCTGACCAAGCGCAGAGGGCAACGCGAACCCCACAACCCCCACAGACCATCAGCAAGCAACAACTGGGACGGGGAAGGCCAAGGAGAAAATGGAGAGGAAGAAGGGGTGCAGACCGCAGGAAAACAAGACCAAGGCCACGGAGGCGACAGAACACTACCAGCAAATGACCCACAAGCAGACCGCCTGGAATGCAGTTGCAGAGCCCAGGAGGCCAATCCAGGAGGCCAATCCAGGAGGCCAAGAGCCTCCGCCAGGACGTGACAACCTAAACCAGGCACAAACCCGCTGCCAACAGGAAGGCAGCAACGGCGACAGGAGGTGGCAGTCCAGCGACACAGGAGGAACAGGAGGAAAGCCAGGCCACAGTCATCAGTGTGGAGAGGGTGCAAGGAGTAGGGAGTACGGACACAGCTCGACAGGACCTGACACAACAACAACAACAGGGTGAGGATCCAACAGGGACTGGGGGGACGGGGGGTGATGGGCACAATGCCACACATGCACAATGAGGTGTAGCACACTGCACATCCACAATTACCCAGGGACATGTCCCCCATCCCTGTAGCACACTGCAGCACACACACATAGCAATCACAGCACATACCATGACAATGTGGCATAAAGTGCAACACCCACACTGCAGAACAGGGGACACAACTGGGTCCACCCAGGCGCAGAAACAGAACAATCACATTGGACAGAGCAGGGAACTGTGAGATGCACATCTACCCCTACAACCCCACATCAGCCATGTAGGCCAAATGTACACTGCCCCAACTCAAATAGCCACCACCGCCCAAACAGTCACAATGTACATTGTCACACAGTCTGCATGTCGACAAGAACAAGGCACCAATACAATGCCAACATGCACCTCCCCTTCACAATGTAGAGGGACAAACAACACCTCCAGCAGGTCTGAACAGACAACCCATCAGTGATGCCCGAGACAAACACCACACCCCCGACCCCGACGTCCTACAACAGCCCATGGACATCCCACACAACACACCACCAGGACCAGGGCAGACAAGCTACTCAGAGGAGAACCCAGACTCTGCAACAGACCACACAGAATGAAGCACCCGCAATTACGGCTGCCTCACAACACCTCACCCACCCACACATGGCACCCCAATGCCAGGTGGCCGAACGCCAAAAGGAGGTGGCCCAACAGGTGAGGGTGTTGCCTAACCCATGGAATGCGAAGTATAACACATACGTGGGTGTCCAATACCCTTCAGGGACCACCTACACCCCACAAAGGAGACCCACACCTCCACAGAGACACATGCACATATCATATTGAACTGGCTACGGGCACGTGCGCCCGGCCCCTTTATTGGCAGGGCCACATGTACAGTGACGCCTGTGCTGGATGTGTGTGGGGTGAGTATAAGCCAGCCCGCACGGAGTGCTTGGTGCTGGCAACAACCTGAACAGTGGACACCAGTGTAATGGAAACAGAAAACACCAGCATAACAGACTCAATTGCAGAGCAACATGGAGGGTTCCGGAGTAAGGACAGAGGTCACCCAATATTCAGTCTGGACGTTCCATGAGTTGCAGTGCACTGAGGTAGGGGCACTAGAGAAGAGCGCGCTCATGTGAAGGAATTGCTAGGATTGTGTCCCTTCGGGTTAGTCCTGATGCAGATGCAGTGGGGTGTGGCACACCTGCATCAACTTCCTCATCAACGTCCCAGGTCTCCCACACTGCCTGAGGTGACAGTTGCGTCCGCAGTCCACAGCGCAATACCCAGTATCAGATCCGGGTGTGTAGCTTGACTACCGCCACCAGTCTGCATTCCTGCCTTGGGGCTGCTGCCACCTGCCCTCCCATTGTCTGTGCCTTCTCCCGTCCGCACACTTGACACATCCTCCTCCTCATGGTCCCAGGTCTTCCCCACTGCATGAGGTGACATTGCTGCGCAACCTCACAACAGCACAAAACTCAATCAGTAACGGACAATGGCTTGCGGTGCACTGAGTCACTGGCACCTGGAGTGCTGAGCAGGGCAGCAGGCAGATGATGGCATCCACGACAGGTCTGGGCAACTCCGTAGGTCTGTCAGGACCACCCTTTCGAGACTGGCAGATGGCGGTTGGAGGTGGTCCTTGCCGTGGTGGAGTGTGCCTCCTGCGGTGAAGCGACGTTCGGGCCGGTCAAGACTCGATGCCAGGTGTGGGCCCTTGTGGCCCGCAGTTGGGGCCGGAGGAGGCGGACAGCGCAGGGCCACGGACACATGGCGTTGATGACCCCAAGACCATTGCTACAGAGGCCATTCAATGTCTCAGAAGCAGGTCCCAGGCGTGACCAGCACAGAGTTAGTGGCCCCGGATGCACTGCGGCCTGCACAGGCACCCAGCCACAGGACGGTGACTTGCGGTGCAGTCAGATGGGCCATGCGACCTGAGCGGGTACCCATCATTGTCCGAGGTGTATGTTGCGGAGGGCTCCGGGGGACAGTGGAAGGTGTCCTCCAGGGCATGATGCTGAAGGTCTGATGTCATCTGGAAGCAGAAAATGGAGGAGTGGGAAGCGCAACCCTCGTTTGCACCAACAATTCGGGATCAGCTACATGAGGATGAAAACTAGCCCCTAGTCCATAGACTCAAACTCCACCAATGTACGACCAGTGAGTGTCCATGAATGTCGGGGAACAAACGTAGTGGCACAGGTGCTGTGAGGGGATGCAGTCTGTGATGATGCCGGTACACAGATGTGAACTCCAAAAATGCCAAATCAAGGCTCTGTGACCTACTGGACCGCAGTGTAGGCCGGAGGCAGCGGTCAGCAGTGGCCCACAGACACGTGTCCTGTGCTTGTGATGCATTCGTTTGCTTCACTGATAGCAGGGAGTTTGGTGATATCACCCCTGCAGTAGACATCCGGTCACTGCCATGGTGTAATCAAGACTCAGTTCCAAATGTGTGACCTACCTGACCGTGGTGTAGGCCTGAGGCAGCGGTCAGCACGGCCCATTCACCGAGTGTCGCCGGCATAGGTTGGATGGCCCCACCGGCCCGCGTAGTTCAGGTTCAGTGGCACCACGTGTAGCCGGCTGGCGTTGAACAGGGTTAGTGGCACCACGTGTAGCCGGCTGGCGTTGAACAGGGTTAGTGGCACCATGTGTCGCAAGAAGCCCATATGGAACTATGCCTCACTGATCGGGGGCGTCTGGTGCTGTGGCCGCTGGCCGGGATTTGGGTTCACTGCCATTCATGACTCAGGACACAGTTTCACATGTGGGACCTGCTGGTCCGAGGAGTGGGCCGTAGGCCGCAGTGCAGTACGTCAACTAGAAAGGACTGAAGCGGGCCAGTGTCGTGGAGGCCTGGTGGTCTGAGCTGACTGCCAAGTTCGCAGGACTCGGGCTTGGAGCTTGCGCCGGCACGTGGTGGGCCCTCCTTGACACACGCCGGTGTTGGAAGGTGATCAGTGTGGCCTGGCTGCGCAGGGGCGGGCCTGACGTGTTCGTGGTCCAGCGTGCCGGGGTCCGGCAGGCACCCTGCATCGCTGGCAACTCGGCTCACGAGGACGGCGTCGGCCTCGTGGCAGGGTGGGAGGAGCCGCCCTGGCAGAGACATTGGTCTTTCCGGAAGGGGACCACGCCCAGGCCTACGTGGTTTTTATTCATACCCCTACGCTGGCGTGGCGTACACCGGGCCATCCCACTCCGCTGACGCTTAGGGGGGGCATAACAGGCAACATTTCCACGAGCTCCCCCACTGGCTGTGGTGACATGGTGGCGTCCACTGTCCACTACACTCCATATGCAAGCGGTGTATGTCGCCATGGATATGGGTGTGTTCTGCATACTGCGAGGTGTCCAGCACATCTCCGGCACTGTTGGCATTGTGTACTTTCCCAATCATGGTTCTACTGCATCCTTCACACATGCCTGGTTGCCACCTCTCCCCACATTCGGCTATTATGTGGCTGAGGTGCCATGCAGTTGCTGGCTCATGTTCAGGGCTTGCCCATGTGGACATTGTAAGTAGTTCTGGCGTGTCTGGTGGGTGGGCATATTGTTGTGCCTGTTGTTTGTGATTTTGTGACGTGTGCATTGCCAGAGTTGTGAGTTGCAGGGTTGTGGTGTTGAGGCATGTGGGATGTTCATTTGTATATTGCCAAGGGGCTGTACATTTGCCCAGTTGCCATCCTGGGAATGCTGGTTGATGATGGACTGTCGGAGGATGAAGGTATCATGCACACTGGCTGTGTATTTGGAGGCAACATTTTTGGGTGTTCCACGGTGTTCTGTTGTTGCCTGCACATTGGCGTGAGATGTGTGCTTCCTGTTGCGGTGATTGTGTGCTGTGTCACCAGGGGGCACAGGTAGTACATGTGTGCTGTGTGTTGCCCCCAACATGTGCGTGCATCCTGCTATGGCGTATGGTCCTTGCTTGGTCTCCAGCGGATCCTGCGCCTTGTGTTGTACGTATGGGGACTGGGGTACCAGGGTGATGGTGATGTCCAGGACAGGTGTGGGGGACTTGTATGTGGCTGGCTGTGAGACTCCTCCAACTCTGGTGGGTGTTTGATGGGGGGTCCCAAGGGTCAACAGGTGCAGCCACGCCATCAGCTTTGTGTGGGGTTGGATGTTGGTTGTCCGCTGTGTTGTTGCCGTAGGCCTGTTAGGCGATAATGGTCAGGATGCGTAGGTTGGTTGTCCCTTTCAGCCTGTAGCGGAAGGTGACATTGTCAGATGTTGGGTCTGTGCGGCTGGTACGTTTCCTGGGGTTCCGCTGTCTTTGTCTCCGCTGCATCTGTGTTGGTCCGGGGGGAGGTGTCCGGGTGTGGGATGGGGTCCTGGGGTGGTGTCGGTGGGTGTTGTGGCCCTCTTGGGTGTCCGGGCCGCATGATGGGTGGCTCCATGGCATCTGTTGCCCTTCGGATGTGGCCCTGGGCTGTGCTCCCTTTTGTGGTGCTGGCTGCCGTCCGACTTTACACCAGGTCAGAGCAGGTGTAGATTTCCTGGTGCTAACGCGCCTTATCGCCTGTTTTGTGTTTTTATCACGGATGTGGCTGGTCATTGTGAATGTTGAGGTGTGCTGTTGTCTCTGCTTTTGTAACGGGAACGCCTACTCTGCATCTCATTAGCGATATTTGTGAGGGTCTTCTGTGGCGATGTTTTTTGCTGCTGCTATCGCGGGTAAACTGGTGCTGTGGGCTGTTAACACCGGCTTGTGAATGGGGGGTACATTTATCACGACTTTGGCTGCGATAAAGTGCCGTTAATTCGGCGATGGTTCCTTGTGAATATGCCCCTAAATTTTTAGTTGATGAACTTGGTTGCAGAGATTAACCACTGAGCGATAGTTTGGGTGAGGCAGAGATAGGTGAGCGTCTGTCTCCCTCATTTTTGGGAGAAAGCAGACAGGACTGTCACAATGGTTGGGGAAAGAAGAGTCATTATTTGATCACATCCAGACTTTTTTCTGTGCCCTGCACTCGTGCTGCAACTTTATTTAAATCAAAGCTGCCCTAGTTATTAATGAGGAGGCAGCTAACATGGCTAATACCACTAGATGGTCCCAGTTGCTAGATCTAACCGATTATCTCTTTCCCTTCTAGACATATGTTTAACCTTTGATATATGTTACTATCCTAAGAAAGGCCTGCTCCAGATTGTTGACCTGGGACCCTTTTGACATGTGTCGGACTTGGCCTTTTTTGCAGGGTTATCCCCAAACTTTTTGCTTCTTCCTCCTATTTTTCCCTGACCTGTTGTTGTTGGTTTTAGGACTCTGGGTACTTTACCACTGCCAATCAGTGCTAACGTGCATATGCTCTCTGTGTAAATTGTGACATGATTGGTTATCCATGATTGGCATATTTGACTTACTGGTCAGTCCCTAGTAAAGTGCACTAAGTGTGCCAGGGCTGATAAACCAAATGCTACTAGTGGGCCTGCAGCACTGATTGTGCCACCCTCATGAGTAGCTCTGAAAAGGTAACTAAGACCTGCCACTGCAGTGTCTGTGCGCAGTTGTTAACTGCCATGTCGACTTGGCAAGTGCACCCACTTGCCAGGCCCTAACCTTCCCTTTTCTTACATGTTAGTCACCCCTAAGGTAGGCCCAAGGTACCCCTGTGGGCAGGGTGCAGTGTATGTGAAAGGTAGGACATGCCCTGTTGTGTGTGGCATGGTCTGATAGTGAATTACTGCCAATTTCGTTTTTCACTATTGCAAGGCTATCTGTTCCCATAGGAGAGAATTGGGAGTTTTTTTATAACATCTTATAAACATAACTGCCCCTGGGAACAAGGTAGGAAAATAAAGTTTAGTATGCCTGAACTCAGAATATTAAAATGCATCTTTTAGTGAGGGTGATTTTTGCATTCTGTGTTTGCAAATACCACTTTTAGAAAGTAGGTATTTCTTGTTTAGCCATTCTGTGTGCCTCTGCCTGTTTGTGTATTGACTGTCTGGTTTTGGAGTGACAGGGGCTGGGGAGGTGCATTCTCTCAGACAGCCACCGGTGGGGTGTGAGGGGTTGAAGTGTGTCCTGCCTTTCCTGAATGAGTCAGGCCTGGGATGAATAGACCTGATCTGCATTCAGAGTAGGGGGAGAAGTTCTCACTAGCACCTGAATAGGCCCGATCTGCTTGTAGAGTGGTGGGAGGAGATTTCCCTTGCCCCTGAATAGGGCCTGTCTGCCTTACACAATGCTGTCTCCACCTCCTGCTGGGCAGCTGCACCAGAGAGGACAGAACTGGTTTGGGCTGGGCTCAGTGACCCTTGCACAAAGAGAACAAAGACATTTTGGGGTATAAGTATTAGACCTAAAACCCCTGAACTTTAGACTACTTCTGGAATCAAGAGGAACCTTTACCAAGGAGAAGAGCTGTAGAAACTGAGGAGAACTACTGCCCTTGCTGTGTGTCTGGGGTTGGCCTGCAGTCGCTGTTTCTGCTAAGGAAAGGAGAAGGACTTTGCTGTGTGCTGTGTCCCCTGCTTGAGGAAAGTCTCCAAGGGCTTGAGTAGAGCTTGCCTCCTATTTTGAAGTCTCAGGAACATAAAGACTTCACCCCCAGCTCCCCTGAGCTTCCTTGCTGGGAGTTCTGACCTGCCAGGAGTGCATGCGACTATGTGGGGGCTCTGGAGGTTTCTTTCTGCTGCTGGGAGCTGGAAAACAACGCAACAACAAAAAAATCGACACATCGCTCTTCTTTCGACAGTTTTTCCAATGCAACGCCGTGGTGCGAGAAGAATCTCCCTGCACCGCTGTGCCGCTGCTGAAACCGACGCAGTGCCTGTCGCCGCTGCAAGAATCAACACATCGAGGGATTGCGGCTGAAGAAACCGACGCAGCGCCGCTCGATGCCGCTGCATCGTTCGCCGACGCATCCCGGATTTCCATTCATTGTCCCTGTGCGGCAAGTTTTCCCTGATGCATCACTCACGGATCGGAGTCATCTCAGAATTGACGCATCGCTTCCTCCTACAGACCGGACCCGACGCACCTCTCCCCTGTGTCAGCGGAACTGTCGCATCGCATCCACAAAGGTCTCAGGAATCAACGCATCTCTTTGTTTTTCAATGCTTCTCATCGCTGCGGCTGTTTGGCTTGGTGAATTTTGTCGCAACGGCAGGTACATTGCAAGAAATCACGCATCCATAGTTTTCTATGGACTCAGTTGCTAAAACCTTTTGAAAGTCATTTTTCTTAATACTTGTATGTTGGATTTTTGTCGTTTTGGTCTTGTTAAGTTTAGATAAAGATACTTTAGTTTTCTAAACTGGTGTGGTGTCCATTTGTGGTGTTATCACTGTGTTACTGTTAGTGTTGGTACAAATACTGTACACATTGCCTTTGGGATAAGCGTGCCTGCCTGTGCCAAGCTACCAAGGGGGTGAGCAGGGGTTATCTAGAGTGTATAAACCCCTTACCCTGACTAGAAGCAAGGGTCCCTATTTGGACAAAGGTACCTACCTCTGCCAACTAGAGACCCCCATTTCTAACATTGGTGGTCAGCGGTGAGGTTTTGAACTTGTATTTGTACTTGACCCACATTGATTAGTGTACATCATTAGTTTAGCGCAGACCACTACGCAACCACATACTGTTTTATTTTTGTTCTATTTTTGATCTGAACCATGAGTATCCACGCACCATGTCTCTGAGTAGTAAACCAGCAAGTGAGGATGCAGAATTGGAGTTTGACATTGAAATGTTAAGTAGTTACAAAGTAGAGCAACTCAAGCAGTTCTGCAGGAGCTTTGGATGTCCCATGAGGAGCAACTCTAGGAAAGAGGAGCAACAGAAGGCCTTAGGGGCCTGGTGGGAGGCCAGAGAAGCTGAGGAGACAGATGATGCAGATGTGGATGTGGGTGTGCCAGAAGGCCGTTTCAGATCCCAGGATTGGCCTGTTGGGAGAGCAGCCTCTAGGGCTGACAGCAATCATTCTCCCAGGAATTTTTCTCCAGAGGATTTGGAGGAAAGGCAAAGGGCCAGGGATCATGAATTGGAGTCGGCACCAGGAGAGACCATTATTGTGGCGGCACACCACCCTTGACGACTATGTGACTACAGGGGGTCGCCCTCTTCTCTCTTGCCAGTTTTAGAGAATGATACAGCAAACTCGATCTCAAATAAGAGTATGTGTACTGGACCACACCATAGAATCCAGGTGGAGTAACCTTAAGTATATTGATATACTAGGGGCAGGAAGGGAACTTAGCATAGGGATCCGACAGTCCTGATGAAAGCTGGTAGAGATACGGATTCCCACAGAAACATGTTGACCTTTATGCAGAACGGAGGGGTGTAGGGTGCATAAAATACTCACTTCACCACCATCCTAGGGTATGAATTACCTCTTTAACCCTGACAAGGGAATCCAGGAATAAAGTTGTTATTAGGATATCCCTTAGTTAGTTTTAAGATTCACTATCTGCACTTTTTAGTTGGATCCTTCTTCTCCCTTTCTTTATTTTTTTGTATTGTCTCCCCTACCCTTTTGCTTTGCCTCAAGCGTTGGTCTGCGCTGAGGTGTCGCAACAGCCCTATGATGAAGCATGCCACAATACGTTGTGGGTGAGGGCAGTTTTTACAAAGTAAATGTGCTTTTGCTACACCTTATTGTAAACTGATACTTGATAAAAAAATTGCGATTTCATGAAAACCTTACTTCTTTGCTGTGTGTTGATACTTATTTTGAGGAGGTTAAAGTAAGGTGTTCTCCTTCTCCCCCTACTTCTTTGTGTATAATCATGAATTGGAGGTCATGAGACTAAAGGCAGAGGAGAGCAAGAACGCTTGTGCCTTGGAAGAAAGGTAGTTGCTTTTGGCACATGAATTGAGAAGGAGAGAGCTTGATATGGAGCTTGAGAGGCTTGAGGCCATGAGTGTCTTAACCAAGAAAAAGGAAAAGTGTTTAGCTCATGAAGTGAGCTTGGCTGGGTTGGAGGTGGAGTCCAGCTCAGATGGTGGCAGCAAAAATGTAGTGTCTGGTGCTGAGGGAGTAGTACACACACCCAGAGATGTGGCGCCTGACTTGAAGGAGGGGGTTGACACAAACCAGGGGGTTCAAGGATGTGAGGTAGCTCCAGTGGTGTGCAGTGTCCCTGATGTGGATTGGGGAGCTGGCATGGGGGTTCATAGTCCTAGTGGTGAGTGGGACACTCTACTGACTCTAGATGAGAGGTGCAGGGAGAGGGGTTCCCCCATGGTAGAAGTCCTGGTGTGTGAGTGTGGAGACCGCCCAGAAAAGTGTGGGTTGAGTGACAGAGATAGTCAGACACTGTCTTGCCAGTTTCAGGAGGGTGATGTGAGGTACTTGTGTGAAGCACTGGATGGTGAGGCAAAGAGTAGCTTGGTCAACACTTGTGTGGGGCTGTGTGATTCAATTATTGGAGAGTATATTTTAAGTCCCTGTTTTCCAGAGCTACTCCAGCAGCCGGTGGAGTGTGAGTTTTCTGACCCCAGGGTGCTTGCACTGGAGGTAGACCTTTTGGTGGATTCCAGAGGGTCTGAAGAAGCTTTTGGGAGTAATCCTGAAGGGGGTGTCTCAGGTTTTCCCCAACCAAGTGAGGTAGGGGAGGTTTGTGGTAGCCCAGATAGGTCCTGGAGTAGTGGGAGGGGTGTAGGGTCCCACGTCCTGTCTCAGAGGAGAAGAAGTGGGAGTGGGCTGTGTCCCAAGGTGCCTGAAACCCAGTCCCCGGGCCTGGTTGGTTCCATGAGTGAACACCAGGAGGGGGGCCTAGTCTGTACCGAGAGGCCATCCCCTGAGGGGGATCCCAAAGTGTCAGGTGGACTGGGGGGACTGCTGTAGCAAGCATTCCACCAGTTCTGGTGTCTGGCTGCACCGCTCCAGTGGGGAGAGTGCATGAGTCCAGAGAAAAGGGTGAGGGGGACGCTGTCACCAGTGGAAGGACCAGTGGGTCAAGGGTTGCCAGCTCTGAGGTCAGAGCACCCCAGAACTGACCCTGGTGGGGCCTCTTCTGGCCTGGGGTGTCTTCATGCTCTGTCAAGTAGACAGAAGGCTGGAGACCTGCGCCAAGCAGACTCTCATACAACTCATGAGGAGTGTGTTTCCCTTGGGGGGGTTGGTGTACTCCCCCGGAAGTCCTGGGTTGCCAGGCACAGGTCCAGCCTAAAGGTACAGACCCTAGGTTGGAGGACCAGGTTCAGGGTGTCCCCCCTGACCTGAGGAAGGGGCGACTGCTAACAGTGCCCCTACCAAGTTGTCTTCTGGGGGTACCGCTCCATGTGGGAGGGTGAAGAGCCCCAGGGAGGAAGACAGGGTGTTGGAGAGCCCACCCAGTCTCTTGCCCAGCCGCAGGGTACAGACCCTGGGCTGGTGGGCCAGTGTCAGGATGCCATACCTGACTTGGCAGGACAGAGAGTGGAGAAAGGGTACCAGGCACCTGGTGCTACCGCCCCCCACTTTCTGATGCCACAGAGGTTAGAGAGGCCTGAAAGGCATGAGGCCTGGCTCTCATCACTGACAGTTGTCAGTGGCCACTGTGGCGTGCTGTCCTGGTGGACAGAGTTGCCCCTGGGAGGGGGATAGGAGTCATACCCCGGGGGTGGACTGGGCCACACCACTGTGTTGGCTATGTGGGTACTGTCTGCCTGTTGAGACACATCTGTGAGCAAAGTAAGTTTAGGCGCTGCACAGATGGGGTCCACAGGTGAGGAGAAGGGGTCCTCATGGGTCAGCTTAGTGGGTCCTGAGAGTATGGATAGAGCGATCCAACTGGGTTCAGGAAGGCATAGAATGGGAATAGACACCTGCTGTTGCGGGCCAGGTTCCATGTTCTATCGCCCCAAGCAGGGAAGCCCATTGAGGTATGGATTGGTCTACCCTGGCTTTAGGCTGGAAGGGGTTGTGTTGGACTTGACCCTTTTGCAGGGTTATCCCCAAACTTTTGCTTCTTCCTCCTATTTTTTCCTGACCTGTTGTTGGTTTTTGGACTCTGGGCACTTTACCACTGCTAATCAGTGCTAAAGTGAATATGCTCTCTGTGTAAATTGTGAACATGATTGGTTATCCATGATTGGCATATTTGACTTACTGGTCAATCGCTAGTAAAGTGCACTAAGTGTGCCAGGGCTGATAAATCAAATCCTACTAGTGGGCCTGCAGCACTGATTTGCCACCCACATGAGTAGCTCTGAAAAGGTAACTCAGACCTGCCTCTGCAGTGTCTGTGCGCAATTGTTAACTGCCATGTCAACTTGGCAAGTGCACCCACTTGCCAGGCCCTAACCTTCCCTTTTCTTACATGCTAGTCACCCCTAAGGTAGGCCCACGGTACCCCTGTGGGCAGGGTGCAGTGTGTGTGAAAGGTAGGACATGCCCTGATGTGTGTGGTATGGCCTGATAGTGAATTACTGCCAATTTCGTTTTTCTCTATTGCAAGGCTACCTGTTCCCATAGGACAGAATGGGGAGTTTGTTTATAACATCTTATAAACATAACTGCCCCTGGGAACAAGGTATGAAACTAAAGTTTAGTAAACCTCAACTCAGAATGTTAAAATGCATCTTTTAGTAAGGGTGATTTTTGCATTCTGTGTTTGAAAATACCACTTTTAGAAAGTAGGTATTTTCTTGTTTAACCATTCTGTGTGCCTCTGCCTGTTTGTGTATTGACTGTCTGGTTTTGGAGTGACAGGGGCTGGGGAGGCGCATTCTCTCAGACAGCCACCGGGGGTAGGGGGTTGATGTGTGTCCTGCCTTTCCTGAATGAGTCAGGGCTGGGATGAATAGACCTGGGCTGCATTCAGAGTAGGGGGAGAATTTCTCACTAGCACCTGAATAGGCCCCGTCTGCATGTAGAGTGGTGGGAGGAGATTTCCCTTGCACCTGAATAGGGCCTGTCTGCCTTACACAATGCTGTCTCCACTACTGCCGGGCAGCTGCACCAGAGAGGACAGAACTGGTTTGGACTGGGCTCAGAGACCCTTGCACAAAGAGAACAAAGACATTTTGGGATATAAGTATTAGACCTAAAACCCCTGAACTTTAGACTACTTCTGGAATCAAGAGGAACCTTTGCCAAGGAGAAGAGCTGGAGAAACTGACGAGAAGTACTGCCTGTGCTGTGTGTCGGGGGTTGGCCTGCAGTCGCTGTTTCTGCCAAGGAAAGGAGAAGGACTTTGCTATGTGCTGTGTCCCCTGCTTGAGGAAAGTCTGTAAGGGCTTGAGTAGAGCTTGCCTTCTGTTTTAAAGTCTCAGGAACACAAAGACTTCACCCCCAGCTCCCCTGAACTTCCTTTCTGGGAGTTCTGACCTGCCAGGAGTGCCTGTGACTGTGTGGGGCCTCTGGAGGTTGTTTCTGCTGCTGGGAGCTGGAAAGCAATGTAGCAACAAAAGAATCGACGCATCGCTCTTCTTGCGACAGTTTTTCCGACGCAACGCCATGGTGCGAGAAGAATCTTCCTGCACTGCTGCGCCGCTGCTGAAACCGACGCAGTGCCTGTACCCGCTGCAAGAATCAATGCATCGAGGGATCGCGGCTGAAGAAACCGATGCAGCGCCGCTCAATGCAGCCGAATCGTTCGCTGACACATCCCGGATTTCCACGCATCGTCCCTGTGCGGCAAGTTTTCCCCGATGCATCACCCGCGGATCGGAGTCATCTCAGAATCGACGCATCGCTTCCTCCTACAGACGGGATCCGATGCACCGCTGCCCTGTGTCCAGCGGAACTATCTCATCGCATCCACAAAGGTCTCAGGAAACTACGCATCTCTTTGTTTTTCAGTGCTTCTCATTGTTGCAGCTGTTTGGCTTGGTGAATTTTGTCGCAATGACTGGTACATTGCAAGAAATCACTCATCCATAGTTTTCTATGGACTCAGTTGCTAAAACCTTTTGAAAGTCATTTTTCTTAATACTTGTATGTTGGATTTTTGTTGTTTTGTTCTTGTTAAGTTTAAATAAAGATACTTTAGTTTTCTAAACCGGTGTGGTGTCCACTTGTGGTGGTATCACTGTGTTACTTTGAGTGTTGGTACAAATACTTTACACATTGCCTTTGGGATAAGCCTGCCTGCTTGTGCCAAGCTACCAAGGGGGTGAGCTGGGGTTATCTACAGTATGTATCCCCCTTTCCCTGACTAGAAGCAAGGGTACCTATTTTGACAAAGGTACCTACCTCTGCCAACTAGAGACCCCCATTTCTAACAACATGCCTGAGTAACATCTGTTTTATAAAAATGGAATGGCACTCAAGTGACTCAGGCACCCCTCTAACATAAAAAAGGGGGTAGGGAAGAGGGGGAACACCACCTTGGGTACCACTCTCCTAAGAGATGTCTGTGTATCAAATGTCAGTGTATGGGGTAGATGTCTGTGTATCAAATGTCAGTGTATGGGGTAGATAAATGTGAAGGGTTCTACCCTTTGTAGGACAGAAGCACTTACCCATCCCATTACTGCATGCTGCATCATTGGTCTCTCCCTCATAAAGATATAAGTTTATATCAATGTGGGCTACAAACCCAGATGAATATAGGGGAACACTTGAGGTATGACTCATAGATAAACTCAAAGACATCTTGAGATACTTCTTGGTGTGACCAGTACAGCAAGTTCTGTGATGTGTTGAGGTTCTTCATATTGCAAACAAAGATATGTGAATGATAGTAGGCTAAAATTATTAGTGGACTATATGAGCCTTTATTCTGTGCCTCACAATGAAGAAGAATATAACATAAGAGGGATGAATTATCCTACAAGGAGGTGAACATGTTTCGGCTCTCCTGGAAATATTAGGAAAAAGGAGCTATGGGCCTTCATCAGAGCGTAAGCATCTGTTTCTCCCATAGTTGACAGTATGTCAAATACTGACATTTGATACATATTGATTTCTTTACATACCATTTCAGGGCTTTCCATTTTTGACTTAGGCATCCTTTCAGTTCAAATTGGAAGTATGGCATCCCGTTGGGAAAAAGAACAAGAATAGTAAAATGTGAACCTATTTTTAAAAGAAGACGTGAAAAAAGGGACAGGAAGCATTAAATACCCTAGTAATAATTGTAATTGTAACATTTAACCTACAGAAGGTAGCATGCACATCTTCAATATGTCTCAGAGCAAACATCTGAATATTTCACAACACATAAAATTTGGAATTTCACATTACATGAAATTTGCTAATTTTCTGGCAATTTTGCGTTACACGATGTGTAATTTTCACCCACCAGAGTCCGGATCTCACATTAAGGGGCTAATTACGATGTCAGGTGGAAAGCCTCCGCCCGACACCGTCTCGGATTCAGGACTGACTGACTTGCGGCCGGTGGTTCCGACCGCCGGATTACGATGCGATTCCCATTGTTTCCTATGGGAGCTCGTGTTGCACCCGAAAACTGGCCGTAATACAGGCTCCTATGGGGAAAAGGTGTGTGTGTGTGTAAAACCCTGCACCCTGTCGCAGGCACCCCATGGTGCCTGCCACACAGTGCAGGGTTTACAGGGGGTACCTTAGTTACTCCCTCAGCCACCAACCGTAGGCCACAGGGGGGCCCTGCCAGGGTCCCCCATAGTCATTTTCCGACAGCCTATCCATGTGGGAAAGGCCATCACGGAAAGGCTTTTGGAAACTGACATCATAATCCTGACGGCGGAAACGCCGTCTATAGGGGATTACGGTGCGGTTCTGACCGACAAGAATACTCCGTGAGTCGGTCCGAGTCGGAATGACCGGCCAGTTCACGTTCCGACCGCGAACATCGTAATCGGGCAGTCGGACTGTAAACCGGCCGAGTCGGTCGAAAGGGCTCCGACGCCGTCAGGAAGCTTCTGACTGTCGGTCGGAGGCTTTCCGACCGACATCTTAATGAGCCTCAAAATGTGTCATAAAGAGATATTTTCTCAAACCAGTGTCTTGCTGATATGTCACACCAATTTTTATGCTAGG
This sequence comes from Calotriton arnoldi, assembly GCA_963921515.1. NCBI lineage: Eukaryota > Metazoa > Chordata > Amphibia > Caudata > Salamandridae > Calotriton > Calotriton arnoldi. The sequence goes on from CAWUFW010014914.1 coordinate 131,293, forward strand.
TAAAACAATGCCACAAGATACCTGCAAACCACATTATGTATCATATGCAAAATCTCACAAATATTTTAAGTAATTTGAGGGAATGTCACTGAAATAAATTATGGAATTTAGCACACCCCTAATCTTCACTGCCTTTGTTTTCTCTAAGTGGAAAATGGGACAAGGAATTGGATAAGGGTATGTACAGTTATGGATACCTCTTTGCATATTGCAAAGCAACATTTAGCATTTATCTTGCAGAAGGAGCAGAAAGTGTTATACCCTTTGATTAAGGCCATACAGAGGCGCAGAAGGGAACAGAACCACAGATTATGGTGATTTGGATATCAAAGTTCAGAGGAAACCACTCTTTTAGAAGCAGATTTCCAAAGTGGGCAAGCAGATGACTTCATGGTGGTGAGAGACTAACATTGTATGATACAAGACTTCAATAGCTCATCTTAGAGAAGACAGTAGGTATAAAAGAGGAACGTCTGAGGTCTTTCACTGTGGGGGTAATTGGTCTGGAAAAGAATGGAGCAGGAAGGGGCCATGCACTTCAAAAGTGCCATTTTTAACCTATTATGTACACCCTAGAATCTGGTCCACTACAATGGACCTGAGGAATGCTTTTGAGAAGTCTTAAAATTAACGTTGCTTGGCAGACTGTCTCCAAATGCCATCATATATACCACTCATACACCAGAGTTTCAAAATCGATTCCTAGGCTGCTATAGTCAAGCACAGCACATGTGCCATCTGTGTCCGACAAAGATGTAGCGAAGGACCTGGTTGCAGAAAACTGACAGATAAACTGTAACAGGAGAGTCCAGTAGGTAGGACCAGCTGCTGCTAAGACTGTCACTCCTCTTTCAAAAAAAAAAAAAGAATGTCCCTCCTCCACAGCCAGTGAGCTGATAGTAGTCACACTCAGTAATATGGGGTAAATATGATATGTTTCTCCTGACCACAGATCCCAGCTATGATTCACATCCAGTGTGTCACAGTAGATCATCAGCATATACATGCCCTTGTTGTTTTCATTGAGGACAAAAGTCACGGATCACCACAGCTTGCTGTGGAAACTCAGGGCAGAGGGGCCACTCTCTGGAGCTTTTTCTATCCCAACAGCATGAGGGATTTTGTTTTTATTTACTGGGTGACACTAGTCCTGGCTTGGATGTTGTTCCTGCATCAGTCAGTACCATATTAGAGGGGGTGTTGGTTGTGGAGTCTCCCCCACTTTTAAATGGCACCCCAGCAATCTCATGTTAAAGTGGCATCAAATGCTGCCAACAGAGTGGGTAATGCTGTTTTTGTAAGGAACAGAAAAGACTAAGAAAACATAAATTGAGTGACCCACGCTCATGGTTAATGCCTCTATAAATGGCATCATTAGTTATGCTTTGGATTCATTCCACCACCTTTGTGCTGCAACCAGTCGAAGAGGCTTGAGAAATTGTAGCCCAGCCGTAAATAGAACATGTATGTAATGTACCTGGGAAATGAAATTAAGGAGTGCAGTGACAATCCAAGCTTTAATAAAGAGACACCGGCTGTCGACGCGCACACATAGTCTGTCAGTCCACTGTCTTTCTCTTTTTCAAATTCTGAATTCAGCTCTTATTTCCTATTACCCACTAGTAATACAGACCTGCCAACGTAAAAAGAAATCACCATGTAGGAGGGGGTGGGGCCTTGCCAACCTACAGAAAAACCCAAAAGCTTGCTGGGGCTGTCGACAATATTCTGTGGTGTTTTCGCACCCCTTAATGGACATCAGCTGCTCAGAGCCTCCAAAGACAGGCTAGAAACTCACACAGTGCAGTGGTTTCCAGCTCGCCTTCCCTGTTATCGTGTGATATTGATATCAGCTCTTCACCATTTGACAGTGTGAAGGGAGTCAATATTGTGCAACACACGATGGTAATGTGTGAGATGGCAGTTTAGATGTTTTTCCTTTCCCTGTGAACAGTGGTCAAAGTGGGCGGGATCGGAGGGGCACGAAGTGCCCAGACTTTTTTTAATTTAAGGAAAACTGTTCTCCAACTTTTTGTGAAAAGATAACCGTACCGTGACGATTAATCCCGAGAGCTGAAAGGCTTCTGCTGAATTGTAAGGCAGAAAATCTTCTGTGCTGTGAAACCAAAGCCAAACTGAAAGGGAAACAATCCTTCTTGCCAGGGTGCCTGCTTGCCTGAAAGAAATGTAAATGTGCACAACGGGTCAACCTGCAAATTTAAATGGAGTTCGGAAGCAGGTATTGGCTTTAATTAATGGAATCACTTGACACTTCCTGATGACACAAATTTATTCAGTTTGAGTTGTATTGGAAAGGAGTTACCTGCTGAGCTGTGAAGTGTGTGTTTTTTAAAGGGAAGTAACACAGGCCCATGCACCAAAGTTCCTAACTATTCTCCACTGCACCAAACCGTATTCAGTTCCATGGCTCTCTGGTTACAGACACAGAACTCTGCAGTGTACTAACTAATAGAGGTTTCATAAAGTATGATAGTGCATTTCCCACTGATTAACTTGCGTTTATTTTACATTTAAACTGTGTGTTATTTTATATGTGCGTACCAGAAGGTGAAAGACCGAAGAAAGTTACAGAATATTTAATTTTTTAAGCCACACCTTTGACCCCACCCCCATTGTGCACAGCATCACAGTTGCCTTACTTTTTTTAATGCACTTCAGCCGCTGCCTGTGAGAAGTGATTCAGATCACAAGGAGCACGGACATCTTGGATTTTAACAAAACAGCTTGTTTGCTCGAGGGTTGTAAGCAAAACGAATTAGAAGAACATGTAAACTGTGCTTGTTTCCGGAAATGTAAATTGGGCGAAGATTAGCCATCAGAAACATCAGATCCCCAGCATTAATCTCTTCTTAACATCCTGCCTGGAATCTTGCCTCGCGCCCGTGGCATTAGATATGCCGGCTGAGTAGAGATTATTCCGGGGGATGCTCCTGCTGTTCCCCGCCTCTGAGAGGTTGAGTAAAGATTTTGTTTTTTTATGTAGCTGAAAGCCCAAGTGTTTTCTATTTCTCTATATTTGTGCCGGGGCTGATCTCATCCATCATCCTAGGCTGACAAATGCTAGAGCAATATTTTTAGAGTACTCCAGCACTGGAAGAAGGAATGGCGTGGGGCTCGGTGTGACCCACTTTACTTTCTCCACGAATTATGGAAAGGCAAACGGTGTGCTCTAAAGCGGGTTAGTTACCAGGTCTGCTTGAAAATGCTGTGAGAATAGACGCACACTAAGCTGACAAGGTTTGTGACTTTGGACAATTTACTGACAACCGCAAAAGAAGATGTGACGTGTAAGGAGGGATATAGCAAAATGAAGACAGAGAGACCGTGTTAGTGAGAGAGGTAGTTGTGTGAACAAGAGAAGCAGCCACTTAGGTTAGTCAGAACGCAGTGGCGCGCGTAAACTCCCTGCCACCCATATAAGTAGAAAAATAAAACAAGCTTATTATCGTTTTATTTTTCAACTTGTATGTGCTGCGTCCTGAGGCGGGGCCATCGTGGGGCAGTCAGGAGAGGAAGTGGTGGGAAGCACTGATTTCAGTACGCATGTGGGTTTGGCTGGCCATCTTAGGCCAGTCAAACCCACGTGCATACTGAGCTGTCTCCAACCCAGCTGTTTTGCTCGGTTAGAGACAGCAAAGCACAGGCTCCCAGTCTCTCTGGGGCATCGGCACTTTAGTGCCGCAAAAGTGGCGATAGACATATCTCCCTATTCACAAGCTGGTGCAAACTGCCGACATCGCCAGTTTTCCTGCGATAGCTGCCGCAAAACACATCGCCACGGATGAGAGCGACAACTAACGCTAATGATATGCAGAGTAGGCGTTCCCGTGCAAAAACACACGAAAACACCACTTCGCGATATTCTCAACAACCAGCCAGATCAGCGATGCGATCCGAAAACAGGCGATAAGGCGCGTTAGCAGCAGGGATTCAACACCTGCCTTTTACTGGTGTTAAGCAGGACGGCAACCTGCAATATGAAAGGGAGCCCAGCCTAGAGCCACATCTGAAGACCAACAGATGCCATGGAGACAATGATCATACAGCCTGGAGACCCAAGAGGGCCACAACACCCACCGCAACCACCCCCGGACCCTCCCCCAGGTCATGAAGTCCAGTAGTCAACGGTAGTGGAAAAAATAACTTTATTACAAATACATAAACAACAAGACGAAAAGCTACTCGTTCCATTCCCAACGGGGAACTTCACCAGGGCAACCTGTGGATCCAATAAACTGCAAATGCTGCGGAAACTCCGCAATACCATTCCATATCCCGAAATCAGTAGTCAGAAACCTGTTGGAGAAATGGTGACAATGGTCAAGCGTCCTCATAGTCACAAACGTAATCTGGTACAGTGTATTGCACTTGGACAAACCGGAATGCATATGGGTATGATGAATCCAGTCCAAATATACTGTAACAGAAGTCTGTGTGCTCGTAACCTCCGCAGGAAAGTAAAGAAAGGTTACGACCACTCAAACATCTGTTACGGTCTCATTATGCAGGATTCATCATACCTGTAAACATCACGGTTTGTATCATCTTGATACCCCTGCACCTTCACTTCCCCCGCGCTGTGAATGAACAGCTGGAGACCATGCAAGGGAATTACGCCATAGCTGCCTACCGCACGTGTCGGGGGCAATTGACTGTACACATGTACCACTTGTGCCCCCTGCTGACCCTGCACACAATTACCGATACAGAAAACACACGCATTCCATCAATGTGCTGGCAATAGTGGACCACCGGGGACAGTTCATGAATGTCGTCGCCAACTTCACAGGCAGTGTGCATGATACATACATCTTCCGACAGTCCATCATCAACCAGCGCTTCCAGGATGGCACCTATGGCAATGCACTGCTCATTGGTAAGTACTAACTGAACACACCACACACCTCACCTCCACAATCACACAACTGTGGGAGAGCACACATAACAAAATCACATACAACATGCCAACCAACATGCCCAACTACCGGACACGACAACACAAGTAACCTTGGTAACAGGGGCCAGACATGTAGACAAACCATCCACAAAGGCAGAGCCCCTCTGCTACACAATTGCAGAATGTGGGGAGAGGTGGGAACCAAGAATGTGCGAAGGAGGCAAGTGACCCAGCAATAAGAAAGGACACAATGCCAAGTGTGGCGGAGATGTGCTGGACAGACTGCAGTATGCAGAGCACAGACATGTCCATGTGGACATCTACTGCTGGTGTTTGCAGTGTAGTGGACAGTGGACGCAAACAGGTTACCCCAGGCAGTGTGGAAGACCTTGGACATGTAGCCATGTGGTCCCCCCCTGTAAGCCTGAGCGGAGCGGCCTTGGCCGGCGTATGTCGAGGAATGAATAGACCGGGGCCCTGGGCGTGGTCCAGTTCCGGGATGGCCACCACAGTAACTACTGCGTGTGTCTCTGTGACTGCCATATCGTGACCATAGGCCTACACACACGTGCCCGACCACATTCAACGGCCGTATTCACACTGGAGACGAGGAGACTACGACCCAAGCCAACCCGCGCACATCTCGTCAGCGCATGCAGCATCGTGTCTGCCAGGGCGGCGCCCCCCACCCAGCCACGAGGCCGCCGCCATGACCGGTGGTGCCTGCGCGATCCTGTGCACCTGCTGCACCCCAGCCCTGGTCCCCAGACCGGTCCGCCGCCCAGCGATGACTGCCCGCCCCTGCGCACCCAGGCCTCAATGCTCACCTGCCGCCACCGGCGTGTCTCCAAGAGGGCCCTCCACGTGCCGGTGCAACCTCCTCAGCCGATCGCTGGATTCCGCACCACAGGCCCCCAGCGCACCCTGCGGCACCGCACCGCGGAGTCATGTGTGTGATGACTGCTGCCTGCGCGTACACTGCGGTCCAGCAGGGCTCACAATTCAAATCAAGTCTTGATTTGCTGGACACCGTATCGAGGCCAACACATCATGGCAGGCTGCACACCCGCTCAGCTCTTCAGGTGGGCCTAACTCTGTGCACCGCAAGTCATCGCCATGTGGCGGTAGGCCTGTGCCGGACGCAGGCCATCGGGTGCCACTAACTCTGTGCAATGCAAGTCACGGACCCTTTATGATTGAGTTCCGTGGATGCGGACGCCATCATGTCACCTGCGGCAGTGAGGGATGTGCTGTGGTGGGCCCCTTTTATTGGCAGGGTCACATGTCCTGTGACGCCTGTGCTGGATGGGTGTGGTGTGGGTGTAAACCAGCCATCAGGGAGTGGCTGTGGCATGCTGACAACTAGACCAGTGACCAGCAGATCACTACAGGGAAGACCTGGGACCTGTAGCTGTGTTGTCACCCCCTGTGAGTGTAAGCGGAGTGGGCTGGGCTGGCGTATGCCAGTCCAGCGTAGGGGTGTGAACAATGAGCCCGGGGCTCTGGCCGTGGTTCAGTTCTGGCCTGGACAAGGAAGTAACCAATGCGTGTGTCTCCGTTGTAGTGTCTGCGACACCCGGACAGAAATCGGCAATGTTGCACCCTGTGACCCAAGCCCCACAACATGTGCAAAATGGACATGAGGAGGAATCAGTGACCCTACATTCAACCATACTGTCATACTTGAAGGATCATAGACATGACACATCTGTGTGAATTTGAATGTTTTATTCACATTCAGTGGAGTGTTGCAGCTGGAGCAGTACAGGGCCATGCACACCCCACTTGACATTGTTGCCCCGTGGAGGGCCAGCCAGAGTCCATTAGGGAAGGACAAATTCATCGGAAGAGGAAGAGTTCAGTCCGCAGTCTGATTGCTGTGTCATTGGTAACCAAACAGAATATGGCAGTCCATGTCGAGGTCCAAGGTGAGTGGAAGGTGATGATGCAAAGGGCCGAACCAAGCTGAAACAGGCCATATGGCGGAGATGAATGCTGCCACTTCCTCATTACCACAACGGCAGTCTTATCCACATCATCGTCCTCTGATGTGTGATGTGCCTCACCTGTGGGTGGTGGTGTTTCGGCTGCAGCACTGTGTGGCACTGACACATCAGAGGCCAGAGGTGGATTGTCGGCCGCACTGTGTGGCAGTGACACATCAAGTGCCAGAGGTGGATTGTCGGCCGCACTGTGTGGCAGTGATAAATCAGGTGCCGGAGGTGGAATGTCTGCCGCACTGTGGGGCACGGACACATTAGGGGGCGGAGATGTGGATGGTGTAGAAGCAGCAGCATTCATCTATGCCAGGCCTTGTGGCAGCAATGCCATGATGAGGATCTGCAGGGCATGGAATATCCCAGCTACATCTCGCTGATGTGCAGCCGTGGCAGCCAACCTTTCCGCCTCCATCCGCACCATGTCCTCCATGAGCCTCCGCATGTGTCCCAACTCCCGTGAGATCGCTCGAGCCACTCTGACTAGACAGGTGTTCTTGTCTCCGAGTCATGACTCCAGCGATGTCAGCCATGGCTCATTGGAGAACATGGAGCAGTCTGTGGGTGTCCGTTAGGGAATGAAAGTGGTCCCTTATGGGACGTAGACACCCATGGATGGCATCTAGTTTGGCTGCCATGAGTTCGAACCCCACCCGCACCTGCTCAGCCATCTCCTTTTGGCCCTCCAACACACGGCGTTGAAATGCCATGTGTTGGTTGTGGGGATCCTGGGAGACAGCCGGGGTGGTGGGTGCTTCCTGCTGTGTGGTCTGTGCAGGGGGTGGGGTCTCCTCGATGCAGCTGGGCTGCCCTGCTCCTGGGGGTGGGGTGCCGAAGCTGTCCATGAGCTCTTGGAGGGCGTCAGTGTCGAAGGTGGGGAGGTCCTCCTCGTGATCAGTGAGGAGGTGTTCGGTCTGCTCTACAGGAGGTGATGATTCTCCCTCTGCAATGTAAAGGGGAGATGCAGTTTAACAGTGTGTTCCATGTATGTTCACGCATTGGCCAAGTTTTCAAACAGACTGCATGACAATGTACATTGTGACTGTTTAGGAGGAGCTGCCTATTTGAAGCGGGACAGTGGACATTTGTGCACCATCAGGGATGTGGGGTTGTACTTGTCCATTCTCATGTCACAGTTTCCTGCTATGCCAAATGTGATTGGCCAGTTTCTACACATAAGCGGCAGCAGTTGTGTCCTCTGTTCTGTTGTGAAAGTGTTGCAGTTTGTACCACATAGTTGTCAATGTTGATGTGCTCTGATTCTTGTGTGTGTGCTGCATTGTGGGAGAGTCACCCCTGCAGCTCAGACTTTGCTTGGCCTTCTCCCTTTCAGGCAGTGTGCCTTTGACTTCTGTGCTTATGCAGTGCTGAGATGTTGCATACTTGGGTAAATTGGGCTCTTGGTGGGAGTTGGGACTCTTGGGCATGTTTTGTCCGCAGATGTCTTGTTGCCGTCAGGGGTTGTTTGTGCACGTGGATGTGTCAGTGTGTGACTTACTCCTTTCCGGATGTGGACCACACTCAGCCACCTCGGTGTCGTGGCGTGCAGCATGTCATGATGAGTGGCCTGCAGACATGCTCATTGTCATGCAGTGTCACTTGCATTGTCAGTGGGGCTCACGGATCCGCAGCTTTGCATGGGTTTGTTGTGAGATTGGTGATGTGTGGGGAGGGCCCCCTCTGGGCACATTGTGGATGGGGGACTACTTGCTGTTTCTATGTGTGCTGCAGTATGGCAAGGAGATCAGGGACATGATCCAGAGTCATTGTGTGCTATACTTCATTGTGCATGTGTGCCATTGTGCCCATCTCCCCCTGTCCCCCCAGTCCCTGGTGGTTACTCACCCTGTTGCTGTTGTGTCAGGTCATGTTGAGCAGTGTCCGGTCCCCAGACTCCTGCCACCGTCTCCACACTGATGACTGTGGACACCATTTCCTCCATCTCATCCAGCTCCTCCTGTGGTGCAGGACTCCCACCCCCAGTCTGCATTGCTGCTTTGCGGTTGTTTGCGTGTTTCAGCTTGGTTTTGCGCTTCACATCATTCCAGCGCCTCTTGACCTCGTCCATTGTCCTCCTCAGCACTCCGACTGCATTCACCTTGTCCACGATGGACTGCCATATTCCATTTTTCGTTGCCAATGACACAGTGGAGGTGATGAACAGTTGTTGATGGTGTTCTATCACCTCCGTAATCAGGATCCTGATTTCCTGCGGACTGAACCGTGTCTTCCTCTTCTTCTTCTCCTTGCCCTTCCCTGACCCCGAGGTCCCAGGCTGGTCCTCCGTGGGGCTTGTGGGGTTTGGGTAGTCCTCTGTACTTGCTCCGGCTACCTCCATTGTGCTTCGCAGTTGTTATGTTTTTTTGGGGGGTTTTTTTGCAGCTTTTGTGGTGAATTTTCCCGCCTTACGTGGGAATTGCAAGCCTGGCGCTGCTTGACGCCGATTTTTCTATCGCGGTTGGGCCCATCGCAACTTTTTTCACGTTCGGGTTTCCTTTTTTATCGCCGTTGCAGTAGTTGTATCGCGGACATTTGAGGCGTTATCGGGAAACTATCGCATGTTGCTGCCGTGTTGTGAATACGACGTTGACACAGAGTTATTTTCCCGCGATAGACGACGATATTAAAAATTGCGTTGGCCTATTTTGGCGATGTTTATCGCACGTTCTTGAGAATATCCCCCTGGGAGTGCAAAGTCCCAGTGCTCAGGCCAATCATGATTTCTAACATGAAAGCAGCGTCAGGATTGGCTGCAGGGGGGGTTGGGAGCCTGTGCTGCAGTGAGAAGAGGACACAGAGAAGAGTGTTGGGTGGCAGGCGGAAGGTAAATTCGTTTTATTTGCATTTTTAAATGTTTGCTATCCTTTTCCTCTCCCTCCCCCCAACTCCCCATCATCCCTCGTCCCCCGATCTCCCACCCTGCCCTGCCACCACTCCCACACAGCAGCCACTACTGGCGAGAAGCACCGTACAGCTTATCTCACTGCTGAAGGACAAACTAGGGTGGGGAATTTGTGACTGGGCGATGTAAGGGAGATAGAGTATAGAGGGCAAGATGGGGAAACGGCACCTTCTTTTGATGAACAAAAGGACCACTCCACTATGGATAGCTGAGGCATACAAAGCTACCCATTTCATCACAGAAGAGAGAGAATGAACGAGGGTCAGACCGGCAGGTGTAAGCCGTTTGGACACTGTTTTTAGTTGATGTACTGATTAACTGAGAGACAAATGGTATGAGAGTAGGAAAGAAGGGCAGAAAGAAAAATACAAAGAAGGAAAGAAAGACAGAAGGAAAACAAAGGCAGAAGGAAAAGAAGTCTGTATGGAATGAAACAAAAGTGGAAAGAAGGTAAGAAAAATGGAAAGGAGAAAAGAGAAGGAAAGGAAGGTCTTTGGGGAATCAAAGTTTGAGGATCTTCCTTGAAAGGGCCGTGAGTGCAAGCTTTGCTTCCTCACTCAGTAGCAACTCTAAAGTAGAAAATGGGGGAATTTTATTTTACTGACTACTGCCTTGACTCTAAAACAGAATGATACCCTAATACTTCTTTCATCGCTCATCCTGTCTTGCAAGATGAGTTAAGGCATTTTTTTCCTTAAAGAAGTGGTGATACGCCAGGTGTGTTAGGAGTTCCTTTAAAGACATAACTCCCATGGCAAGAAAAAAAGACATATTTTTTTAATCTTGTATTGAATTTTTCATAAACATAACCAACAACAATGAAAAGTTACACATAAGCATATTTCCACTTTTCGTAGCTGTTGGAATTACAATAACTTTTTTATGTTAGGGTTTCTACTGATCTCATCAATGTTGGTGGTCTGTGGAGCACACACTTAAGTCAAAGTGAGAGTTCCATGGTCCCCACATTTTTATCTTGTTTGTGTGGGTAACCTTGTAGGACATACATTGCTTTCCTCTATAACTGCATACCTATCCATGTCCTGTAACCAATCCTTCATCTGTTAGGCTGTACGGAATGGCCAATGCTTGCCTATATTGTGCTTAGCAAATGGAAATCTCAATCCAACCAGTATCCTAGCACATTTTGAAATCCTTCTTCATACATATTCCAAATTGAGCTCATTTCGGGAACAATGTGATGATAACCTGTAGCACATCCATTAATGTCCGTGCTATTCTAGACCAATATTTCCAGCTTATTGGGCAAGTCCATTTGAAGTGGAAAACATCTCCTGTCAACGGGCCTTATCATGAGTTCGGTGGCCGTGGACTGCCGTACCTGTGGTCCGAACGCCACAATCTAGGAGGTCCGACCGCCATATTACGAGATGTGCAGATTGCATTTGATAAGACCGCGGCTGAACTGCCGACACCGCCAACACACCGCAGACCGCCGGGGGAAAAGCAGCTGCCGGAGGGCAGTACAGGGGAGTTTCACCATCATTCATATTACGAGTTGGCTTTTCACGAGCTGGCTGCAGTGGCCAGCTTCAAGTCGGCAGAAGCTAAGGATTTAGGTTGCGTACTCACTCCTTTCCTGTGATTTCGGTCAGAGTTTGATGTGGATCACTTTCTTCAGGTCCACCCTTCACAGAGGCATCCTCACCCGAGGATTACAACCATGTTTGTGGCGATATACAGGTGAGTCATTTTTGTACCATATACCCATTGCCTGGACTGGCCACATATGGGCCAGACTCCGGCAATGGGTAGGCGGAATTTTTCCACATGTATCATGCATATGTGTCTATCTGACACACATGCAGTCGAAATTCTCACACAGGCATTGATACGTATGGAAAAATAAACACCACAACTGCAAAATCTCCGCAGCCACACAACGGGCACTGCGGTAAACTCGTGATACAGCGGTCTGAAGACGGCTGGTGCTGCAGTCTCCTGGCGGCTGCAGCCGCAGTGTTCGGGCGGTCACACCACCAAACTCATTATCAGGCCCTAAGTTTCACATCTGGGGCAATTCAGGGTGTAGGAGATCGCCAAAAGTGCCAGAGGCATTTGGGTGCATAGTCGTTTTTGCGCATGTACCTATCTATATTAACTTTGATTTCTTCAACAGAACATTTAATAGCAGTGGTGACATTATGCTTTGCTTTTGTCTTTCAACACAATGTCCGAAATGGTGGTGTTCTCATCAGAACTATCCATCTATTTAAAAATTAAGGCATCAAAATATATTAACTCATTTTCCATTTTCAAATGTCAAATGATGTAGTTGGGATTAATTTCTCACATTGTCACATTCACCCACTTCCTTGTTGAAATGCACCCTCTTCTAAATACTTACATCGCCAGTTGCATGTCAGACCAGAAGAAGGATGCTACTCTGTCAAAGGGTCCTACAGGACTTCTTGCTGCAGGAGTAAAGAAAATAATGAGGCAAACATGAGCTCGATTAGACCTGCCAACTCCTCCTCAGTAAATTGGCAGCTGCACTGTGCAGTCCAAAAATAATAAAGAGAACAGGATGACTAATGGATACAAAAAAGGAAGACGGTCATCAAAATAAAATATGAAAGGTAGTGAAGATCTCTCTGTGGGTGTAATAAGGGACAGCATGCCACAGCACAAATTGCACAATGAAAAGTATTACACAGTACAGTTCTGGTTAGTTGCATATTGCTTCCTCATACTCCAGCACTGCAAAGTCTAGCAAAAAAAAAACGATGATATTTTTCTCACCAACCATCCATTTTGCTGAGATTTTTGTAATCAAAGTGGCAATGCAGAGGCATAACATAGTAAGGGAGGGGGAATTTCGAGTTTAGAGGTTCCCCCGTTCTGCCTGGAGTCCAATTGGTGCTGGATTTTACACCTTCGTCTTTCAGCTGGTTCCAACAGCATAAACCCTTGACCTGGTGCCCCACCCTCCACAGGTTTATCAGGTCACAGTAAAGCTTTCCCCACCATATAAAGGGCATGGCATCCATCACTAGATTTCATTGCCCGGAACATCCATGAAACGTATGGAAGTCCAACAGAGAGAAATTGCACAATGGCTTCCAAGCATAGAAAGTAATCTTTCTGTGTGTCAGAGCCATTGTTTTTTAGGTGTCACATACTGACAGCACATGGAACCCAAACATTGCTTACCATTCGTTGACTTCTTTGTCACTCTTATTTGCTCCCTCCTAATTGGCTAGCCCTTGACAATGTAATTCCTTTCTTTCATTTGGAGCATGGCCCTAACACTGATAAATTTACTTGGATTAGTGTCCTTCTGTCGTCCAACCACTGCTCACTGGGTTCCAGGTACTTTTTAGGTCGAGCATCAGTGAGCAAGTGCTGTCTGCAAGACCTGCTGTAATTGATAAAACCACTTTATTCTCGCCTCCTGCTTAGGATTGGTCCATTCTAGCGTCGCTTTTCTTTCCTGTCTCCTGTCTCATTCCCGCAGCCGATAGCTGACTTCCTTCCAAGGCTCAGGAGCACCGGTAAAGTACAGTGTACTTACCCTTTCCTTGGTTATGTCCTGTTTCTGATAACTTTTTAACTTTATTGTTTTCATGCTTTTGGCCCATGGCTGCTTCTGCCCCGTTTTTATTCCACTTCTGCTTCTGCTTAGCGTTATAAGCCTCCCCTTCCTAGTGCACACAGCCTCTGCAGCAGTCGACGTTCGGCACGTCGGTGCCCGTCGGTGCTTTTTTTTCCAATGTTGCCGTGGCCCTTTGCGCTTCCATCTGCATCCATTTTAAAAAAAATAGCTATTCCCTTCGTATTTTAAATTTTTAATTAATTTATTTAACTGACTTGTTCTCGTGGTCTCATTGATCTAACAGTCAAACAATCACAATCCGATCTCCTGCCGTCTTGTGAATACCTTTGGATTGAGGTTGCTTGTAGCAATAAACACCTATGCAAATTGCACACGTTCTACCACCCGCCACGCGACAACCTTACCTTCATAGAACAGATCATGGACATTATCTCATCTAACGCTGATCTTCATGGCATTCAGATCTTCCTGGGAGATTTCAACCTTTACTGGAATGATATGAATGATGGGGCAGTCAGTACCCTTAAATCCTTCCTGCTAGACCTCAACCTAATCCAAATTTGCGACAGCCCCACGCACATTAAAGGAGCTACGTTAGATCTAGTCATTGGTAAGCTCAATACCATCCAACTGGAATCTATTGTCCTGTGTGACTGGACAGACCACCATTGCTTCACCTTCCTCATCTTGGATTCTGTAAGAGCTAATAGAGTCCAGCCTAAGATCCCCAGACACTGAAAAAGATGTCTACGAAACATCAACTTGCATGATCTGACTGCTCTCTGTGATAACATCCTGCCCCCTCCTGTGGACATGTCTTATGTCCATGACCTTACGGCCCAGTATAACCGCTCCATGACAAGTGTTCTAGACTCGATAGCGCCGCTACAGCTAAAAAGATTGTCCTCCAAAATCTCCAAACCCTGGTACATTGATAGTCTTAATACTGAAAGACGGAATTTGAGACTAGCGGAAAGACTGTGGAGATCCTCTCCCTCTCTTGAACATCTCAACTAGTTGAGATCCTTAAGAAGCATCTATAACAAACGCATCAGATGCTCGAAAGACACCTTTTTCAGAAACCAATTAGAGCAAGCAAAAAACGTTCCCAAAAAACTGTTCAAGCTCATCAAGTGTCAAGCAAACAGTCAACCTAACCTCTCCTCATTGGGCCGAGGTCTACATCCAAACTGAGAAGAATTTGCAGATTTTTTCTCGGATAAGACTACTAAGATCGAAGCTGAACTATGGTCAGCCTTGGAGCACCTGTCGATCATACCGCCTAACACCCTCCTTCCTCCCTAGTCAGATGTCGCCCTGCCTGTTCAGCTCTGACTCCCCAAAAACAGCGCATCTTGGAGCATATTCAAAACCTTGGATGAAAGCACTACACGCAAAACGCTGGCTACTCTGAAACCATCTAATCATTTCAACGACCCCCTGCCATCGAACCGATTCTCTGAAATCAGAACCTCCATATTCCCACTTTGGACTAAGATTGTCAATGCTTCACTTCTGCAAGGTGCTCTTCCGGATTGCCTAAAATCTGGGCAAGTTACCTCTATTCTAAAGAAACCATCCGCAGATCCCACTGACCTACACAACTTCCGCCCAATTTCTAACATCCCCACGTTGGCAAAGCTCCTGAAGAAATGTGTGCACGTCCAACTGTGTAACCACATTGATCAATTCCAACTCTTGGACCAATTTCAATCCGGTTTCCGCCAGGGTCATAGCACAGAATACACTCTCACTCACATTGTAGATGATGCGCTAAGACTGCTTGATCAAAATGAATCTTGCCTAATGATCCTCCTCGACCTTTCATCAGCGTTTGATACTGTTAAACACGATAACCTAATTGACCTGTTGGAGCACAGGATGGGGCTGTCTGGGCCTGTACTAAACTGGTTCTCCTCATTCCTCCACAAAGGAACCCAAAGCTTCAAGGTGAACCAGTCCCTGGCTCATCCTTCTCTGGTCATGCTGGGGGTTCCACAGGGATCCACGCTCTCACCCACGTTCTTCAACCTGTTCATGGGGCCTTCAACAGAAATTCTGAAATCATCCAGCATTCACTATCACGTGTATGCAGATGATACCCAACTTTACCTGAAGTTCTCCTCCCCTGAGGACATCAGGTCCCTCAACTCAGTCTTACTGAAAATACAAAGCTGGCTGACACATAACCACCTGAAGTTAAACGCTCTTAAAACAGAATTCCTCTTAATCGCACCACCCAAGCAATCTCCAGTCATAGAACAATGGATGAATCAGCTAACAGCTCTTAATTGTACGCCAAACATCGTTGATTCCGCAGCCTCTTTGGGAATAATGCTAGACAAGAGTCTGAACATGCAGAAGCACATTAGTACACTCACCAAAGAAGCGAACTTCCAACTCAGCATCTTAAGGAAAATAAAACCTTTTCTCCCTTCACATGACTTAAAGGTTGCGGTGCAAGACTTAGTGATCTCAAAGCTGGACTATGGTAGCGCAACCCTTTGCTGCCTTCCAAGATCGAAGACATCTCTTCTTAAGGCTGCCCTCAATTCTGCTGCAAGGCTCTTAACAGGCGCTAAAAGATACAATCATATATCACCAGATCTGATATCCCTGAACTGGCTCCCATATGAAGCTTGGATACAACTAAAAATTGCATGTATGGCACATAAAGCCAATAATTTCAATACCCCAATGTACCTCGCTCAAAAACTGGAGCTCTCAGGTGGATCGAGAGCCTCTAGAAGTGCCGGCACTTTACTGCTCAAACCACAAAATTTCAAGAAAAGAAAAACCTACAATCGAGCCTTCTCGGGTATCGCCCGAGGATATGGAACTCCTTGCCACCTGAAGTCAAGTTTGATCCCTCTACTATCCTTTTCAAAAAGGAAGTTAAATTGTTACTGATGAAGAAATTTCTGCCTTAGAAAGGGAGCTTCCAAGGAGATAGAGGACACCCTCGCAGGCTTGAGTCCTAGCTTCCAAGGCTCCCTAGGGCGTCCAGCTCTACAAGACTGTTAACTTTGTTTTTTGTTTGGTTGTTCTGTTTTTACCTCTTGTATCCTTCTCGATGTATAAAGTGTAAAGCGCTCTGATACCCTCGGTGGTCATGTTCGCGCTATAGAAAACTTTTTAAATAAAAAATAAAATAAAAATAGTATAGTTTTCGTGTTTTGCTATGACTTGTAGATTCTTCTCTGTTTTCACTGCGTGTGCCGCCCCAGCTCTTTCCCTGCTTGCACACATGCACTCCTACTTTGTCAGCTTGTAAAACTTCTCGCAGCCCGGGGATGGAGTTCAGCGAGTTCGTGGTGCTGCATGTGTCAGGTTTACTCAAGTCTCCGCAGGAACGCCATGCAAATGATGAGAGATCCTCAACCTCCCCTGGTCACCAACCGTACCCAACAAAGTCTCAGTACCAAATGGTAACCCAGGGAAGAAGAGGGAAACAAGGAGGGAAAAAACAAGGACCTACGCTGCACCCCACTGAAGGACGGAATCCAGACAGCCAAGAAAAGTCTCTTTCAAGAAAAAGGACAGATAGTGAGGTAAGATTGCTTAGTATTGCTACCCCTAATGTGAGTCTATCTATGCCTATTATAAATGTGTAAATATATATCTACCTGAATTCCTCCCTTCTTCCAGAAATTCTGTTAATTGGTGTTAGGGAAAGGATGTTGTGTGTCTAGAAAGAAGAAAGGTAGAAGCAATAAAGTTATTTAAGTTCTGAAGCATAATAAGGAATACGTACTATGCAGGAAAAAGTTATACAGAAAGATCACCTAAAAACATGTAGTGGCTGACATATTTTTATGATCCAATATAAGGTAGTCTATGACTCTAACTAATGCGTTTTTTTGTGTACTCCACCTTTGCTACAGGGGAGCCTAACTAGATTCCTTGTCTTTTAAGAAAAAAGAGAAAAAAGCAGAACTCCATAAACACCGAGTCCATGTCAGATAAGTAGCATAAAGCATAAAAAATAATAATCAGTATATTCAGTGCCCAAGCGCTGTTACCCAAAATGAATTATGTAGCTTTCTTCTTTCTCCTTTATATTTCAGGATATGAGAGCCGCGACCGAGAGAGGAAGGGCGGAGCTAGAAGAGGAGACGTTGCGTCCGAGAGAAGGACGCTGACACAGAGTCCATCTGGAGCCTGAAGACGAAGAACGGATCCTGGAGAAGAGACGCCGCATCGACGGGAGGAACGCTGATGCTGGGACCCGGAAGTGCAGGTAAGAACTGGAAGCACTACTCTCTTTCCCGAAGCAGGAACGCGAAGCGTCTCTGCCCGGATTCATGAGTATTTGTGCTCTTCGGCTGGCTCCCACTCATGCGTGATTGCAGGAGCCAGTCATTTTTAGGTCGAGCTTAGCGTTGCAGCGCATGCGCTACTCGCCTTGCGAGGCATGCAGTATTGAGTATGGCGTGGAAGCTCAGTGTAAGCTCCGCCCATCTTTTTTATTGGCTTAGGTTCTAAATGCTGCCTTCCCATTGGTTTTAGGCTTGTTAGTCCCTCCTCCTGACGGCCATGTCGTCATTTGTATCCTTCCATGGGTATTGGCCCCTTTACTTTCAACACTATTTTGTTCCCGTGCCTCCCCCCCCTCCCGCAGTCCGTGGCTTCTCGGCCCACCCCCCCCCCCCCCGCACTCCAGTTCGTGCATTTTTGCCCGCCCGCACTCCCGTTTCAAATGCAATAGGTCTCACGCAAATGTGAGTCCTATTGCATTACAAATGCTTGGTTTTAAAGTAGTTCGTGCTGAGGAGGAGTAGAGAGCTGGCACAGGATGGTAGAGTGTCTGTGCAGAAGCATGCGCAGTCATTTAAATTTTACATGCACGCGATGCCCGGTCGCTAGTTACATTGTACGCATGCGCGCCAAAAGGTCACATTCCTGGGTCTCCTTCGGCTGCCATTACAGAGTGGATACGCACTCTGCATGTCCCACTTGCTTCAGTGTGCATCACAGAAAAGGATTGCACTAAAGCTCCTGAATGCACAATATAGCGCCTCTCAAAAATGAAATGTAATTATTGTGATGGCAAGTCAGATTTCGCGGCTCGCTTGGCTTGTGCAGAGGTCAGCGTGTGACTTAATACTCACAGGTTCGGAACCCACCATGGCCAGTTCACCCATCTTGTTCCTCCTTCCGATCTCGTTAAATTAATGCTCTTAAGTTAGGTGGCAATAAGCACCCAGAGTCCGCCTATAGCGCCAAGAAGCCATCAAGGCGGAACTCTGCATTCTACAAATACGGCTACCGCTGATAATTTTGGAACATGCATAACTTTTGGCATTTTAAGTATAGTGGATTTTGCAGGAACATCACACTTACCCTGTCTTTGCAGGTAGATAGAGAGAGATGACCGTCCCATGCGTGCAGCCCACTTTCAAATTAGCAAGACGCCACCAGTGGGCTCTGTCGGCTGCCCTGGCCAGATGTGTGCAGCCACCTCACAGTGATCTGTCTTCGTGCATCCAGGGGCTCAGAAAAGTGCGTCACTCAACTACCCCAAACAGGGGCCGTTCTGGGTCAACAGGTTCAGACAGTGACTACTACCAGCTCTGGACTGCTCATCTCCACACCGTCTGCGCTCATCCACTTTACAGCATGTGTTGTACCGAAGGGGGCTAAACTGGCTACTAAATATACTCCTGTGTGGCCGAGCCAAGACAAACACCAAGGATATCCTCACAGCCTGCAGCCAATCAAAGCCATACATTAAAGCCTTCCTAATCCGTAACCAGCACTCCTCAATCCACTGCAAAGCTGAGGCAAATATTATTACGCAAATTAAAAGTGGGGCCACCTAGCATGACAGGGGATGTCAGAAATAAGCTGTGCCCATTCTTTGAAGGCATTCTGGTTTCCCCTGCTAACGGCTGGTACAGGATGGGCAGAGGGCGCTCGGTCATGGCCCGCAGTTCAGTAAATGGCGCGGTTCTGTACCAGAGCACAGGTCAACAGGGGAGAGGATGTGGCCTCTCACGACCAAAGCTGCCGATTTTGGAATTGGGGAACCAGGTTCGAGCCTCGGCATAGGCTCAGCATCCTGTGATTCTGGGCAAATCACTTAATCTCCCCGTGCCTACCAAAAAATGCATGTGTTCTTGTGTAACGTAACTGGTGCTCATGTTAAACGCTCTAATACATTCGGGTTGAGTTCATGCTATATAAATCTGCAAAAAAAAAAAACAGCCCGTATAGCATAGATACTTGACTGGAAGGGACAACCCTTGCAGTTTCCCAGTTAGCACATTTCGAAACAGGAGGTGTTGCAATTCAAACACGGACACATGAAAAAAAGTGCATGTGCGACTTCCACTATAATGGCTCTTACCTTTGGAAAATGTTACTCCCCGCTCAGGTGGTCAAAGTGCAGCTCCTCCTAATTGACCTTTGTTGAGGCAACTGGTCCTTTTGTACAATGCAAGTACTGCCTAGAATTAACGTATGAGTCATAAAGTGTGCAGTAGAGGTAGCAGAGTGCACGCAAGTATTTAGGGATAGATAAATGTATTTTGCACGATTAAATTAAAAATCAGACAAACAGTGGCAGTTCCTATTATCTCTACAATGTGCTAAATTGTAGCTAAAGAGATTGAATTTATAATTGTGGTTAAATGTTATCAAGACACAAATGTAAAAATATGCTACAGCAGGTTTTTTTGTCCTTTAAGTTGCTGATCACAAGTTGTGCAGAGTAGGGTGGAATATTTACCACACTGAGGGGCATATTCACAAGAATGTGTGCTAAACATCTCCAAAAAATGTTAATGCAACTTTACACATCTCAGCCTATCGCGGGAAAACAACCCCGTGTCAACGTGGAATTCACAACACGGCGGTACCATGCGATAGTCTCCCGAAACCGCGGCCAATGTCCGCGATACAACCACCTAGACGGAGATAAAAACACAAACCCCAACACCAAAAAACATGCGATGAGCTCATTCGCGAGGAGGAAAGCAGCGATAAGCAGCGCAAGGCCCGCAACACATATACGGCATGCGGGAATAAGCACAACAAAAGCAGGAAAAAGAAAGACAAACCAAACAGAAAACAGCGAAGCACAATAGAGGCAGTCGGAGCTAGCACACAACCCCACAAGCACCATTGGCAACAAAACATTAGACATGACAGGCCATCGTGGACAAGGTGAATGCAGCCAGAGAGCGGAGGAGGACAATGGCAGAAAACCAGAACAGCTGGAATGATGCGAAACGCACAAACAAGCACAAACATGCCAACAACCACAAGGCAGCAATGCACACCGGAGGTGGGAGTCCAGCGCCACACCAGGAGCTGGATGACATGGAGGAAATGGTGTCCACCACATCAGTCTGGAGATGGTGGCAGGAGTTGGGGACCGGAAACTGCTCAAAATCAACAGATACAACAGCAACAGGGAGAGGAACGACCAGGGACTGGGGGGACGGGGGGAGATGGGCACAATGGCACACATGCACAAGTAAGCACAGCACAACCACAGACAAACCATGCCCAAGAGGAACAACACCAACCAAGAGCACAAGTCACACAAATCGGCAATATCACACCACTGAACAAGCACAGAAGTGAAAACCACACAGCCTGAAAGGGAGAAGGGTGAGCCAAATCAGAGCCGAAGGGACATCTCACACACAATGCAGCACACACACATAGGAAGCAGAGCACCCCAACATCCAACACAATGTGGTACAAACACCAACATCTGCACAACCGAACACAGGACACAAGTGCACCCGCTTGTGGCCGGTAAATGGCCATACGCATCTGGCAAAGCACGAAACAGGGACATGATAATGCACAAGTACCAACCCACTGCCCGATGGGGCAGCAATGCATGTAAGGCAGGGACCCAGATAGGCCGAGACACACACATTGGCATACAAATAAACACTCAACACAGTTGGAGACAAGTGAACGTGCGGAAACTTTATCAACAATTGCGTGTCAGTACGGCCAAGGGAAGTGCCACGACATGCAGACCAATGCAGCAGCATGTCTGAATGAGGAACATTGGAAAGCGCCCATGTCGACCCCGGGGGAGTCCATCACCAACACAAGTCATTGCCAACCCGCGTATGCTGTCCGCGCATGGATCAGGAGTCCAGGCCAATGCAGCCATGTCCACTGTCTCCTAGGGACATGTAACCAGATCCCAAACATGCAAGCAGGCGTCGGGACACGTGCAATGGGTCGCATGCCGTCCTGGCTGCAGTTACCTTGTCACTTGTCCATGAACGCGAGTGCAGCAGCGTTGGCCAACATTTCCAATGCGAGATCGTTGTCCACCACATCTGACATGTCGGCGACGTAACCCATCAGCTGTCCCGGACAGATGTGCTCACTCCAACCCCTGGCCCCAATATGCACGAAAGCCCAATCTGGGAGCGGCTCAATGTGGTCACTGCACACGACGACTCCTGCAATCTCGCAGGTCCAGTCCCCAGCATGCATGCCAAACATCCAGGCATGCCATAAACGGGCATCACGGTGACACTCCTGGTCGTGGTCTAACAGGGGCGCACACACACGTCGAAATCCAGGTCAGCTACCGTAACGTTGGAGAGGCAGACATCCATGGACCACTCGAATGTGCACGAGCGACAGTGCAACACAGACTGAACTCAGGTGACGTTGGCAAGGCGGAAGATCAGCCTGTAACTGATCCCCAGCACTGCCAATGGTACATGCAGCAGACGTGCACGGTACAGGTCCATGTGACTGGAGTAGAGCATGTGTCCGGGATGGCCTGCCATTGCGTCAGTGGCTCTGCTTGAAGCGGCACTGTGAGGACCTGCGCCAGTCCTGTGGATGAAACGCCACAGCTCGGAGCAATGAGCAGTGTCTGTGTGCAACGGGTGCAGGCCTGGGGTGTGGTGGGAGTATGAGTGAAGGCCATTTCATGCACGCAAACTACGACCAAGGACTTCTGCATGTGGGATGTGTACACGTTGGCCTCACGTCTGGCAGTGCGTAGTGTGGGAGTCACCTGGACATGCTATCCTATCTGTCAGGGGGTGCTGGGCACATGCAAGTCACATCTAGGAGCTGCAGATATGCTACCGCCAGATAGTGCAGACAAGGGACCATTCATCCCTACAGTAACTACACCATCTGCATGCATTCAGGAGACGCACAGAGGCCTGCCGTGGGTGTGGTGGGATGTCTGCGACCCTGGGAATCATGGATGATATGCCCAGCATGTGGCACATGTGCGGCCTCACTGTGTGTTACGTTGCCTCACAGCTGCTCCACCCTCCCACGAGCCCCCACACTTTTGTGCCCTGCATGGTTGTATCACGTGCACTCCTATGGCACACCATTGAAATGCCTGTCCGCGCATGTCCAGCGGCATGCCACCAACACCGTGACGCTGACCTTTGAAGGTGTGCGGCCAAGTGAGTGTAGGCCAATGGTCCGGACAGGGCGGACACAAGTGTACAGTCCATGGCTGGCTGTGATCACGCTGCGAATGAAGCTAGGCAACTGACTCATGCAGCCGCAGGACCGACACACATAACACTTGGCATGCATGTGCCAAGACCCCGAGCGGTCTTGCGCTCCTACATTTCCCCGTCCGTGCGGGCCCGCCCTCCTGGTGCATGCTACATTGCAACATCGTCTACTGTGGACCTGGTGGCGACAACACCCCAACACAGAGACACACTTACTGCACATCCTGCCCAAGGCCAGGTCCGAGCCACGCCCTGCTCCCCCTGCCAATGCAGCACACCCCTGCATTGAACTGACGTACGCCGGACCAACACACGCCGCTTGTGCATGCAGGGGGGGCCGGGCGAAGCTACATGTCCAAGGTCACTGCCAATGCTGAGGTGATATGATATCGTCCGCTGAGGATAGCACACTGTGATGTTGCAGTGCCGTGCCCATCATGCTGACACAATGACCACACGGACACACTTGCTCAGATGGTGTGAATGGCACGTGCACCCGGCCACATTTATTAGCAGGCACACATATCGAGTGACACCTGTGTTGGATGTGTGTGGGGTGTGTGCATACCAGCCGGCAAGGGCTGCCTGGTGCAGTCAGAAATCGACAACAGTGTACATCGTAAAGGACACAACCATTCAACCGTAAAGGACCCATAACCTGAGCTGCACAGAGTTAGTGGCCCTGGATGCACAGCGTCCTGCACGGGCCTAACGCCACGGGCCGCTGACTTGCGGTGCACTGGGGCAGGGTCACAAGAGCAGAGCAGGTTCCCGCAGATGACTAGGGGGGTTGTCGCGGAGTGTCTTGGTGGACAGAGGAAGGTGTACCCCCAGGGCATGATGCCGAGGGCAGAACCACGCTGAAACAGTCACCATGGTGGAGATGAGTGGAGCAAACACATGTCGGACACCAAGTCTGTCCCAGCCAGATGATGATGCAGACAACCCCCAGGCCATGGACTCAGACGACACCAAAGTTCAACCAGAGAGTGCCCATGAGTCATTGTGCCCAGAGTTAGTTGCACCTGAGCTGATAGGGGATGCCGCCTGCGATGAGGCGTGTCCAATGGTGTGGACTCCTCCATATCTTACCCAGGACACAGTTCCACATGTGTGGCCTACTGGACCGCAGTGTAGGCCTGAGGAAGCGGCCAGCAGGGGCCATTCACGGAGTGTCACCGGCTCAGGTTGGATGGTCCCACCGGCCTGCGTATTTCAGGTTCAGTGGCACCACAGGACACGGACTTGCGTTGCACAGGGTTAGTGGCACCAGGTCAGTTGTTGCTAGTGTTCGGTCACCCCCGTAACGAGGATCTGGCTTTCATCCGGACTGAACCGCATCTTCCTCTTACTCCTCTCCGTGCGTTCACTGGTATGGACTCTGCCATCCATGAATCACGACTGGGTGCTGGATGTGGGGCCTACTGGACCGCAGTGTAGGCCGGGGGCAGCAGTCAGCACGGGCCCACAGACACGTGTCGTGTGCTTGTGATGCATTAGTTTGCTTCGCTGATAGCAGGGAGTTTAGTGATATCACCCCTGCAGTAGACATCTGGTCACTGCCATTCATGACTCAGGACACAGTCCAACATGTGGGACCCACTGGGCCACTGTGTAGGCCTGTGCCCTCATCCACGTGTCGCCGGCTTGCGTTGAACAGGGTTAGTGGCACCACGTGTCGCCGGCCTGCGGTATGGAATTATGCCTCACTGATCGAAGAGAGTCTGGTGCTGTGGCTGCTGCCACGGACTTGGGGTCACTGCCATTCATGACTCAGGACACAGTTCCACATGTGGGACCCACTGGGCCGAGGAGGACGCTGGTGGAGTATGTAAATGTAAAAGGAGTACTGTGGTCCTGTGCGGTGGAGGCCAGGGAGGAGCTGCGGAGGCTGCAAAGGTCGCAGGCCTGGGGCCTTGAGTTTGCACCGGCACGTGGTGGGCCCTCTTTGACACACGCTGGTGTTGGCAGGTGAGCGGAGCCTCGTTGGTGTGCTGGGGCAGGCTTGATGGGTCGAGGGCCCAGCGGCTCGGGGTGCAGCAGGCGCACAGGGACGTAGGCCCCGCCACGCTCGGCACCAGACTCATGGCGGGCTGAGAGGCGCCGCCCAGGCAGACGCGTTGTCCATTCCGAATGAGGACCATGCCCAGTGCGACGGGCTTTTTTTTGTCGTGTCTGGTCGGTTGGCATGTTG
Source organism: Calotriton arnoldi (assembly GCA_963921515.1). Lineage (NCBI taxonomy): Eukaryota > Metazoa > Chordata > Amphibia > Caudata > Salamandridae > Calotriton > Calotriton arnoldi. The sequence goes on from CAWUFW010014914.1 coordinate 156,354, forward strand.
TGTGGCATGTTGAATGTAGTTGTGCTGCGTGCCCATTGCCAGTGTCGTGAGTTGCATGACTGTGGGCTGGAGGTGTGTGGTGTGTTCATTTGGTACTTACCAACGAGCACTGCATTGCCATGGGTGCCATCCTGGGTGCGCTGGGTGATGATGGACTGTCGGGAGAAGTGAGAATCAGGCACTCTACCTGGGGAGTTGGCCACGACATTGTTGAGGGGTCCCGGGCAGTCCACTATTGCCTGCACATTCATGGGATGCGTGTGCTTTCAGTTGTGGTAGTTGTGTGCAGTGTCGGCAGGGGGCACGAGGGGTATATGTGTGCAGTTGGCCCTGACACGTGAGGGAAACCAGGTATGGCGTAGGGGCCTTGCTTGGTCTCCAGCTGCTCCTGCGCAGTGTGGGTGAAGTGGAGGGGCTGGGGTACCAGGCTGATGTTGGCATCCAGGACAGGTGTGATGACCTTGTATGGGGCTGGCTGTGTGACTCCTCCGACTCTGGCAGTTGTGGGTTGGATGGTACCAGAGGCCGACATGTGCTGCGCAGCCGGCAGCTTTGTCTGCGGAGGGATGTTGGTTGTCCGCTGGGTTGGTACCGTCAGCAGGTGGGGGATGTGGGTCAGGATGTGGGGGTTGGTTGTCCTTTTGGGCCTGTAGTGGGCAATGTCCTCCTCTGGCGTTGGGTCTGGGCGGCAGGTGCGTTTCAGGTGGGTCCGCTGTCTTTGTTTACGCTGCCTCTGTGGTGTTCCTGGGGGGGGCGGGATGGGTCCTGGGGGTGGTGGCGGGCCTGGTGGTGGTGGAGGTGGGTGTTGTGGCCCTCATGGCTATCGGAGCTGCATGATCATTGTCTCCATGGCATCTGTGGGTCTTCAGGTGTGGCTCTTGGCTGGGCTCCCTTTCATGCTGCGGGTAGTCGTCCTGCTTAGCACCAGCAAAAGTCAGGTGTTAAATCCCTGGTGCTACCGCGGCTTATCGCCTGTTTTTGGTTCGCATCGCGGATCTGGCAGTTCGTTGTGAAAGTGGTGTTGTGGTTTTTCCGTGTGTTTTTGCACGGGAACGCCTACTCTGCATCTCATTAGGGTTAGTTGGTTGTGTCCACCGTGGAGATAAATTTTGGGGCAGTTATCTCGGGAATACTGGCGATGTCTGCCGTTTGCACCCGCTTGTGAATGGGGTGTTAAATCTATCTCCACTTTTGATGAGTTAAGGTGGAGATAAATCGGAGATAAGTCCTTGTGAAAATCCCCCTGAGTAAATAATATTGCCCACGGGTGAGGTAGTTACCAGCTATAGTAACTGCCTCCTTTTCCGAGATTTCAATCTGGAAATGGGGCATAGCATAAAGGATCAGTTTTTGACATACCAGATTTAGAACGTTTTGCCTTTCTTTGTTCTCACACCTCCCAATAAATCTTGTTTAATAGGGCCTTTCAGTGTGCATAATGCCTTCTTGGTTATATATCAGGTACCAAAAATTCTTATAACACTTTTTTATTATAACTTCTCAACATACTGCACAGCAGCCGCACTGCTCTACAACATAGCTTAAATACATTGGCAAAGCCAATTGCTCTGGCGAAACACTAAAAAGGTCCCAAAAGCGAGACCTATTGGCAATGCCAATGCTTGTTGTAGTTTGCCGGTCGTACACGACCGGCAACTCTGACAGCATGCGCCAGCGCTGTGTGCCATGAGAATGCCCTCGCTCTACGTAGGAGGTGGGTTGGAGTCACAGCGAAAAATACACGACATGGATGACAGTGCAGAAAGTGACCCTTGCAGGGCCTTTATGTCTAAAGGAAAGGTAGCCCTCGTTTATTCCTGTCCCAAAGAAACATGTGCAGGTATACAAACCCCCTATAAAATATTATGAATATTTCACAGTAGCGTATTTCTTTGTTTACTCCTATCAGATTTTTGGACATAGCGCCAAACTTCGCTACATACACGGATAGCATATAATGATGAGACAAAGGCTGTAAACAAGAGGATTTCAAATATTGTGTGCATGACTGGGTTTAGTATAGTGTACTTTTTAACTTTATTGTTTTCATGCTTTTAGCGTGTGGCTGCTTCCGCCCCTTTTTTATTCCGCTTCGGATTCTGCTTAACGTTATAATTCCTCCTGAGCCCCCTTCCTAGCGCACACAGCCACTACTGCAGTCGTCTTTCAGCCCGGGTGTGCCGCCCCAGCTCTTTCCCTGCTTGCACACACGCACTCCTACTTTGTCAGTTTGTAAAACTTCTCGCAGCCCGGAGATGGAGTTCAGCGAGTTTGTGGTGCTGCATACCCCGGCGCTGTGTGCCATGAGAATGCCCTTGCTCTACTGCGAGAGCCTGCACCACAAGTTGGCGAACGAGGTGGGTTGGAGTCACAGCGAAAAATACACAACATGGATGATAGTGCAGAAAGCGACACACAGGCTTAAAACAGGAGGATTTCAAATAGTGTGTGCATGACTGGGTTTAGTATAGTGTATGTTCATCTAGCGCAGCTTGCTAAATACATGGGGTAAAGCACTTTGGGGCAGATTTACAAGCCCCTTGCGCCACTTTTGCGTCATTTTTAACATGGGAAAAGTGACGCAAAAGTGGCGCAAGGGGCTTGTAAATCTGCCCCTTTGTTTTCAGGGGAATATATATTAGTAAGGTCTAGACATAAATTGTAGAGATCAGAACTTACTGACATAAATGCACTTCCTGTAAGCGCACAAGACACACACTTCATTTACATTAGAGTGAAGAAGAATTGATATACATAGGAAACATGTAGATTTCACGAAGAGAAGACGCCCTTTATAAATGAGGAGAAGCAGCAGGTGATACATAAATGAGGAAATGCTAAATGCATATTTACGTCCTCCAAGCTTAGAGCTACAGATCGCTTTTGACCTTGCATTTTGTTTGACCAGCACTTGCCCTTAAAATGGCTAATCTTTAACATTTCAATGTCTCATCACTCAGACCCCAAAATGTACTAAAACGCACACACTCTTTGAATTTGGTCTAATTACTTGTTAGAATCTCTGATGCGTTTTTCTATGCAACTCCCTATCCTACCACCTCCTCAATCACATCCCATGCATGTATCCAATGCTTCTTTCAGTTGTAGTGCCTTCTGCCCTCATCTCCAAACCCGTGCCTTTATAGGTCATTTGCGAGACTTTGACCTATTTGCTTTGTATATGACAATGCCTTTCTTTTATGTGCTGTTTTTCAAAACAGATAAATAAAAGGCATTGTTATGTACAATGCCAATAGCTTAAACTCTCGCAAATGCAAGACCTATTGCATTGTAAAAGCTTGTTTTTTATTCGTTCCATTTGTGTTGCTTCTTTCTCTGCCGTGTCTTGTCAATTCATCCCCACCCACCCTCCACTTGTTTTCCATGTTGCTTCTTCCACTCCCACCCTTATCTGTGATGCTTCTTTCCTCCCATCCCAAACCTCCCACGGTCCGTTTTGTTTCTTTACCCCCATCTCCCACCCTCCCATTGTCTGTGCTGCCCCGCCACCCACCATAAGAAATAAAAAGCCTGTGATGTGGCCAGCATGGGCACATCATAGCGCTTTTTTACCACCCCATTGCTGTTTCCTCCTGTTGTTCTTGTTGCCAGTTACCACCCTCTCTCTGGTTGTCCGTGTTGCCCAAACCCACCTGCCATAACAAAATAAATTGCTTCGACGTGACCAGCGCTGGCAGCGTCATAGCATTTTTTTTTCTAACCTTACTTTTAGCCATGCTGTACTGCAGTACAACATTGCTAAAAGACATTGGCAAAGCCAATAGCTTTCTCATGGGAGCGACTTATTGGCTTTGCCAATTCTTGTCTTGTTTTTTAAAACAAACTCCCGTTTTGGTAGTTTGTTTTAAAGAAACTAAGGGCCTTATTTATGAGGTCCTTACACCTCCGTTGCATCCCTTTTTGTGATTCTGTGGCGGCGTAAAAAATACGCCACACTGCGCCATATTTACAAAGTGACGCATCTGCCTAGACTTTGTAAACCCCTGCGCTACATTATACTTGCGATGGGAATAATGTATGCAGGGTGGGCATTCCGGCACAGAAAAGGCTTGTAGAAGTGTCGCAGTGAAATCTATGAGATTTCACTGCAACACTTCTACGGCGTCACTGCGTCAAATCCTTATGCCTGCTTAAAACAGGCGTAAGAGGTGACGCAGGCCTCAAGCCCCATGTGAAATGACACATTGCTGGAGTTGCGTCTGTTTCCAGACACACTCCGGCAATGCGCCATTTTTGCGCCGACAGATACGTCAGGATTCCTGATGTATCTGTCAATCCTTGCGACTTGGAGCGCTGTACAGTAAATATGGCGCATCCATAGTGTCGCAAGGAGGGCGCACTGAAAAGTGTTGCATCGCTGATTCACCGCAGCGATGCAACACTTTTCATAAATGAGGCTCAAAATATTTTGCGTAGGTTGCACATCAAACATGGCGCCTGCTCGACAAAGGACCATCTCTTTCTGTGGAACTGTCTCAGCAGCAGCTCTGCTGAAAGCACAGAGATCTCGGCCTGCTAGGCGGGGATCTCTAAATATGAGCAGGCGGCCCTCCACCTGGGGAGCACAGGCCAAAGCCATTTTTGACCGGGTGTGCTGACGGGCTGCCCGCCAGGCTTATCTGCCCCCCTAAATGTTCTTACCAATATGTATATTTCCTCCACCAATTTTTAACATTAAATAATGATACATAAACGGTCAAACTCCTATCAAAGTCCAATATTCATATTTAAGGTTCTAGACGAAAATCATCAAAACTTTGGGGAAGTTTTTGAAGACTTCCATAAAACTTTTCGAGTATGTGTAAACAAAATTTCACAACCTTTCAGAACCTCCCTCCTCTCCCCTGTCCCCAGCTCTCTTGTGCCATTTTCATGGAAGCTATCAGTCCTTTCAGATATCAATCAGATTGTGCAAGATTCAAAGGTATTTTCAAAGCAGCTGACGCCTTTTCACTGCATAAAAAGCAAAATGGAACAAAAAGTGAAAGACTGCAAAGTGTTAATAAAACAAAACCCATTAAACATGCTCTTTTCATTGAGATTGTCAGGCTTTGTTCCTTTTAACAATACAGAATAGATCTTTTATACATTGTTAAATCGCCACAGTCACGAAGCACTGATAATGGATTTCACGGTTATCTAACTGAACGATTGTCATTGTTCCAACTTCAGCAAGAGAAATTGTGAATTGGTTCAGTTAGGACTGTAGCTGGTGGTCAACAAGTTGGAAAGCATTTATGAAAGGAACAGCAGTTTAAAGGTGAGGGAACGAGTTTGGGATGACGCTTTTTTTAGGAGGTGGGGGTTTCTTATTGGATTAGATATACTTTGGTTTAGATGAGGTAGGGTCATAAATTGGGGTAGAGGAAAAGGATTGGTTAAACTATTGTGGATATTCAATATGCACTCCTTGGAATTTGGTTCCTTGAACTATAGATGTAGGGGGAGATTTACTAAGATTTTACACCGTGTTAGCATCACAAAAGTGACACAAATCGGTGCAAAATCTTTTTTTTCTGATTTATTTTCCAGTGCTAAACTTGTTTTCTGATTTACTTTCCAGTGTCTTGAGACCCTCATGGGTGAGTAGCTGCGCTTTACCAACCCTTGATTGATTGATTGATTGAAATAACATGAAAGTAACACAAAGCAGCGCATAGCGCTGCTTTGCATTACTTAGCACCAGGGGGGCGTACCATGGGTGGTGCATGGGCGTACCCATGCAACCACCCAAGGTTTCTGACGCTAAACCCAATTTACTAAATAAAGTAGACAGGATTTAGCATCAGAAAACTAAACCCTTTTTAAGTAGGCGCAAGGAAGGAGAAATGCTTTCATTTCTCCTTCCTTTTCCGGCTTTGCACATGTGCTTCACTATACATCACACACACAAAGAGGGAAAATGGTTTAAGTCAGTCTATGCATAGGGGCAAATTTACAAGAAAGTGACTCAGTGCGTGCTGCAGGCCATTTGCTGTGCCGCACTGAGTCACTTTCAAAGCACAGGGGTGCGACATATTTACAACAATATGTTGCATCTCTGTGCTTCCCCCTGCCCTGGCGCACAAACTGCTGCCATACGCCGGCGCAGGCACCCTTGCACCATGGTGGAAGGATGCCTGCGTCGTGGGGAGATTGTTTTTGTTCAGGAAGGGTTCCCTTCCTGCACAAAACAATCTGAAATGCCGTTTTCAACTTCTATGTGTGCTGCATTAGCACACATAGGTGTTGAAAACGGCATTGTTTCAATGATTATTTATGTGCAGGAAGGGACACCTTCCTGTACATAAACAATCGTTAGAGATGATTTCCTCTTTCTATGTGTGCTGCAGAATGCAGCACGCATAGAAAGAGGAAAAAAAAACGAGGAGAAATGAATACATTTCTCCTCGTTGTGCCTCCCTACACCTCCCCTGGGGAGGAGTAGCATTCACACGCATTTCCAGATTTACGATTACTCGTAAATCTGGAAATGTGTCTGGTTCCATGGGTGTTGCATGGGAACACCCACAGCAACACCCATGGAACACCCCTTTCACGCAAAGTGCTGCGTGCAAAGGGGCCATATTTACAAGGACATTAAAAGTCATGCAGGGTGGTTTTTTCTGTCCTTGTAAATATGGAGCAGTAAAATGCGCCACCGGTACGTCACAAAAAGTGAAGCACCGGTGGCGCAAGGGCTTGTAAATCTGCCCCATAGTATTTTGTACTGGAAGGGTTTCCTTCCAGTACAAAACCTATGCTAGACTCACGGGGACACCCTTGCACCATGGCGCAACGATGTCTACCTGGCACACGGTAGCTGATTTCAGCGCTAGCGCTAGGGAAAGGGGAGGAGATTTCCATATTTCAGTAAATTTGGCTCTCTCCTCCTCTCTCCTTTTCATGCAGCTTTGCGGCTGCTGCACTGCTCTGCATGAACAAGTGGCAAATCTGCCCCATAGAGTGCAAAAATAGAATATCTCCCAGAAAAAAGAAAAATTACAATACCAATAGAAATAAGTATGGATCAATTAGACACCAATAGCATTTTTCAAGAAGCAATAGAAAATAACTGGATGTTTTTCCATAGCCGTTCAGGAGATGTTCCAAAACCCATAGGTCTATTTCCCCTCTGGGGGTCCATCAGAAAACATTGTCACTGGTCAACTGGCATGTCTCCTGGGGTGGGGAAGGTAAAGGGTAGATAGAGGTGGGTGTGGTTGCAAAGTCTCTCGATTTGAAACCCTGCACGTTTTTAAAATAAACTTGCACCCACATTTACAAAAAGAGTTCACACAATGCAGAGCTGCAAGTAAAGCTGCTGCTCTGCTGTGCATGAATGGGAGAGAGCAGATCTGCTCTATATATACTAAAAAGTGGCACAGTTCTGCTCTCTCCTTGTGCTAGAATATTTCTGGCAGCCATGCGCCAACACAGGCCCCCTTACGTCATAATGCAAGTTTGTCTGCGTTGTGGTCAGACAAGTTTTTGTGTGGGAATGTGTCCCTTCCTGCATACAACTATGCTTTAAGGCAATTTCTTGTATGTATGTGTGCTGAAAAATGCAACATACGTGCAATGAGTAAAAACGAGGCGAAATAAAAATAATTCTCGTTATGCCAGTTTCAAGGAGGTGCAGGATTTTAGTACAAATCCATCCCTATGATCCTTTATAGATATAGATTTGCATCAAAATCCATGGGTGGATGCACAGGAATGCCCATGCACCACCCATGAAACACACAGGGGCGTAGCTTCAGGGGGGTGTTTGGGGTGTTACACCCCCCTGATAACTGTATTATTTAGCTGGCATTTTTTGAGTTTAAGTGGAGGCCTTCTGCAAAAGATAGAGGGTGGATCTGGTAAGAGCTGCACTTGAGTACCTCTAGCTTATAGAAGTGGAGTTCTTCATATGAGCTCATGTCTACAGACAGGATTCCTTTACTTTCGCCTATTGGCTTTCTGCAGCCTCAGGGAGTGCCCTAAGATCTTCTGCACATGTGCACAGTGCAGAATTTGACATTAGGATTTTCTAGTAATACCAAAATGCAGGGCCAGACTGGCCGTAGCGGCACTGGGCGTTTCCCCGGTGGGCCGCCAGGGTGGGGGCCAGTTTTGGGCCCTGGGGGGCCATTTTTGTTACTGGGGGCTGGCAATATCGGCCCCCTGTAACAAAATCGGCCGAAACCAGCCCTAACTAACAGCTCGGCCGCAACCCCCCTCCTCACCTCCAGGGGGCCGGCCGAGCTGTTTGCCAGGGCCGGTTTCGCTTCCCAGTCCGGCCCTGCCAGAATGTCTATTACTATAAATGGTAATGTCAGATTTGCTACAACCAGATGCGCTATTTGCATTCCCACTTTATGGATGCCTAAAAGTTTATGGTGAAGTTTTTGACAGCAAGTCTGAGCCACCTCAGTAGTATCTATGGCCCAAGTTTTGTCCAAATTTCTAGCAACGTTCTTAATCCTAACCTAATTCGATGGAAAGTCACACTTTCAACCAGAAATACAGCTTTGTTACTCTTGCCCATAGGTTATAAAGAGATGGATACAGATGTGTGGTTGGTTTCTTCCTTGAATACCATCTAAACAGACCACAACTAGTTACATATTATGCGAAGTATAACATGGCGCAGCATCATATACATTGCAATACTTCTCCGAGCGCATTGATTCATTCAGTTCTTCATCTGTTCATCCATCAATCAATCGATCAGGGAATTGTAAGCGTGCTACTCACCCGTGAGGGTCTCAAGGCGCTGAGGGGGGGGGGGGCGCAGATCTGTTTAGCCGAAGAGCCAGGTCTTGAGGGTCTTCCTGAAGGTGTTCAGGGAGGGGGCGCGTCTGATGTCTGCCGGTAACTCGTTCCAGGTCTTGGCTGCAATGTGAGAGAAGGATCTTCTGCCTGCTCTGGCTCTGTGGATGCGCGGGGTTTCGGCCAGTGCGAGGTTGGAAGATCGGAGGTTTCTTTTGGGTACGTGGAAGTTGATTCTGTCGTTGAGGTATTTGGGTCTGTTGTGTAGGCATTTATAGGCGTGAGTGAGGATTTTGAAAGTGACTCTTTTCTCCACAGGGAGCCTCTGGAGACTTTGTAGGTGTTGGCTGATGTGTTCGTGTCGGGGGATGCCGAGGACGAGTCTGGCGCCGGTGTTCTGTATTGTCTGGAGTTTGCGGAGTAGGGACTTGTTGATGCCGGCGTAGAGTGCGTTTCCATAGTCCAGTCGGCTGGTGATGAGTGTGTGGGTGACTGTCTTCCTTGACTCAGGGGGGATCCACTTGAAGGTCTTGCGGAGGATGCGGAGGGTGTTGAAGCAGCTGGAGGTGACGGCGTTGACCTGTCGGTTCATGGTGAGTGATCAGTCTTCCATGTATGTTATCCGATATCTAATCCACTAGGTAAATTGCATTTTCATTGCGTTTTTCATCATTCCTCTTTCTCTCTGTATCCATGTTTGTTTGTTTTTTCCACTCTTGGCCCACAATTGTGTCATGGTATATTCTTTCTGTTATTAATTATTGTTTCATTCTCTTTCTTTCTTGAAGAAGGAATCACAGTTCAAAGTTAAGAGCCATAAAATGAATATAATTCATTCACTGACAGCCCCGCTTAAGCTGGTATTGCAAGTTCTTTTTTTTCCAATCAGATTTCTATTAATATAAACAAAAGAACAGCAGCACTGCTGAGCATACAATAAAAGCAATAAGCCAACATGCAGTAGGAGCCATCAATAGTGCAATATTCGTTTGGAAGAACCCAGGTCAAAAACACAGGCAATAATATTGACAGCAATATAGTCAGGGTGAACCGAGGTCCCAGAGTAGTTGTTGTAGTTAGGGTTATGAAAGTGCAGCGAGCTACAAACAAACAAAACAATCAACCGAATTCCACTCACAACTCATGGCATCTGCACTCCCCCCTCCCGGAAGTGTTTACAGAGCAGTAGAACAGGATACTTCCCCCTCCCCGAACGCTATGCAAGTCCTGCACCACAGCCCAGTGGGCAATCACAGAAGAGGGATGCTGTGGCCCAACTTCAAAACTCAGGCATCATTGTAGTAGGGATCCAATAGGGTTGTATACAGGACAGGGGGGACCCCCTAGGCAGCAACATAATCCTCACTCTCACTCTCATCCCACTGAAAGTCAGCAAAGATGGTGTCCCAGGCTCTCACAAATTCCATGGATCTCAGACCCTGACACGCTTCACGGAGCAAAGATATCCTTCCCCACGTCGCCTAGTGCAATACATTGGCCCTCCAAGTTGGGGGGCCTCAGTGTGTTTCCAGAGCATAGTAACTTTACGCTTGACCAATTCAAAGGCTAGATCAATGAATCGGGTTGTGACCCTATATTTGGCAGGGCAAGGCTAGATGCACAGGAGGCAAAAACGGGGTGAAGGTGTGAGAGCGTGCTGTGTAGCCTCTACTAAAAGACGCACCACCTTAGCCCAGCAAAAGGTCAGCTGAGGCCCCGCCCGGGCATGTGAAGGAGAATGCAGGAAGCACCACAACAGCAGAGGCAATCAGGTGGGGTCGACAGAAACGTTTTAGAGGTGTAAGGTATGCCCGGTGAAGAAAGTAAAAATGAATTAATCTGAAACGAACATTCCAAGAGATCTTAGGCACCACCTCCCACATTTTAGCCCAGTCTCTGTCCATCAAAGGAGTCTCCATATCCGTGTCCCAACACTTCCATAGCACTGCAAGGGGGGAACAGGCAGCTTCCCACAACGCGTCATACAATCCCGAGACCATGTGGCGGGTTTTTGAGGAGTCACACAGGAAACAGCAACTATTGAGGTACCTAGGCTCCACTCCGCGCTTGCCCCAAAGTGTGTGTACAGCTGTAGTCAGAGTACCATAGAGCAGAAACTGACCCACCAGGATGTCAAACTCTAAGCATAGGTCAGCAAATGGTTGCAAGACACCATCTGCCTACGATGCACCTACTGTATCCAAACCTGCTGCCTCCCAGTCCAATAGTCGTCTCTCCTCCACCCCATGTAATTGCATCACCAGTGCCGCCAGCGCAAGATCCGGAGAGTATGGAGACCGAATCCTCACCCTACTAAGAAACCTCATTCAGCATGCACTGAGGACCATGATATCATGGCGAACTAAAGGGGCTGACGCCTTGAGTTTAGCTTAAGGGTCCAAAGGTGACTTGAACTGAGGGGCTCCAGCAAACTCATTAATCCCCGGGCCGCCCTCTCTGGAAACCAGTCCATACACCACTGCAACTGCGATGCCAGATAATTTGAATAGAAGTCAGGGGCATTCATCCCACCATCCATCGTCACTTTATTTATTTATTTATTTTATTTATTTAAAGTTTTGTATAGCGCGAACATGACCCAGATGGGTATCAGAGCGCTTTACATACAGTTTAGGTAGACAAAGGAACAGCTAAGGGACAGAAATCCGGGAGACAGTGGGACAAAATACAGCAGGCGCAAGATGAAATTGAGGTGGACAAAGGAAGCAGGTTGTGAGAGAACGACAAGTAGGGCAATATACATCAAGAGCAAACAAGACAGTATATAGCAATTTAGAGGCAAAAGGAGCACAGCATCTAGTTCAACGCATTGTTCATTAGTAGATTTTTGACTTCCCTTTTGAAGGCAAGTGTAGAGGGAATCAGTCTTGTTTCCACTGGAAGGGAGTTCCAGATTCTCAGGGCGATGCCAGAGAATGTACGATTGTAGGTTTTAAGCTTTTTAAATTTCTTGGACTTGAGCAACAGTGTGCCGGTGCTCCTTGTGGACCTGGAGCCACCAGAGAGTTCCAGCTTGTTTGTCAGGTAGAGTGGGGTGTTGAAGTGTAGTGCTCTATGGGTCATACAAGCAATCTTTAGTAGTATCCTTGCTTCAAAGGGAAGCCAATTGAGTGATTTCAGGTCCAGAGAAATGTAGTTGTTCTTCTTAGAACCCGTGATGCGTCTAGTAGCAACATTTAGACATGCTCTGATAGGTGCTAAACTGAGTTTCGGCAGACCGCACAGAGTCGCACTGCCGTATTCTAGTCTGAAGATGACAAGTGCTTGCACCGCCAATTTAAAGTCATCTTGGGGAAGGAAGGGTTTGAGTTTTCTTAGGATGCAGAGTTGGAAGTTCGCTCCTTTGGTCGATGATCTGATGTGGTCTTGCATGTTTAGGTTTTTGTCTAGCACAACTCCCAGTGATTTAGTAGAGTCCACAATGTGAGGTGTGCAGTTGAGGGCTGTGAGGTTACAGAGGAATTTCACCACAGTGGGGGTTTACCTAGCGGGTGCAATGAGGAGGAATTACGTCTTGAGTGCGTTTAATTTGAGATGGTTCGAGGTTAGCCAGTTGAGGGTTTTGAGAAGGGTTCCGTTGAGAGAGTTGATGTCTTCGGGGGAGGAGATTTTCATGTAGAGTTGGGTGTCGTCCGCATACATGTGATATTGGATGTTGGAGGCTTTAAGAATTACAGTCAGGGGTTCCAGGAAAAGGTTGAAGAGTGTGGGGGAGAGTGAGGATCCTTGGGGGACACCAAGTGTGCATGGGCTCGGGTTGGAGAGAGACTGGTTGGATTTGACTCTTTGTGTTCTGTTGCTGAGGAAAGAGGAAAACCATTTAAGGACCGTGCCTGAGAGCCCCATCCTGCGTTCCAGGAGTAAGAGTAGATTGTCATGTTTGACAGTGTCAAATGCCGATGAGAGATCGAGCAGAATTAAAAGGCAGGCTTCATTTTGGTCGAGTAAAGTGAGAGCGCCGTCCACAATGTGAGTGATTGCCGTTTCTGTGCTGTGGCCAGTGCGGAAGCCCGATTGGAATAGGTCGAGAAGCTGGAATTGTTGCAATTTGTCCAAAGCGACTTGCCATCGCCTCTTATTCCAAACAAGGTCAACATCAGCACCAAGATACCCCTAGGGGTGACAGTGTTGCCCTTTATAAATGCTGATTGATTAATTGATTGAAGGATAGAATCACGGTCCCGAAAGATAGCACGTTGTAATCCCAGTGGGGGTACCAGAAAAAAATACTAACGGCCGGGCAACGCCACCATTTTAGCCACACGATGCGACCTGCTACCGAGAGGTGCAAGGTCTTACAAAATCCCACGCTCACACGCAGGGCAGTCTCAGCCATGCGAATATTGCCCTGTATGAGGTCAGAAAGAGTCCAGTATTTGCGAACCCCCAGATATTGCACCACAGTTGGTTCCCAACGCATACCACTCAGGTCCGTAGGCTCTTTTCTATCACCACGGATCGAAAACAGACTCGTTTTCAGCCAGTTCACGCAGAGGCCTCCATAAAGGCCGTAAGGAGATCGGCTGCCCGCTCAGAGTCTGTGTGCAGATTGTGTAGGCAGAGCACCATATCATCTGCCTAGAGGGAGATGAAATGAGTCACGCTGCCTTGACCCCCGCAGCGCGGGAAGCGCCAGGGCAAACCCCGGTCCAAGGACAGGTCCGTCCGTGCCCGTCAGAGCCCGGTGGAGGCTGGGCTGGGCCACCCCTCTTGGTTCTCTGTCTTAGGGCGTACTTTGCAAATAGCCATTCCTTGTTGGAAATCTGGGAAGTGGTAAATCAAGCCCAGTTAGGAGGACCCTGTTACAACACAAGCAACTTCGGGATGTAATCGGACTTGCCATCGCTGGATAACAGGTACTTTGCAAGTTGTTAGATTCCCCCTGTTAATAAGAACTTACTGTAGCTTGATTGAGGTGGGCTAGGATGGACTGGCACTTAAGCGTTCATATTTTTGTTATCCATGAACGAAGATAAGCGTCACATTAAGCAACCCAAGGTCTATTGCCAGGCCGGTAGTGGAAGTCTACTTTAGACAAATAAACTGCGGTGAAAAAGAGAGAAAAGTAAAAACCATTGCGCCACAAAGAGCACGCCCAGTAATTTGGAAACCTATTCATTGGCCTTTTGTTACAGGACTTCTAGTTTGGTGTTGACTGAGTTGTTTTATAACTATTTTATCTTCATCATATTTTAATCCTCAAATTTAAAAGTTTGAAAAGCCCCTTTCTATACAGATTGCACACATATTGTATATTGTTATTTAGCATGTCGATTTTTTTCTGGATTAAGCATGGGAAAAAGGAAACTTATAGGTGAACCGGGAAGGTCTAAATCCCAAGAAAAGCCACAGACCAAGACACAGACCTAACTATTAAAGTTTATATCAGGAGCTATGGGGGCTATCGAGAAACAGATTTCCTCTGTTGAAGAGTCACTGTTAGTTTGCGGTGACCAAATTACGGCCCCCATGACCGGGGTACAGCGCCCAGTTGACAATGATGAAAACCTTAAAACCTGTGATAGAGGTAGGCCTGTGGCGACTGACAAGGAGATGAATGGGTGTATCCAGAATATATCTGAAACCATTAAATCATCCAAATCGGATTCTCCATTGCCTTCTAAATGAGTAAAAAAACCTTGAATATGTACCACAACTAGCTCCTTAATTAAAGAGGTAACTCAGAGCAAAAAAAACAAACCCCAAAATAAGGTTCTGAGTAGGTTAATGGCGGCAATTGCTGAACCCACTCAACAGTGTAGTGACTTAAATAACCAAATTGGATTCACTATGTTCGGCGGTTAAATCTTTAGAGCAATTTGTGAAAACCACCTTAGAATCCATTAATACCCGCCTAAAAGAAATAGAAATTAAATGTATCGTCCTGTCAAATGTTCCACCTCTATTACCTCAGACCTCGGAATCTTGTACTTCTCTCAGGAATAAGGCATTAAACTGGCTAGGGGTAAGATCAGGCCTGACTGGTAGATCCAAAAGAGGCTAATGTATCTTTGTTTCTAATAATTTACCATCCGTAAGAACGGTTAAAGAACTAGCCAACCCTTATTACCAAGTAATTGTGTGTGAAAGCCCTGGCTTGGCTAGGTTAGCAGCAATTAATCTGCATAACAACGCCCCAAGCGGTGAAATCATAACACATTTGCACAAATTGTATGAGTTTTTGGAACATTTGGATAATAGCAATAGGAAGAAGCTATCTATTCTGTGGGGAGGCGATTTTAACATCCAACTATGTAGTTCACCCTCTGATAAAACATGTGGTATGAATAAATTAGATGGTGTGGGCCAAACACATTTTATTCATAAGTGTTATGGAGATAAATTAAATGAACTTATTCACAAATTAGATTTATCATTTTCGAACGAAATTTCATCTCCGTATGCCCCATTTAGGTGTACTTTTAACGGGAGAAACAATAACAGTATCATTGATTATGTTTTATCATCAAACAACTTTGCCACCCACGTGTTTAATTTTAATACTCACTCTATTCCATTAAGTGATCACTACCCACAATGTGTACAAATTTCAAAAGCACTAGTAACTAGAAAACAGCATGGGCATGGCCCGGCCCATGCTGGAAAACTTGAGTTATCTACTCTCAATGGCTACTCACTGCGGTGGCATCAGCTCTCCCCGTAGGGGTTTTTAAGAAAATTAATCTGTAATATGGGGGAAGCCTTTGAGACTAGTCTAGATGATACTTTACAACAAAATGAGGCCATTAATGCTTTTTTAACTATTAGTCAGGCTGTGAAGGAGAACCTTCACTCCACTATGAAAATTAATAAAGTTAGAAATGGCTGGTTTGACCCACAATGCACTAAGTCTAACAAGAGGCTAAAGGAGGCACCACATAAAAACCCTTGGTGCAGAGCTGACGTCCAGTATTGTAGATCTGCATATCGACAGGCGCTGAAACAAAGGAAAACACGGTTAAGAGAAGAGGCAAGGGATGCCTTATGCAAAGCAAGCACTAATAACGATAATAACGCATTTTGGAAGATAGTTAATTCTGCACCATTGAAAGAGGATGCTGGTTCTCGGATTGTGGTTGCAATACCCGAGGATGACAGGATTAGACATTTCTCCAGCATCTATTCTGCACCCACCCTTAAATCTGACCCCGCCCAGGTATTTCAATCTAATGACAATCTAGATCTTGGACAATCCTCCTGTGTTACTCCGTTTAGTTTAGAGGAAGTTAATAATGCAATCATTTCTAGCCAAGGGGGTAAGGCACCCGGTACCGATGCTATCCCTGTGGATTTGTATAAAGTTAATATTGCTTTGTGGGGACCCATTCTAACCATTGTTTTAAGGGCCTGTTGTAATCAGAATTTCTCCCCACATGGGCAGAGTCCATAATAGTACCGATCTACAAAAAAGGAGACTGTCATAACTCTGCCTGTTATAGGCTGATTTCATTGCTCGACTCACTAGTGAAGATAGCGGGCCGAATAATTTTAAACAGGCTTCAAGAGTGGGCTGAATCTAAGGGTATTCTGTCTGTCCTACAATACGGGTTCCGCACCGGAGTGGGGACTATAGAATAGAGTCTTAATTTGAGTATGTTACTGGGGAAATAAACCAAGATCAAGAGCGGGGACTTATATCTGGGATTCGTAGACCTGTCCTCCACTTTTGACTGTGTCAATCACTCTAAGGTATGGGCACTTATGTTCGATATGGGAGTGGAGCTTACGATCATCTCCTTTCTGAGGGATTTGTACTCTGGCACGAAAGCTAGGGCCAGATATGGGATAAGGGGCGAATGTACACAGCCTTTCAGCATAGAGAGAGGTGTGAGACAGGGTTGCGTCCTTGCACCCTTTCTCTCTTTGCTTTATATAAATAATGTAGGCATAGCCCTGACCTTGCATTCGAAAGACCTCGCTCAGGTGGGTCATCACCTCGTGGCTGCCCTCCTCTACACTGATAACACTGTTTTAATGGCCCACACCCCGATCGTGATGCAGGCTATACTCAACGATTTTGTCGACTATATGCAGGACCTTGACTTGCATGTGAACCAAACTAAAACATTCATAATGAAGTGCGGCAGGAAAGCTGGCAACTGCTACGCCATTTAAATCCTGAATACCACTATACAATTCACTAATAACTTTTTGTATCTGGGAGTTCTTTTTGATAAAGATGACACATGGAATTGTGGCATTAAGACCAGGACATTGCTATTTAGAAGCGCCTGCATGGCCCTATGAAAATTCGCCACTAGATTAGGTACAAAACCCCCTTGAGAGATACTCACTATTTATAAGGCTAAATGTGTTAGTAAAGCACTATATGGGGCGGGTATATGGGGGTATGCAAACTGTACGGCACTGCACATCGTGGAAAATGAGTTTCTGAGGTACCTGCTTGCCACACCTAAAAGTGCCTCAACGTTCGTGTGCCACGCAGAACTGGGTGTACTGTTCCTCACAGACTTACTTAAGTTTCAATCTATTTTATTGTGGCACAAAGTCTGGACATCCAAACACACCACCCTAAATCATTCCGTTATAGAGGATTGTTTAAAATCAACCCTACATACACGTATCCCATGGTTGACGTATATATATACAGCGTTTTTGACAAGATCTGGGGCACCCAGACTATTTTACTAACCTTGAATCCCTAGTTGAAATCAATAGGAAAGATTTAAAAACTGACTGTGTAACACACTTGGAGAATATAGGGATGTCTGCCGAATTATTAAAGCCCACTGTTTAAAGAAATCAGCTTATTTTAACTAGCTACGACATGCAGCAATATTTGAGAGTTGTATCGAACCAAAAGCACAGATTCATTTTGACTCGTTTTAGAATGGACATCTTTCATCGTATGGTCACCGTCCCCGAACCTAATGATTGGTCCTCAAACCTATGTAAATGCCCCTGTGACAGTTCCTCTACGCAGTGCACAATGCATGTTGTACTCTTGTGTAAATTTTATAAAAAGTGGAGGAAATACTATATACTAAGCCTTTTAAAAGATTTAAAGTTCACTCAATGTCGCCCGGCGTTTCTGTTTTTTACAGACACTGCCACCCATTGATATCTGTGTAAGAATGTCATGCTTTTTATGGAGTGTCTTTCATGCCAGGAAGAACATTTTGATAGATGACATGAATAACCCAGTTTGATAGGGTATAAGTGATCATATGAACCACGCTGGTAAACTAAATTGCCCTGTATATGGAAAATATTATCATATTGTTTTTATAAATAATTCTATTAACATGATTCAATATAAGAGAGCTGAATAGGAAGGTATGGTGGACCCAGAATAGTGGTTTTTACTCTCCTGTATATCCATCTCTGATTGCATGTATAGAATTTTAGTGGGGGAGAGCTAAAACAAAGTACAGATGAATATTTAGTCTGGTATGAAATTAATTGCTTTAAAATATGTATCTTTGATAATGAAATGGGACTTTTACTGTATTGTATTTGGTATTTTATATGTGTATCTCTTTTTGATGTGCTTTTATGGTCTAATATATTTAGACTGAATAAAGATGATGACTGACTAAGAGTCATGCTGTAGGCCCAAATCCCAGTAAATAACAGGCCACTATGTGCCCTGTACACCAATGGCTCCACTGCGATGGCAAAAAGAAAAGAGGAAAGTGGTCAACCCTGACAGTTGCCACGTCACACAACACACTGGTTTGAGATTGTGCAAACCAGTGTGAATCCTGGCAACAGGATCAGCATACAATAAAAAGGTCTAGTAAACAAATCGGGGCCCTAGTCCCATCTGAAGCCTGACAGTGCAGAGAAAGCCCCAGCCAAGGCTATCAAAAGTCTTCTCGATGTCAACAAACATGCATCCAGCCCATTCCAGCAATCGCAGATCCTCACCGAAGAGAGCCAGGAGTCGTCTGACATTAAGAGCCATACTCCAGCCCGGTATAAACCCGAACTAGTCAGTGTGAATTAAACCAGGCATAAGGGAGAGCAGACAGTGCACCAGAATGCCACTAAGAATCTTACAGTCAACGTTTAAGATTGACAAAGGGCGGCAGGCGGTGAAATCTGTGGCAGGTTTGCCAGGATTGAGTGGGGTACAATAAGGGCCTCTCGAAGAGTAGGGGGCAACATTCGGACGGACAACGCGTGCTGATAAAAGACCACCAATGGGGCGCCAGAATATCAAGATAAACAGCATAAAATATTATCAGGAGTCCATCAGTTCCCGGAACCTTACATCGGGCCATAAGCGAACCTCAGCCTGGATTTCCTCCTATGTGATATCCTCCCTCCAGTGCATCTACTACCTCCAGAGACAACTCCCTAGGCAGTAAGGCAGTCAACCAGTCGGGAATGACAGAGTCCCCAAGGGGCCTCCGGGGTCGCACATAGGTGTGCGTAAAAGTCTGCAATGGAGTGATTGATCTCACCCTGGGTGTAGTGACGGGTACCGTTCGGAATTGCCAATTCCAGAATCAGCAATCCACAGCAGGAGGGGTGGCGATGAAGCCATAAAGGGCCCAGATCTATCTCCTTCTGTGTGCGCCCTGACCATATATGCCTTGCAATCTAAACCACGGAGAAGCTTCACATGTTCCACCACACTCTCCTTCTCGTCCGGTATCTCCTGCTGTAGGTTGGGTCTCTCTGGGCATAAGCTCTCTAAATTCTGGAGGGTCCGCTCATGGACGACAATATCCCACAACAAGGCTGTCTGCACCCCCACAGGCTCTTACAAACAACACCCCCTAATAACAACCTTAAAGGCCTCCCACTCCACAAGCAGGGAAGAAGCCGAACCAGTATCCTCATCAAAATAGCGTTGGATACCCTACCCAACTGTTTCACGAAATGTGGGGTCTTCGAGTCTCATCACCCATAGGCACCAGGTAGGAATACAAGGGTGTGTCCCACCCCATTTTACCGTCATCAACGGGAGATCATGATCAGAGATGATGTGGGTGGGATATTCAATGAACGAAATAGCCCCCAAAATATCAGGAGAGCATTAAAAGGAATCAAGTTGCACATGCAGATCATGTATGACTGAGTGGAAGGAGTAGTCCCGGTGTAGGTGGTGGCGATGTCACCAGCCATCAATCAAGCCCCAGTGACCCCGCAAAGCAATGAATTTCTGAGCCTGGCGACCAGTAGGGTACTCATGGAGTGGAGGGTGAGAGCGATCTAAATTAGTGTTGGCCACATATTTGAAATCAGCACCAATAATAGCGCATGAGGTAACAAAGGAGCCAACACCAAGGATAGTTTTATCCAAAAATAGAGATTGATCCACATTAGGGGCATAAACATTAACAAAGAAATATCCAGACCATCCAATCAGCCTGTCAAGACTGAGTAGCGCCCCTCTGTATCAGTCAAGTTACTAGTAAGTAGGAACGGGACCCCAGGTTTCACCCACACTAAGGTTCCCCAGGCAAAGACCGAATAAGTGGTGTACACTCCAAGGCCAGGTCACCTCATGCAGAGGGCAGCCCCCTTCTTAGCATCTAAGTGGGTTTCCTGCAGTAAGGCCACATGAACACCCCTGCATTTCAAATATCCCAATACCTTATAGTGCTTGGTCATACTATGTAGACTACCGACATTCCAGGAGAGGAATTTGTAGTCACGTGAAACCTCCCCATCAGAAAACATTGAGGTCCAGAACCGCCCCACAGGGTGCATGCACAGCCAAGGAAGGTCGCAAAGTAACACCCTGGTAGGGGAGGAGCAGGAGCATCCAGCCACAGGACTCTACACAACCCAAACAAACAAACAACAAAACAGTCCAACACCCTCTCCCCAGGACAGCAAGGCAATAACCCCCAATCCAAACAAAGAAACACAACGAAAAGGTTCTGTAGGCGAGACACACCCACAGTTGAAGCAGAGGGGCGGAGAAAGCAAGGCACTGACCCTCGAAAGGGAAAGAGGATCCCCAACAAGGCACCCACAACCAAGTAGCAAATGAAAGAAACCACCAGTGTTGTAATTTGGCAGCATTTAAGTTAAGCATTAGCTGAAGACAGCCTGTATTTAGAGGCTAAATTGTCCGCTTTGTGGAATCCATTTTGTATTTCTGTCAGCCATTTTGGCTGCCATGTGCTACCATGTGCTCGCCATGTGCTCTGTCCTACCTTCCTGTCAACTGCTCTTGAAATCTGCCTAGAGACAAGTTATATTTAGTTCCTCTTGCTTTGCACATGCTCAGTTGAGCTTGCAGCTGTTCCGAGTTTATAAATGTCAGGATGTGTCTGCTAAAAGTAGAAACTGTTAGCTCCACCCACTTGTCGACTGTGCATTCTCTGTATGACCTTATATGTACCTAAAACCAGCATTTGTGTTAGTACCGCCTTCATTTGAGCCCCTGTGTGGGTATAAAAGGACCAGGATCCTTCCATTCAGTGTGCTACTTCATGCATTACTGAAGGGTGATGTGTGAATGTTAGCTCCACCTCATGAGGTTTAATAAACTCTGTCTTTTATATTTCAGTTTCTGTGCCAACTTCTTCCTAAGTGTCTGAGGACTCTGTGCAGAGAAGGGAGAACCCCTAAGCACTGGTAGGCCTTGCTGAGGCTCACTACAGCAAATTGGCGCTTCCAACGTGGGACTCATCAACGACTCGGATGCCCGAAGGACTGGTCGCGACAAAGGATTGGAATCTCGCTTTTGGACGTGAACGCTGCCTGAGGAGACACCAGAGTCTTGGCACCCACGGCGTTTTTCCTTTCTTTCTGATCTGACCATCCCGGCGGCGCCGGTCCTTGACTGAGATCTCTTCTGTTGATTCGCCGTGCAGTGACCATTTGGTCGATTTGAGAACTTGGCAGTTGGAACCTGGACACCATTTGATTGGTAAGAGCCGTTTTGCGGCACTTGCTGTTGGTTTGATGCCTTTGATTGGTAAGGTAGTTTTAGTAACACTTACTGTGGCTTTGTTTGTATAATTGGCAAATTTTGGAATCTGTTTTGTAATTATATATGTATTGCAATACATATAGGCAGGTAATGAGGAGATTTTTCTCTATTTAAAATTGTTTGAACAGCGCAACGTATGAAGAGTACCTTAAGCGCTACTTTGATTATAATACTGCATATTTTGCACTATTTTTTGGCATGCCTGTTTTCAGCACACTTCGTAGGATGTGTTGCTTTTGTAGTGGTACCAATTTGAGACTTGACGAAGCACAACCAGCCTCCCGGAGGGGACGCCTAATAGGGATATGTATATTAAGTATGGTATTTCTTCTATAATGTACTGCACGTTATGGAACAAATATACTAGTAAAGATCCTGAGTTGCGTTGGCCTATGTATGGGTCATTTGATTTGCGAAAAATTCAGTATGTGGAACAATGTATGTTTAAACGAAAGACTAGGCAAGATATGTTTGATTGTGTGCGAATGTGGGAGAAAGAAGTGCGTGAGCGAATAAAGCGTGAGCAAGCCTTGATTGACAAAGAACAGCGAAAGACCATTTATGCGAAAGCATTAGAGTTAAAAAACAAGGAGATGAGAGAAATTAAAGAGAGGGAAGATAGGGAACGCCATTTACAGGTGACTGGCCAATACGCTGTTAGGCAGCCCCTTTATCCTATCCTTAATAAACCACAAGATGATTTCTTATTAGATCGTTCTCCACCTCCGTATATTTTTTCTTCTGCTCCTCATGAGTCAGATGAGGACTCTTTTTCAGACCAGGACAAAGCTCGAGAAACTCGCTCCATGCTATCTGCTGAGCGTGCATCTGACCTTAGATCTACTGCGCGTAAAGCCGTTCGTAGTACTACCACTGCCTCTGAACTTTTAGATAGTATAAAAGGATGGCAGGAAAGGGAGCAAATATATTTTACCGATACATTTGCTGCAGAGGTTATTGAACAATTTAGGAAGTATTCGGTAGAAGTGGAGCCCAATGATGTAGCAGCTGATTGTAAACAATTACGTGACGGTCTTTTTGTCTTCTCCCAGGTGGCTGACACGATCAGACGCTTGGTTAAACTGCGTGTTGAAGCAGCCCGTTTGCGAGAGGAGAAAAAGGCAGCAGAAACAGCTGCACTAGCATCTCAGATCAGCATGGCACAAACTTCTACTCCTGAAACAGATAAGAATGCTGTAATTCATGTGAAACCCATGCGGGAAGCCGCGCCTTTATATGTTCCTCCTAAAGGAACGGGTACAGAGGATGATAAGACTTCTCTTAATGCGAAAGGGTACTTTATTTATAATTGGGTTTACACTCCTTGGAATAGAGCAGATGTTATGGCCCTTAAAAATGCATTGCCTGACCCGCGAAAGAATCCAGCAGCCTTTTATGAGGAAGTTGAGGGTGCAATCAGCTCTTGTACTATGACTCTGTCTGATATTGATTTGTTTTTTGGATTAATATTACCGCCTGATATGTGGAGAACTGTGCGTAAAATAGATGATAATGCGACATTTGGAGCATTGTGGAAAGATTTAGAGCGGTTAGATGAAGATAGAGAACCTGCACAGAAACCGTGTCAGTTAATTTTAAATCTTCCGGCAGCTATATTAGTTAAGTTAAAGACGATCATTCCCCCTAAAAAGATAGATTGGACAGTGCTAGCGTCTTGCAAGCAAAAGGTAGATGAATCAGTTTCTGACTTCTTCACACGCTTTGAAGAAGCATTTCACGATTTTAGTGGCCAGTCATTGACAGATGACACAGGTAGGCATCTGTTTGTCGATAAATATGTCGCAAACCTTTTGCCAGGAATAGCTAGTCGCTTAAAGGCCAGTGAGAGTTCATGGACTACATCTTCTCCGGTTTCTCTTTTAACTATGGCCCAGTATTATGAGCGGCAAGAATTAGAAGCCAAAGGTAATGAGGACAAAAAGTCTAAAGAGTTGAAAACAAAGGTTATGTTGGCTCAAGCTTATGGTCCACCTTCTAGAGGTAATGATAGAGGTGGACGTGGATCTTATGGTTCATCCTTTCCTTCCTCTGCCCGTTCGAATTTGTCTGTTGATCAGTGTGCGTACTGCAAAAAATTTGGACATTGGCTTTCTGATTGTCCAGTGCTGCGTGCTCAGCAGAATCTACGTGGTCGGGGACAAATGAGAAATCGTTCAGGATATCAAGGGCCTAGAGGAAGCGCGAATGATCGTGCTCGGTTTGATGCTAATACACGTGGGCAGAATGGGTTTAACACTTTTGATAGAAGGAACCAATATCAAATGTCTGACTATGCGCCCTCTGATTTTCAAGATTCTGCTTATGCATAGGATTGCCTAGGACGGGGTAAGGAATCAATTGAAGTTCCAGTAGATCAGAGGGGTCCCTATGTTACAGCACATGTTTTGGGTTCTACTGATCAGTTTCTGGTTGATACAGGAGCTACTCGTAGCGCCTTGTCTAAACAATTGGTTCCAAGGGCTCCCCTGTCTGGCTTAACCATTACATCGATAGGTTTCGATGGAACACCTTCCCTTAGCCCATTGTCACAACCACTTGCATTTGATATTGATAAGTTTACTGCTCCATGTCCGTTTTTGCTTTCTCCAAACACACCAGACAATATTGTGGGTCTTGATATGCTTAAATATTTTAGGGCTACGATACGGTGTTCTCCGGAAGGAGTACGGGTTATTTTGAATGACAACTACTCTATTATTGAGAGATCTTGTATTGTTAAAGAGGACATTGCACTAGCCTCACTCCCTAGTACTTTGTGGGCTACTTCGGACACTGATGTAGGGCAAATGGTTATTCCACCAGTACATATTAGTGTCAAGGAGGGCGCTTTATTGCCAAGACTGCCTCAGTATAAAATTTCTCGAGAAGGAGAAGAAGCACTCACACGTATTGTACATGATTTAATTAAGGTGGGGGTTGTGGAAGAAGTTCCTTACAATATTTGCAATAGTCCGATTCTTCCCATTTTGAAAAAAGATACTGACACTAGGATTTATAGATTTATTATCGATTTGAGAGAAGTCAACAAGATTGTAGTACCACAGTACCCTGTAGTCTCTGACATAACGACATTGCTTACCCTGGTCCCTCCAACAGCAACTACATTTTCTGTAATTGATCTGAAGAACGCTTTCTTCTCGATTCCTATTCATCCTGATAGCCGATATTTGTTCGGTTTCACTTTGAATAATAGATCATACAGATTTTGTAGAGTTCCTCAAGGCTATACTGAGAGTCCTAGTATTTACAGTCAAGCATTGAAGAGACAGCTTGATTCCTTTATCTTGTCTAAAGGAGTGGCTCTCATACAATATGTCGATGACATCTTGTTGGCAGCTGATACACCTGAGCAGTGTGAGAAATGCACTTTGTCTTTGCTTTCTTTTCTTGCTACACACCACCATAAAGTATCACGAAAGAAATTGCAATATTGTAGACCGAAGGTGACCTATTTAGGACACCTTCTGTCTAAGGAGGGCCGTGCACTGACACCAGATCGCATTCAAGCAATTTTAGACACCCCAGTACCTTCCACGCAGAAAGATGTCCGTGCATTCATTGGTCTGACTTCGTTTTGCAGGCAATGGATATTGGGTTTTTCACACATTGTTAAACCCTTGCTAGCACTTTTGACTAAAAACACTCCAATCCCCCTTCCATGGACAGATGAATGTCAAAATGCTTTTTGTCAGTTGAGACAAGCTCTTTGCTCTGCACCAGTGTTAGGCACACCAGATTACACGAAGGCTTTTACACTCTATGTACATGAGAAAGAAGGATGTGCATTGTCAGTTTTAGTACAGACACACGGGGACAAACAGCGTCCTTGTGCATACCTTTCTGCAGTTCTTGACCCTGTTGCTCGTGCATTGCCTGGGTGTTTCCGTTCAGTTGCAGCGACGGCTGTGTCCATACGTCAGAGTGAAGGGATAGTTTTGTCACACAAACTGTTGGTGCTAGTACCCCATGCAGTAGATGCCCTTTTGAATCAGACTAAGACTTAGCACTTAACTAGTGCTCGTTTGACAGGATACGAATTGACACTGCTAGCACCTCATATTACCTTGAAAAGATGTGCGACACTGAACCCCGCCACTTTGTTGCCATATCCTGCGACTCAGTCTCAGTCAAAGGAGCCTCACGATTGTATATTCCTTACTGAGGAACAGACAAAGGGTCGCATCGATTTGCAAGATACGCCCCTTCCAGATGTAGATGGGGAACTGTGGGTTGATGGGTCCTGTTTGAAGTTACCAGATGGCACGACTTCAGCTGCTTATGCAATTACCACGCTTGAGACAGTAGTGGAAACAGCTCGCATACCTCAGAAGTCAGCTCAAGCAGCTGAACTAATAGCTTTGACATGAGCGTGTGAGCTTAGCACTGACTTGTGTGTGAACATTTACACGGATAGCCGCTATGCTTTTGGAGTGGTTCATGATTTTGGCCTACTCTGGAAGGAAAGAGGCTTTCTTACATCCCATGGGATGCAGATAATGCACGGAGAGTTAGTGCATAATCTCTTGACTGCACTTACATACCCAAAGAGAGTTGCTATTATGAAGTGTAGCGCACACAAGAAAGTGACTGACAAAATAGGACAAGGCAATGCCTTTGCAGACCGCGTAGCCCGTGAGACTGCAATGCAGCGAAGCACTACACCCATGTACGTAGTGAAATCACAAGCTGAGCGTTGGCATGATGCTAGAGAGGAAGTATTGGATATACAGAGATCTGCTTCTGTGGAAGAGCTTGAGCAATGGTCTAAAGAAGGAATATTAGATGATGAGGGTTGTTGGCGTAACAAAGACATGAATAAATGGAAATTGCCTGCGGCCTATTTACAACCTATGGTTCAAATGGCACATGGGCTGGCACATGTTGGAGCTCTAGCAATAACTAAATTGCTTACACAAGTTTGGGAGCATCCTGAAATTGCTAGCACAGCCAAAAGGGTAGTACAGTCCTGTTTGATCTGTTGGCAGTATAATCCTGGAAAAGGGACACGAACTCCTACAGGAGGGTTTGCTACACCAACCGCACCTTTTGAAGTTTTGCAGATGGATTACATCCAACTCGAACGCTGCAATAATCTGAAATATGTCCTAGTGGTGGTATGTGCCTTTAGCAAATGGATAGAGGCATACCCTACGAAGGATAATACTGCTATCACCACAGCAAAGGTGCTTCTAAAGGAGTTTTTCCCTAGATACGGTGTTTGCAAACTTTTGTGGAGTGACAATGGACCTCATTTTATTGGGCAAGTTGTTGAGCATGTCCTGAAAGGATTAGGGATCAAACAGAAATTCCATACAGTTTTCCACCCGCAATCAGCAGGATTGGTGGAAAGTTATAACGCTACTCTAAAAACAAAGTTGGCGAAAATACTGGCTTCCACGTCCCTAAAGTGGCCAGATGCACTACCTTTGGCATTACTATCCATAAGATCGGTGCCACATTCACGATCAGGTCTTACCCCCTATGAGGTGGTGTTTGGAAGACCAATGAACATTTGGGGAATTCCTAAGCCACGCCCCATACATGATGTTCCTTGTGTTCTGATGAATGATTATTTGGCACAGTTAACTGACAGTTTGATTTCTATTCATCAACAGGTTCGAGAAGCTCTTCCTGACAGATCTACAGGTGAGGCCCACGAACTCCGTCCTGGTGACCATGTAATGGTCAAGGTCTTCGACAGATCGAACAGCTTGGAGCCAAGGTGGCGAGGACCAGAGCAGGTGCTCCTTGCGACAAGGACAGCAGTTCGAGTGACAAACAGAAAGAATTGGATCCACAGCACCCACTGCAAACGCGTGTCGCCTGCCTTGGTGGAACCTGCTGTGTTGACCGACCATCGAGAGATTCTGGAGACGGAGAAAGGCCAAGCTATCTCACCTGACGAATCTGCGGAAGTCTTCCCGGACCACACGATCACTGGAGTATCCAGATATCAATTGAGACCGAGGAAAGAATCTGCAGTTTTGAAAAAGACTGGTTGAGCTACCACCCTGGGTTAGTGAAACGGAGAGCCATTGTGGCAAGGGGAGGGGGATCAGCCCTGTATTAGTGTAGTGACACCTACTTTGGCCCATGGTGAAGAAATCAGCGGCTGCCCAGGGAGAAGAGCTCCAACAACTGTTTTCAACAAGTTTTCAGAAAGATCAATCATTACTGCTGCTAAAATGAAAAAGCAAATCATTTGTGCTGTAGGGTTTGTTGTTGCTATGGTGGCTATGGCAGCAATTACGTGGTACATCGAGAAGGTGGCTCCTGTTCGACAGCTTTTTGTTGCCACTACGCCAGTACCCGTGGAACACAACTACTTTACTCTTCCTTACCATGAGCAAAAGCATCGACAATCTTACCTGAACAATACTTTTATCCAGATGTTGCACTATACTCACAATGCTACAAATACTACCAACTGTTGGGTGTGTGGGATGATACCTGCACATCAAAAGAAAAGAGGAACACCTTTTATTCCTCTTCCATTTTCTCACAATGGTTCTTGTCAAGCTTGGTATGCGCTTTTGTTCGCATCTGGAAAGCCTTCAGTAGGTGGGATTATTTTTCAACTTAATAAAGTATGTTATCAAAATAAAGAAGGTTATCCACAAGCCAAAGGGACTAAATGGGAATGGGAAGAGTATCAACCGGACAATATTTCAACACCATATGTTTTCACAAATGTGAGAATAATAAAGAACATTGGACCTTTTGTGATTTCTGTGACAAAAGCTAAAGCAGATTTGTGTATTTGTAGTGTTGGAAGAATTTCATTGGGGAGGAGCGAGTGTACTGTAATCCTGACCATTGAAGGTGCCAATAAGAGCACTTTCACAGCCTCGCATAATACGTATTTTGTGTGCGGAAATAACGGATATTATCAATTACCTGTTGGGTGGTCAGGAATCTGTTATGTATCTTTTCTGTTGCCCCCTGTGTTTCTGGCACCTGCATTGTATCACCGTGATTTTAAACTGTACAATGACATTTCCACAAACAGAAATAAGAGGACAATAAGTATGGATGAAGTTGACCAAACCGACACTACCCTACAACAATATGTTGATTTCAACTTGGGCTTATTTTTCTTTGTGGGTGCTGCATTAAACAGCAGGAAAATCCGACGACTGACTCGTGTTGTGGAAGCTGTTACTAATCAGACAGCTATGGCACTTGGGAACATTACAGAGGAACTACAGATTGCAAGGATTGTAGCACTCCAGAATAGGATGGTGCTAGACGTGATTTTGGCTGATCGAGGTGGTGCATGTCGCATCATCGGTAGCAGCTGTTGTGTATTCATACCAGATCACTCACCTTCAGTATATGACGCAATATCAAAACTGCATAAGATTGCTGCAGAAATTCATCCAGAGACTGGAACTTGGACTTTTGCTGGATGGTTTTGGACTCTTGTTTCTGCTTGGGGCTGGAAGCTACTGACTATCCTGTGTGTAATAATTACAATATTTTTTACATGCTGCGTATGTATCCAATGTGGTCCAATGCTTTGCTCCATTTGCATCTCTGCTTGTATACCTGCCAGAGGGAACATTGCTGAAACAAAGGCCCAACAAATGTTGAATAAAGAGGTGGCCGAAATAATGTTAATAGATGTACAGGATGAATATCTAGATTACCCCAGATAAACGAATGTCTTCAGCCAATGCTGAAAGGGTCGTCTGTTGTAATTTGGCAGCATTTAAGTTAAGCATTAGCTGAAGACAGCCTGTATTTAGAGGCTAAATTGTCCGCTTTGTGGAATCCATTTTGTATTTCTGTCAGCCATTTTGGCTGCCATGTGCTACCATGTGCTCGCCATGTGCTCTGTCCTACCTTCCTGTCAACTGCTCTTGAAATCTGCCTAGAGACAAGTTATATTTAGTTCCTCTTGCTTTGCACATGCTCAGTTGAGCTTGCAGCTGTTCCGAGTTTATAAATGTCAGGATGTGTCTACTAAAAGTAGAAACTGTTAGCTCCACCCACTTGTCGGCTGTGCATTCTCTGTATGACCTTATATGTACCTAAAACCAGCATTTGTGTTAGTACCGCCTTCATTTGAGCCCCTGTGTGGGTATAAAAGGACCAGGATCCTTCCATTCAGTGTGCTACTTCATGCATTACTGAAGGGTGATGTGTGAATGTTAGCTCCACCTCATGAGGTTTAATAAACTCTGTCTTTTATATTTCAGTTTCTGTGCCAACTTCTTCCTAAGTGTCTGAGGACTCTGTGCAGAGAAGGGAGAACCCCTAAGCACTGGTAGGCCTTGCTGAGGCTCACTACAACACCAGGGCTCTAACAAGGGAGGGAGAAAGGGAACACCCCCTTGGCATCCAAGAAGGATAGGGCAAAGCCCCCTGCTCACAGGCACACAAGAAATTAATTTACAGCTGAGGGATCAAAATGTGGAGCACATACGCAAACATTCCCAGTAAGGTATTACATCCATGAACCACATCTGCAGTCTGCGGGGTGACCTCGTCGTGTCCCATCTCCGATTGGTATGCATAGTAGAGTCAGACTCCTAGCCCATGTCAGGACCACTGGGCTTACAGCACAGGCGAATGCCATTCAGAGCTGGAAGTCTCAATATTAGCTACTGCCTGAACAGCGCCCTGCCGATCCCTGAGCACTTGATCTGATGTCAGGGTCCCACTGCACTTCTTCCATTCCGGGGTCAATTTAGAGGATGCCTTGTATGCCCCTGGGACTCGAGACTCAGGTCAAGCCAGTCCCACACCTCACTGGTTTCTAGGAAGAATCTTGTGCCCTGGTCAGTGACAACCCGCAGACATGTGTGATAAAGCATGATGTATTTAATATCTAGGTCTCAGACCTTGCATTTGGCTTCTATGAATGAGGCCCTCTTTCTCTGCTCCGCAAGCATGTAATCCAGGAAGAGCATTACTCGGCTGTTATCCACTTGCAACACCCCAAGGTCTCTGCCACAATTAAGGATATGGTCTCTGTCCCTGAAGTGGAGAAGGAATGCCACTATGGGCCAAGGCACTCCTCCAGGAGGCAGTGGGTGGCTGGCACCCAATGGGCACTCTACAATACAAAAAAAGGGGACAAGCCCTTAGGCGTCACCCTCTACTGTAACAATGTTTCAAGAAAGGTTACCATGTCTATGCCCTATGGCCTCTCAGGCATACCCACCACTCGGATATTGTGCCTGCAGGCATGACCTTCAGAATCCTCCACACGGGCTTCAAAAACACGTTTGCGGCCCACCACCTCCTCCATCTGGGTTGTCAGATCTTTAATCATGGGGACCAGGCCCTGTAAGGTAAGTTCTGTAGCATCAATGCGTTTCCCAACTTGCGGTGATCAGCCCTCAGGAGGCCAAGATTGACCACCGGTGTGTCTGTTTTGTGTTCAAGGGTTTCCTCAGAGCCCTTAATAGCCAGAAGGATAGACTCAAATTTGTCATGCAAGTCCAGCACCAAATATGGGGCTGTGCAAGATTTCTCACTAGGCACAGGAGATGTTTTTGGGCCCGGTCTTTGGGCCTCCTTCCCGCAGCCTGGGCGCAGTATATTGACAGGGGGGAAAGGGGAGGCGGAGGGAGGTAGAGAAAGCCAGTGGCAGCCACCAGTTAATAGAGTTGCCCGAGGCAGGAAAGGACCTGCACAACACACATTGGTAGACAGTAGCACACAAGGAGAGTTGTCAAACAGCAAGGATCAGGAGGCCAAGGCCAAGCGAGAGGACTCACCAACTCAATAGCAAAAGGGGACTCCCTCCAGCATTCACTACAGGAGAAACGGGAGAGGGAAACCCGCGATAGTGTGTAGTGTGGGAGGGAAGCCACAGGGACCCCTAGAGGCCACATAGGAGGCTCCCAAATGTCAACTGCCATGGCCACTAGGCAGCACCAAACAGTTGCTCCCTCAGGGCTCACTCAGTCAGCACACAGTAAGCTCTGCAGTGCAGAGGGCAGAGATCACATGCTCCTCACACAATATACCTCTGGGGTCAATGGCAATAAGGGGCCCCCTCTGCGCCCCCGGTGCTCTCCCGCTCAGTCCTCCAGGGGAGCCAGGGAGCAAGGCAGAGATGTAGGCTAACAAGCCTTTCAGAGCAATTCTTTCCCCGGGTCTCGCACAGCTCAGGTGGCGGCCACCGCCCTAGCACACAAAGGGGTAGGGTGCTCTAGTCGTCCGAGAAACCCTGCTATAGTACTCAAGTCTGGCTGCATCGGATCGTAGGCAAGCACTCTTGCCAAGCCCCAAGACAGCTGAGGGGTGGAAAAGGTAGAAAACAATGGCCAATAGGTTGTCTGCTAATGTCTATCCCCAGGGCCGGCACACCTGGGGGCGAAATGAGTCCAGAAGCTCAGGCCATAAAGTCTTTCAGCGCTAAGTGTCCCTCGGGGCTGCACAACACAGAGCACGGCCCCTCGCTTGTACACCGGACTGTTGGGATGCTCTGGACTAATAACGAGCCTCCCCAGCTACAGACAGCAAGGCATGGAATGCCAGATCGCAGGCAAATGCTCCCCCGGTGACCCAATGTAATTGGTGAATAGAAAAGTTCAGAGGCATAGGCCAGCAAAATGTCTGCTACTGCACCTCCCCCAGGGCCAGCACTGTACCTGCCACAGCCATCGCGTAATCACTCAGGGGGATGAGGGGAGGGCTCTAAGTTGTCAGCGAGCCCCCCAGCCATAAGCATCAGCTCTGGCCACAGACGGGACACACAGGACAGCCCCAGCACTCCACGGAGATTTTCCCCCAAGCCGGTCGGGGAGAAGAGAAGATAAGGAGAAGGCGGCAGCAGTTTGTCTGCATCCGGTTGAGTCCCTGGGCCCGCACAGTTTAGGCCGTAGTCTTCGGCGGAGCGTATAGGGGCCCTGAAAGTCCAGTGGGCTACTCCGCTATATCACTCCAACAGTAGATGGGAGCCTCCAGCGCAGCCCCAGTAAACCGTTATGACCCCCTCCACACTGAGGGGGGAGCCGGCCTACAGAGGAGGGCAAATGCAAGAAGCTGCCATCTTGGCAGCAGCGCGGCCTGGCCAAAAAAATGAATTAGGGTGCTGCGGCCAGCATTCTCAAGGTTTCCCAGAATCAGAGGGGGCTCCCCAATACCCCCCTGCAGTAGAATCAAGGGTTTTGTCTCCCCATGGGCCAATTTCACTGACAGGATGGGGTCAGATGCAGGGTTCTCACCAGGAGCTCTGCAACACTGTGGCATTTAATCACATGGCAACTTGATTGGTATGATAGAAAACAGAAATAAGGGTTCTCTATGAACAGCTGACTTATAAACCATAATATGTTCTTGAATGAGTGTCTGCATTAGAGGAGTAGGGTCAAGACTAATTTGCATATATTTTGATCTAAGCTGAGTTGGCATGGTGGGAAAAAGAATGATGAGTTGGAATGCTACCCGTAGTGATTGCCAGTGGTTAGACTTATTGCAAGTGTTCCTCTAATCACTTTTTTTCTGTTTGATGTACCACCCTAAGTGGGGAGAATATTCCCAGACTTGGGCCCTGTGCTCACTGTGCCACTAGAACCAAGCTACACTCGACTGATGAGCCCCAGTCCAGACAAAACCACTCTGGGGTTGCTTGTGTTCATTTCCAAGAAGGATCTGGCCTGGCACTTCAGGCTGGACTCTTCCTGTCAGAGCAGGGTTTGCTTATTGCTGGTTCCAAACTGAGGTGACATGGTGGGCAAAAGAGCAATGGGTTGGAATGCTACCCTGAGCAATTGCCAGTGGTTAGATTTATTGCAAACATTCCTTCCATCTTCTTTCATCTGTTTGATGTACAGTCCAAGGTGGCAAGTGTATGTCCAAACATGGGTCCCATACTCACTGTATCATTGGATCCAAGATACAACTGACTGATGAACCCCAATCAAAGCAAAACCAATCTTGGGTTGCTAGTGTTCTGGTTCAGGGAGGATCTGGCCTGACAGTCCAGGCTGGTCTGATGCTCTTGGAGCAGGGTCAAGACTGATTTGCATATGGCTAGGTCTAAACTGAGGTTTCGTGGTGGGTAAAAAAATGATGTGTTGGTATGCTACTCTAAGTGATTGCAAATGGTTAGAATTATTGCAAGCATTCCTCTCATCACTTTTTGTCTGTTTGCTGCATTAGAAGATGGGCATTGCATTCTACTGAGAAAGCTGAGTAGTTTATTTGAGTTAATTGTGCTTTTGCTCTACCATGGTCCTTGGTTATTGAATTTATTATATTCTTTGGGGCTCTTTTGCTTATTTTTTTCGACATTAATTTCATTCTTAGAAGTTAAAAGCATCTTTTTTATTCTAATAGAAATTGATAGAACTTTTCACTAAAGAAGGGTTGAGTGTATGCAGTAATCATCGAAAATATGTTAGCACTTAAAGTAATCCAGAAGTTCCTAATCGCCATGGTACAAAACAGCTTTTACCATGCCACACACTCCCTTACATTGCACTAGTAAAGTGAGTGAGGGATAAAACTAAAATATGCTTTTATTTTTCACCCATGGATTGTTACACACTGAAAGAAACATACATGCCTGTTCAGTAGGCTGCTGCCAGAGCAAAGGAAAAGTGAGTCAGAACTCATTTAGGGGCATATCTACAAGGGCTTTATCTCCGTTTTTCTTGCTTTAAAAGCCAGAAAAATGGAGATAAAACTATGGCCCTATCAACAAGAGGGTGCTAACATGCATAATCGCATGTTAGCACCCTTTTTCCCGACGCCCCCCTTTGCATCTCTAATGAGATGCAAATTGGGCGTCACTGGGCGTACCCCGGATGGACTGCCTTGCAAATATCGCTGATGTTCACATCGCGATATTTACAAGGCAGCCCATAGGATTTTAGCAGACGTTAGATTTTGGCGAAAACGGCCGTTTTCGCCAAAATCTAACGTCTGCTAAAATCCTGACTTACCTATGTTAGACATAGGGGTGAATTATGCTGATACGACCACAGGGTCGTATCAGCAGTGTTATCGCCGCTTTGCAGGGAACATCGCTGGAAAACCAGCGATGTTCCCTTCAAAACGGCGATAACCTTACTATCTCAGGAATTTTTATCGCCCTGGGGAAACGCGTTGTTAATAACGCGCTACCAGGGCGATAAATACCAGAGATAGCCTTCGTTAGGGAATTCGTCGCTCAGCACGGCCAGCGATAATTATCGCTGGCCGTTGATAATATGCCCCATGGACTTTTAGCTGAGACCTTCTCAACTCAGTGTTAAGGTACTTGTGCCTCCATATAGTTTGCACAGCATTTCAAACTTTGATGTATTGAGTGCAATGTTCCCTCTAATTTTTTTCCTCTGTGTGCGGCAGTGTGAGGTCTCTGTGCGCTCCAGCCACGGCAATGTGCGCCAAGGACCCAACCGCGTGTGTGGGTGCAGCGACAGGGGTTCTGACACTGGGGTTCCTGCTTGATTGTGCAGATAAATGACCTAGGTACTGGAACGGAGGAGGCCTGTTTGATGGGGCAGGCAGGGCCGGACTGGGAACCCAAAGTAGCCCTGGCAATTTTGCTGCACCGGCTCCCACCCACCAGGGTTGGGGTGGAGGGGGCAGGCAAGTGTCAAGCACTACTGCTGAAAGCTGGTCCCCAGCACTGGTGCTTTTGTTACTGAGGGCCCATATTGCAGCATCGCTGCAAAACTGCCCCAGTAACAAAACTGGCCCCCACTGCTCCAAAACTGACCCCCACCCTTCCAGCCTCGCAGGCAAACGCCTGATGCCTGCTAAGGCCAGTCCAGCCAGGGGGTGGTCTTCGTGTTGGTGACTGCCGTGCCTAACAAAAAATAAAAAATGTGCCCTCATGTAATGCAACTGGTGCTATGTAAAGCGCTCTGATACCCGATTCGGGT
Source organism: Calotriton arnoldi (assembly GCA_963921515.1). NCBI lineage: Eukaryota > Metazoa > Chordata > Amphibia > Caudata > Salamandridae > Calotriton > Calotriton arnoldi. Next base: position 191,922 of record CAWUFW010014914.1, read on the forward strand.
CAAGTTCGCGCTTAATAAAACTCTGTAAAATAAAAAATAAAATAATGGTTGTGTCATGTTCGAAATGAGAAAGTGCAGAGCATCTGCAACCACAACAAAGCTACACAATCTTCCCGCAGCCACGCTCTATTAACAAAAGGCATGCAGAAAGTCCAGAAGCAGGACGTGTGCTTTCAGAATCACTAGCATATATTAGTGATTGTAAAAGCACACGTTAATTTTAGGCTTGCTGCATGCCTTTTGTTAATAGAGGGCGGCAGATGCGTGCCTTTTGAAAGTTATCATGTTAATTGCAGAGCCCGACATACTAATACACGGGGCTGCATTTAACATGAAAACTTTCAAAAGGCACACAATCTGCTGCGCTCTATTAACAAAAGGCGTGCAGCAAGCCTAAAAGCACGACGTGTGCTTTACATGTCGTTCTTTTTTATTGTATTGTATTATAATTGCATTTATCTAGCGCTTACTACCCCTGACGAGGCGTCTAAGCGCGTTTTCGGCGAGTAGCACGCTACTCCGGGACCCATAAAGGAATTTGTGTTGAATTAGTATAGTGCAATATGAAAGTAATTTAAGTGGTGGATAGGTTAGTCAGTTATTTGGATTCAGAAGGATAGCAGAAGGATAGAAGAGGAAAAAAGGTTTGTATTTATATAGCGCTTGTTACCCCTGATGGGGTATTGAAGAGCTTTTTCTTGCGAGTAGCACGCTACTCCGGAAACCCATAAAGGATTAGTGGTGAATTAGTATAGTGAAATATGAAAGTAATTTGAGTGGTGGATATTAGTCAGTTATTTGGAGTGAGAAGGATAGCGGAGGGATGGAAGGGGAAGAAAGGTTTGCATTCATATAGCACCTGTTAGCCCTGATGGGTGTTGAAGCGCTTTTCTGGCGAGTAGCACGCTACTCCGGAACCCATAAAGGATTAGTGTTGAAAATTAGTATAGTGAAATATGAAGTAATTTGAGTGGTGGATATGTTATTCAGTTATTTGGATAGAGAAGGGTAGGCGGCGGGATAGAAGAGGGAAAGAGGTTTGTATTTATATAGCGCTTGATACCCCTGATGGGGTTTTGAAGCGCTTTTTGGGCGAGTAGCACGCTACACTGGAACCCATAAGGATTAGTGTTGAATTAGTATAGTGAAATATGAAAGTAGTTTGAGTGGTGGATATGTTATTCAGTTATTTGGATTGAGAAGGGTTGGGAGGGGTTGAAAGGGAAAAAGGTTTGCATTTATATAGCGCTTGTAACCCTGATGGGTGTTGAAGTGATTTATTGGCGAGTAGCCCGCTACTCTGGAACCCATAAAGGATTAGTGGTGAATTAGTATAGTGGAATATGAAATTTGAATGGATGAAGAGGGCCGGATTAATGAGGCCCCTACAACTAAATACATTATCTATCTTGTAGTGCATTAAACACATAGTATTAAAAACAAATGGTCTTGGCAAACAGCAGACACAAAAATAATTATTTCATGGTAAATCTTGTACGGCTGTAACTGAGAAACCCATGGCTTCCTACCATCAGTGTTTGCCAGGTGCGGCATTACCAGTTAAAATAGTGAAACGCTCACAATGAGGCCCTAAACGCTTGAATGCGATTACAAGCCTCTCTCCTATCCTTTCGCTAACAGCCCACATGTTGAAGCTCCACAGCAAGAGAATGGAAGGAAGCGTCATACCCAAAAATGAATAACATAACTTAGACTAATGTCTCTCTAGTAATTGATGCTGCCTCCCTTGATAGTACGTACTGGGAGGAACATCCTGCCATCCTTCCTCTATGGTGGCAGCATTATGCACCCTAGTCAAGTGACACGTCAGAAAACCCCCTCCCCTTAACTTTGAGTTTGGCTTTATAAGGAAGGATTCTTACAATCTCGCAAATGCACATTTTTGTGGAAGCCAAGTAACTCTTGCTGTGGTTATCTACCGTCCTCTTCACTTCTTCTGTCCACCAGATCTCCTCCATACACCCTCACCTCACTTCCTTACCTATTCCTCTTCGGAAATCTCTCTCCACTCTCCAAAATCTATACCGTCTTTAATGCTCCTGTTAAGACTTCCTCTCTTCCTACCACTCATCTATTTATCCTCCACTTAGCGCCCCGTCCTCATCCCAGTGTCAAACGCTTAACACAATCCGCTCACCATCCCCACTAAGGCCACTAGGGCTTTATGCTCAAATCTCCGCTTTCTCGTAACTCAACTTTCTTGCTGACATCCATTTTTTCAGACGCCTGCAGTCGACACTGCTCCACCTGTTACCCCGTCTTTTATAATCTCTTCTTAATTTTCCTCCTCCTTACCCACCTGCTATACTCTTTCAGTGCTTCCTTTAAGGGCCACCCTTGCCTCCCTTCTGGCTCCTTCCCCACGGTACACTTTTCTTCCTCTCCGAGCTACCTTACGTCTTTCCCTACATACCACTGAGCTCATTCCCCTCCAATGCCCATTGTCCAGCTCCCCAGCCACAACATGTTAACGTGTCCCTTTACGTTCACGCCTCTTACGAGTTTCTCTACTGTCCCTTCTATTCCATGTTTCTACGTCCAAAGCAACACCAACTAAAAGTCATCCAAAGCGAGTTCCAATGAGGCGACCTAGAACTACAGCTCCCAGAAACCACCTGGTGGTGAAATGAAATGACCACAGCTGCCCTAGAGACAAATAATCACCCGGATTCTGCCGTCCCTCTGGATCATCTCCCCTCCTCCTTTCCATCGCTCATGCTTGTGCTTGCTGCATTTATTTTCTTAATGGAGCACGCTGCGGGCTGATTGTGGGCCATTGTGAAAATATTTATGTTAATTGCAGCACCGTCATGCGCTGCAATTAACATAAATAGTTTCACAATGGCCCACAATCAGCCCGCAGCCGTGCTCCACAAAAAAACGACGTGTAAAGCACATGTCGTGCTTTTGGACTTGCTGCATTTCTTCTCTTAAAGGAGCACGGCTGCGGGCTGATTGTGGGCCATTGTGAAAATATTTGTTAATTGCAGCGCATGACGGTGCTGCAATTAACAAATATTTTCACAAAGGCCCACCAACAGCCCCCAGCCGTGCTTCAGTAAGGAGGAAATACAGCAAGTGCAGGAGCCACAGCAACCAGGAAATTACAATTTTTCGCGCCGCTCGCGTTATAAAAGCGGCGGCGCGAATGCTCTCCCGGGATGTGCTGTGGGTGCGCGCTCCACACGCAGCACTGCGCGCTCGGGGAACAGATGTGCGCGCGCGCGGGCGCGCACGTTACTGGGAACACTGATTGAGTGTCATAAATTAACTCACAAGACTATTCTCTGTGAATTGAGAAAGCAATTACTAATTAGTATCACATGTCAAAAAGGGCAATTTTGGCAACACTATTTATGAACTAATAAGCACACTGATTTAAAGTTTAAAAGGCTTCCAAATTTCCTACCATATTGTCTACGAAATCCTACAATCACCTTTACCATAGAGAGAAATTGTATAGCCCTCTAGATTTGCCAAAAAACCTACCAAGAAGCAAGATAGCAGCATGTGTGGGAAAAGCTTCATCTGATCAAATACGGCCATAGTAATTGAAATAACATTACTTTGGTAGAAGCAATGTTTATATATATGTTACCGTCAAAGTGTGAAATCCCGGTATTGTATAGAATGCCTAGGTAATGTATGGAATGCCTGATGGTTTTCGGCAAACTATGAAATATAAGTTTTTGGGGAAAATGTTACATACTTTTCCTAGGCATTGTATACAATTCCTAGGCATTATACAGAATGACCAGTACCATTTACGCAAAGTGTTAAAAGGCCACAAGATGAGATTCCTAGGCATTCGGCAAAGTGTGAAATCCCGGTATTGTATAGAATGCCTAGGGAATGTATAGAATGCCTGATGGTTTAGAGGCAAACTATGAAATATAGGTTTTTGGGGAAAATGTTACATACTTTTCCTAGGCATTGTATACAATTCCTAGGCATTATACAGAATGACCAGTACCATGTACGCAAAGTGTTAAAAGGCCACAAGATGAGAAGCCTTTATTAATTAATACGCATTTGAAAGTGAAAGAACAAAACTATTCTGTACATTACCTAGCCATTATATAGAATGCCGGATTTCACACATTGTCGGGCGGGAATAAAATGGAGGGATTAGGCGTATTATATACTTGGCCGGCAGACAATCCGGCAAAGTCTACAATGCCTAGGCAATGTATAAAATATCAATCATTTCATACTTTGTCGTTCCCTTCTCAGGCACTGTATACATTACCTAGCCATTCTATAGAATGCCGGAATTCACACTTTGCCGGGCGGGAATAAAATGGCGGGATTAGGGGTATTATATACTTTGCCGGCAGACAATCCGGCAAAGTATACAATGCCTAGGCAATGTATAAAATATCAATCATTTCATACTTTGACGTTCGATTTTCAGGCCTTTTCAGGCATTCTATACATTACCTAGGCATTCTATACAATGCGGGATTTCACACTTTGACGGTAACATATATATATATATTGTCTACTTCTTTTGGGTTATAGAATGTGTATCTTTTGAAGTCTTTCAGGTTTGCTAGCATATAGAACTCCAAAACCAACTGATACTTAAAGGTGGTTACTGAGTATGAAGATGATTATTGAACAAATATAATCCCTTTCACCAACTGAATTTAAAACTATTATCTAATGCTACACATTGGGTTATCCAGCCAAACCACTACAAGTCAATTCAAATGCCCTGATGAACTTCCAGAATTGTGTCTTCCATACATTTCGAAATGTCAATCTTCAAACAGTCACTTGTTACTATGATACGGATCAGCAATCCCTCTCCCTTCATTGGGCTTTTGTTAGACTTGTCAGCCTTAGGGTGGTCTTCCCCCAAACTTTTTTCCCTTACATCTTCATTTTTTTTTTTTTATAGATCTTTTTATTGAAGGAGAAAAACAAACATATAACAGCCGACAATAAAGTGACATCGTGCAGAAGTACCATAAGCACCTTAGATTCGTCATGGGAATTTAACATTTCCATCACATTACTTCTTCATTTTTGCTGATCTTGTTTTTATTGGCATTAGGACTCTATGCAGTTTGCCACTGCTAATCAGTGCTAAATTGTGTGCTCTCTCCTTTAAACGTGAGGAAATTGGCTTACACCCAATTGGCACATTTAATTTACTTGTAAGTCCCTCGTAAAGTGATACTATATGTACCAGGGCCAGTAAATTAAATGTTACTAGTGGCGTGCTGTACGTATTGTGCCACCCACTTAAGTAGCCCTTTAAACATGTCTCAGGCCTGCCATTGCAGCCTGTGTGGGAAGTTTTAAACTGTCATTTTGACCTGGCAAAATAAACCTTTTGCCAGTCCTAAACCTTCCTTTTTAATACATATAAGTCAACCCTAGGGTAGACCCTAAATAGCTCTTGAATTCATTTTTGACTATTGCAAGGCCTGCCTCCCCCAGAGGATAACACTGGGTTAACTTATTACTTTTAATAAGTGATAACTGTCAATTGGGAGCAGGTAGGAATGTCAAGTTTTGTGTCTATGGAATTGTAATTTAACACCCTCTTTACTGGTAAAGTCGGATTTTAAATCACAGTTCTGAAAGTGCCGCTTTTATAAATTTGCCATTTTCTTGACTTAACAGTTGGTGGCTGCTGCCTGTATCCTGGGTTACATGACTAGGTGTAGCTGGCAGTTTGTCTTTGTATATTGCTACCAGACAGTGAGACAAAGGGCATAAGATGTCGGTAGAATGGGTCATGACTTGATGAGGAGGAGAATCTGTCACTTACCACACTTTTACATCACAAACACTCTGTCCAGGCACACTCGCAAAGGGTTTTACACTAGTCTTTTGGGACCCCAGACAAGCTTGAGCCAGGGCATATACCATTAGTGGGGAACAAATGGACAGACCCAGAAGGAAAACCCATACATTCAAGGAAACCTCAATATTTAGCCCCAGCAGCATCCAACAGTGTTGCTCTATTAAAAAACTTCTCTGTCCCCAATGCAAACAACAGCATTACAATTCCGTAGAAAACTAGACTACAGAGGAAATTGCAGGTCTCCATCAAATCGCCCTCCCCTACACACCCACAGGCAGTAGCCACTGATAATTCCTGCTATAACCGATAGACAAGAGGACAGTTAAACCCTGCCCCAAACTCCCTCCCCAACCCTCAAAACCCAACTAGTACCTGTATACCTTTAGTTGTTACAGTTCTTTGACCAGAACACCAGGTTCACGGATCCCCACAAGTTCACGGCGAGGTATTACGATGTGGCGTCTGGACCAACGGGCTCGGGTGTTCGGCCTTGGGTCCTGGGTCCTGTCCAATTCCAGCAGTCCGAGACCCATAGCCCGGCATATGGCACCCAGTGGAGCCGCATCCGCAAGGTGTGCATCGGACTCAGGCACAGTATGTTTCCAAGGGTGAGCCCCTGAGACAGGTGCTGCAAAAATTATTATCTACCAATTACAGACAGTGACTTGTTGTCCGTGGTTGCAGTATTTCAGCCATGTCCCAGCGAAGTGTCAGCTTTGGTATATAATAGTTCAGCCCGAGGGCACTGCATCTCATCTACCTGCATCTCTGGGACTATTTCCAGCAGTGCGCATGAGTTCTTTGTCTCAAGGGGTTCTTGCTCTAGTCGTAGAGTATCATTCGTGCTGACTAGAATTCGTCCCTCGTTGCCTTCTGTAGGAGTGTCACTCTTTTGTTGAGAGGTCCCCTGACGTCGCTGTGATTGCCTCGATCTTTTGCGCCTCTGTTCCCTCCATTCAAGTCCACGATGGGCACGTTGTAGGCCAATAGAGTCCATCCAGTCGACGGCATCTTGGGGAGTCTCGTAGAATAGAACCCTTCCTTCATACTGGAGCGTTACACTGTATTTTATATCGTACTCATGTAGTCTCCGTTTGATTGGCAGAAAACTATTGTGCAAGTCCTGCACTCTCCGGGTATAATCAGGATCAATCTGGATCGGGCAACTTCATATCTTGGGGGTCCATGCTTGCAGACATATTGCAATATTATGTCCCGGTAGTTGAGGAGACGGGCTGTAACAGCTAGCGGGGGTGCCCCAGGGCACGGCACTGGGCCCAAGGCCCTATGAGCCCGTTCAATAGTGAAGAATTTAGAAAGTTTCATCGGGTGCAAGGCCGTGGTGAGCCATTCCTCTAGAAACAGATCAGCAGAGGGACCCTCAGCATGGTCTGGGAATCCAAGAAAGCGCAGGTTGTTCCGCCGAGGTCGCACTTCGACGTATTCCTGTCGGAGTTCAAGCTGTGTGGTACTGCACTTAAGGCCAGCCACGGTTGTTTGCAGCTCGCGCACTGCTGTTTCTAGTTTAGTCACATCCTCCTCTGTCGTCGTGACCCTGTCTGCCACTTTGTGCAGATCTAGTCGGAGGTAGTTGATGTCCATTGCCATCAAATACATTTTGGCCTCAAGTGCTACCCTGGACCATTTATGAACTTCAGTATTTCTGCCGTGCCCGGCGCTTGTTCTCCAGTCCCCGGCTGGGGAACTTCCCTCTGGTCCACTCCCGGGGGCCACCCTTCTGAGATGGTGTACTGAACAATCTTGTTGATCTGTCCCCCTCTAGGGGGTTAGTCCTTCACCATATCTGCGTGATCGCAAACAGGGGAGCCCCGCTCAATGCAACTCTTAGTGTCCAGGAGAAAGGGGGAAAGCCACCACCCCTCCAATCCCACTGATTATTCTTCTGCAGTCTAAGATGTAGCACCCCCGGCCTGCGCACTCTTGTTCACAGTTTCCACCCCTGGGCCCGGGTTCCTCAGGACTCCGTACGCATCCACTACAGTCCACTGGTATTATTTCTGTCCCACATAGTGAGGCTCCATCTCCTGGTCATAGTCTGGCCGCCCAGTGTGCCCCAAAGCAGCACTACTGGGCCACCCCTCTGTATAAAGTTTTATGGGGTCACTCGTGTCCACTAGCCCCATGCACCTCCCTCGGCAAACACCAACTACCTTGTGGTTCTTTCTGCACCTTCGTACTGTTTGGGCTCTCCTCCCTTGGTGAATGTTAGGGCATATTCCCCAGTGCAACAGTCCTGCCTCCTGTCTGCCGCAGTATCCCTCATTAGACCCTTCCAATAGGCCTATGGCAGTGTTCCTTCTTCTCCAGGCCCAGCACTTGCATTTGTCGCTGCCTCAGAGATCATCCTAGTGGTTCACCTCCCAATCTTAAATCTTGCTATTGCAATCCATGTGGCCTCTTCCTCGGCTGTCCAGCTCAGGCTCCAGCGTAGTTTTCTCACTCAGAGCTCTCCAGGTGCTGGTGATCCGGAGCATGCCCCCCATAGCGCTTGCCGCGCCACAGAGTTTGTGGTCAGACTCCGTCACCGGCCTTCCCTCCATGCAGCGGTCTCCTGATTCGTTTGCACCATCGGCCGGCCACTTCCTCACTGTCCATACCCTGCACTCCATTCTGCCGTGGGTGTGCCAGGACACCGTGTGTCAGGCAGAGGTTTGGGATCCCTCCGAGGTGCAGCCTCCTCTACGCGTCTGCTCCAGGCCCCACCGCCCCTGATTGCCAAAGCGGCAGTGGGTCCTCAGCCTCAGGCCTGCCTCTTCCTTCACCCCCCCAAAGGGTATTTTGCATCGGATGCGGCAGCGTTTTAAAGGATTTATGCGCCCGGGCCGGGAGCTCAGCGAAGATACTTCTGAAAGGCCATCTTGTTAGGCCATGCCCCAATGCTGTTTTACTGTTGAAGATATTGGTAGTGACTTTCTTTTGACTCATGTTATTTAGAGCAATTAATATGTGCCCTAGTCATTTTAAGTTGTTAAGGAGACCGCTTGTACTGACTTTTGCTGCCTGTCCCTTTACACAGCACGCCGCACTTTAAACCCGGCCCCTGGAGGGGCGGAGACGCCGTATAAGCCCGAACGTGGTCCCGCAGCGCGGGAGACCGCTTGTACCGGCTTTTGGACTTTTGCTGCCTGTCCCTTTAAACAGCACGCCGCACTTTAATCTCGGCCCCTGGAGGGGCGGAGACGCCGTATAAGCCTGAACGCGGTCCCGCAGCGCGGGAGACCGCTTGTACCGGCTTTTGGACTTTTGCTGCCTGTCTCTTTACACAGCACGCCGCACTTTAATCCTGGCCCCTGGAGGGGCGGAGACGCCGTATAAGCCCAAACGCGGTCCAGCAGCGCGGGACGCTCGCGGGGCGTGCCCGGGCATGGCCTGGGTGAAGACCAGGGCCGGGCTGGGCCACAGCTCTTTATTCTGCTCCTAAAGGTACTGTGACTTTGTGATAAGATCTACGTTACCCACCAGTAGGAGAACATTTAACAATTCTTTAAGTTTGTGCAGCTATTTGCCTCCCTCTTACTAGAAAAGACTTTCTGGACTATAAGTTTTGTTGTCGAATTAAGTAGATCAGATAATATCAATTTTGACACCAGTTAATTCTCTCCAGGACGTCCTTAAATTGTGGTTGATTATATTTATATTGTGTAACTATTGTCATGGGGAAGAGAAAAGCACCGAGTGCTCAGAACAAAAAGCAACCTAAATCAGGGGAGCACCCACGTCAGTCTTTACTTAGTTATTTAACGGGAGCTATGGGTGCCATTGAGCAGCAGATTATAACTGTGGAAGAGTCCTTGAATACGGGAAATTCAGGCTTGGGTGGGGGTACATCAGTGGATAATACAATACAAGGGAGCTCTGCTCCGCCCACAGAGGTACTCAGGAGCACGTCAGGTATAAATGGCTGCATTGTGAACATATCGGACCACATATCAGGCAGCGACCAGGAGTTTGATACCCAACCACCTACTAAGCGCGCCAGAAACCCTGACAATCTCCCCCCTATTATAGGGGAAACAGGTCCAATGATTAGGGGGACCCCCCTTAAAGTACGAAAAAAGGCCCCCAAAAAGAATAAGGGGCCGATTCCGATTCGGGTCGGAAATCTCTCCGACCGAGCCGGACCCGGAGAGATTTCCGACCGAATCGGACCCTAGCAGCCCGACCGAATGAGTACGATGCGCACGTATGCCATCGGACTCGAGTCGGTCGGACTCCCATTGAAGTCAATGGGAGCCGGTCGTACAACGCGTACGTGGGCTCCCATTGACTCAATGGGTGCGAGGCAAACAAGGGCGCCCCCTACAGCGTGTACGCGGTGAAGCGAATCACGCCGTACACGCACAGGTAGGGGGGACCCATGGGTCCCCCCTGTGTGCGACTTGCGCGGCTACGCGTACAGGGGGTTCCGACACGGACCCCCAAAGTACGGCTCCGACTGCTTCTTCGAGCCGGACGGCGCGAGTCGGTCGGACTGCTCGCGGCGCGCATCGTACTTGCCCGGCCGGGGAACGTCTCCATTGCGAGGTGCGCAGCACATCCGTGCGAGTCGGTCGGTGCGGTTGGGACGGGCGTACGAGTCTGTCGGCGAATTTGCACGCGCTCGCATCGTACTCGTTCGCCCGGACGCACGTACAAATCGGTCGGGAATAAGGGCTCCGAATCGGATCCGGTTCAGCCGAATCTGATTCGGTGCCCTACCGGCCGAGATCGGAATCGGCCCCTCAGTCTTTACCGTCACACAAATTAGATAGCTGGGAAAAATCCATAGCTAGCTCTAACACACGCACACAGAATGAGGTTGTAAAGATAAAAGCTAAGTTGGAAGCCTTAGATACTTTTCTTAGAGAAACGTTAAGTAGCTTAACATGTAGAATTTGCAAAATGGAAGAGGCATTATCCAAATGCCTAGATAAATCTCAGATTTCCGTTCAGGAGCTAACCACTATACAAATGAGTAATTAGGACCGCCAAACTAATAGCACACGGCGCCATACCACTTACTCTGTCCCAGTCAGCCATAAGGAATCAACACATGTATCACACAACACAGCTCAACAAATCCCTATAATTAATTGTGAGGCTCCCCTCCCTACAATTCCCTTAGTTTTGGATATGCCCACGCATCCTTTAGCTACTAATAGTACTAATACCCCTAGCCCCTGGAATGACAACAAGATAGAGTGGCAAATAACATACTTGGATTTACCACCAGCTGCCACACCCTATATAGTGGTGTTAGCTAACGTCCCTAGATTACAAAACGGGATGGCTGAATCGTGGGAGATTTTAAGGAATAAATCTCTACATTGGCTCAGTGCTAGGACGGGCCTAACTGAGAGGTTATTCGATGAATTTAAGATCGTCAGGAGAGTGAGTTGGGTAGGCAGAGGACAAAAGAACTTGCCTGGGACTGTGTGGTGTTGAATTTCAAAACCCCACAACTAGTACAACTGATTCTGAGTAGAGCTGGAAACCATACCATTTCATGGCATGGTGTTAATTTAGTTCCACTAGGTTACTTTTATCAACCTACGCATAATAATAATGTCTTTAAAAACAGGGAACTTCAAACCCCGACCTATAGGCGTCGGTTTAACGTCTCAACTTACAACCGCTTTGATACACTCACCAATCTCGAATCAGTTGACTGACTACGAATAGTGGATCCTCTTCAGGCTATAGCATCTAGTAGAATGGGCGCTTCTCTTAGCGAGGGATCCCTGGTAACACAACTTAGCAATGTAAAAATCTTCCCACATGTTGTCGCTATGGTAGTAAATATAGAGACAGTAAATGACATATTTTCTAACACTTCGGCTGTTTCTATTCTATCCTCTACTTCACAAGCTGATTCTATTCCAACAGACACGGATAGTGGGTGGGGGGTTGATTGTAGTAAAGAAAGGAAGCATAATTGTCAGTTCTTGTTCTGGAATGTAGCTTGTTTAAAATCCAAGGTGACTAACAAACTCTGGATTGACTTTGTGAGCATTTTTGATATTCTCAGTTTGCATGAAACCTGGGTGGAGGACCCTATTCATATAAGTGGCTATAAAACCCTCCACACTCCAGCAGTTGCATCATCCCATGGTAGAGCAAAAGGGGGTCTCTGCACATATATTTCAAACTATTTGAATATCGAGAAAATTTTACTAAACGTTACAGAACGTTATTATCAAATTATCAACCTCCATGTAGATCATGCATTTTGCATGGTCTTATTGAATTTTTATAATAACGCTACACCGGAGTTGATTGAGGGAATATTGAGATCCATGAGCCGTCACTTACATAATTTACTGACTAACTTAACCAAAGAAGTATTTGTTATATGGGGTGGGGACTTTAATTCCTCCCCATGCCAACATGTTGATAAAGAGGTCTGTGGTATAGCATACGAGAAAGGTCTCAGTTTCCCACACTTTCCGCATACACTGTATGGTGACCTTCTGAACGATATCATGTTTACATTTGATATAGGTTTTGCTAATAATCTATGTTCACCTATGGTTCCCTTCCGTCCTACCTTCAATGGCCGAGGTACTTCCTCTATTATAGATTTTATATTAACATCGAGTAGATATTCCTCACGTGTTAAGGATTTTATTACCCATGAGATCGCTCTAAGCGACCACTTTCCTCTAAGCGTAGATGTGGTGGTGCACAGCCAGGGCATTAACACGACAGGTAATTCTTCTCACTGTGTAGACAATATCACTCTGAGTAGGCAAAATGGATATGCACTTAGATGGGTGAATTTGGATTCTGAATTTATTAGAAAAGTTGTGTTAAATTATAAAAATATGTTTCTGTCCTGCTTGGATGAGAGGTCATCCTATCAGGAAATTATAGAAAACTTTTCTCTCATTTCAAATTACATTAAAGAAACACTCTATGTAAAAGTAAAAAGAAAGCAACCCAAAAACAACAGTGGTTTGATACTCATTGTACAAAGGCCTATTCTAAGCTTAAACATTCCCTACACGCTACAGTGAAAAATCAGGAGCATATTAGAGAGGCAAGAAGAGAATATAAGAGGGCATTAAAAGAGAGAAAGATGGCATTAAAAGAGGAAGCTTGGCGCGCCTTGCACAATGCCTCTGTAAATCGTGATTCTTCTGCCTTTTGGAAAGCGGTTAATGCGCCCTTTCTGGCAGAGAATGGAAAAGCAACTATTGAGATTGCTATTACTGAATCAGAGTGGATATCACACTATTCAAAGCTGTTCAATAACTCATTGCCAGATGACCAGGGAACTCTGTCGACTGCGGCTGACCTTGAGCCTCCTTTTATACCTCTAGAATTACCATTAGACTTTACCTTTAGTGAGGTTAATATGGCCATAAACTCAAGCATGGGTGGTAAGGCCCCAGGGCCTGACGGCATCCCGGTGGACCTCTTTAAATCTAATTTAGCATTATGGGGACCACTTTTAACGTAGGTTTTTAACGCATGTAGTTAACGAGGTTTTTTATCATCTTGGTATGAATCAGTAATTGTGCCTATTTTTAAAAAAGGGGACAGGGCGAACCCAGCCTGTTACCGGCCAATTTTATTGCTGGACTCAACAGTTAAGGTTATGGGCGAGTTTTGCTAGACAGATTGCAGGTTTGGGCGGAGGAACAGGCAATTATAAGTGACCTACAATATGGCTTCCGCAAGGGCCTGGGCACAGTTGAACAGGGCCTTAATTTACATATTTTATTAGATAAATACACTAGGGCAAAAAGGGGTAGATTATTTTTGACTTTTGTTGACCTAACAGCGGCGTTCGACTGTGTCATCCACGATAAGTTGTGGATGATTTTAGAGGGCATGGGTGTGGATGTTTTAATAATCTCATTTTTAAAGCAGCTTTATTCAGGGGCAAAGGCGAGGGTTCGCTACGGGATGGGCGGTGAATGCACCCAGCACTTTAGAGTGTTGAGAGGTGTGAGGCAAGGCTGTGTCCTTGCCCCGCTCCTCTTTACACTGTACATAAATGATCTAGAAACTACTTTGGTTAAGGAGTGCAGGGATCTACCGACAGCAGCGATGCGCCCTATCCCTGCACTTCTGTATGCGGACGACGCAGTTTTAATGGCCCGTACGCCGCTTGGTCTACAAAGGGTCCTTAATACTTTCTCTAATTTTATGTCAAATTTGGGTCTTACCATTAACTGTTCTAAAACGTTTGCAATGAATTGCGGGGTAGGATCTAACAAGAAGACTAATACCCTTTTTATTAATTCGAGGGCAATAGAGCGTACTAAAACCTTTTCCTATCTAGGGATTTTATTTGATCGGTCAGGAACCTGGACTCAGGCAGTTAAAGCTAGAAGGCTGTTGTTTATTAAGTCATTGACGGCATTATCAAATTTTAGTAGAAAATTAGGTAGACGCTCACCGGCAGAACTGCTACATTTTTATAGGGCAAAATGTGTGGCAATTGCCGCCTATGGAGCCGGAATTTGGGGTTATGCCGACGTAAACTCATTACAGATTGCGGAAAATACGTTTTTTAGGTTCCTTTTGGCAGTACCGGATAGTACTTCAACTTATATCTGTCACTCGGAGCTGGGTATGCCATACTTAGAGGACACGTTTAAGATTCAGCCCGTCCTCCTGTGGCACAGAATTTGGACTGCAGATGAGACTGCTTTTAATCGCCACATATTGATAGATGCCCTGGGGATCGACGGGGCCAAACAAATAAGATGGCTAGAATATGTTAAAATGTTTTTATCCAAATTAGGCCAATTAGAATATTATAATGACCCTCACACTATGTGCAATGTGTCTAGGAAAGACCTTAAAGCTAGTTACATGTGCCTTCTGGGTGAAATTAGAATTACAACCGAAATGAAAAAATCAACGGTCCACGCCCATCATCTTACCCTGTTGACCCCAACTATACAACCATACATCTTGTTAATTACTGGCGATTATGACCGTTTTTTGTTAACACGCTTCAGATTGAATATTCACATAGATCCTTAAGTTTCCCTGAATTAAATGACTGGTCAAGAGTCTTATGTAAATGCCCGTGCGACGATGTTTCTGTACAGACGACTATACATATACTATTCTTTTGTAAATTTTATTCTATCCTGAGAAGGAGATGGATTATTCCTGTATTAAAAAACTTGGATTGAGACAATGCCGCCCCGCATTCTTGGCACTGCAATTCCTAGAAAAAGAAATCGTTATTGCCTCCGTTATTGCTTTTTAAAAAAAAAAATTTAATTATCGTAAATCCATTATGATGTTATCTTATTTATGTACTTAATCTGTGTTAAAAGTAGTCACGACATGATTGTGTTTTTCTTACAATTTTTAATGGAATTTTTAATTGTGTGACATATGCACTGTGCTTTTATGGTTAACTTTTACAGTAACCGAATAAAGAGCTTTTTGATTTGATTTTGATTTGAAGTTGTTAAGGTATTCTAGGAATGTGTACTTGAAGTAGGTGGCAAACTGCAATTGTTTTGCAACCGCATTCTGGTCACAAAGCCTTGGTACATCCCCATGTGACTCACTATTAGGAAGGGACGCCCTTGGCACACCACTTCCTAATAGCGACTTGCAAACCCTATTTTGTGAGTCGGTAATAGGTTACCGCCTTGCAAATGGGGCTTTGTACATTTAAAAATGCTCTTTTCTGGTCGCAAACAGCCCTATTGTGTGAATTGGGCTGATTGCAAGCTGAAAAAGGCTTCTTACATCTGGCCCTTTATTAGGTAATGGCCTGGAGCACACTACCTGGAAGGAAGTGGAGCTCAAGGCACATGTGGAGATGTTAGGGCTACCCGAGTTGATCTGTGCCATGACAAGGTCCATGGCTGCCCAGGAAGGGAGTCAAGAAGGGCATGGTAAACCAGCCCCTGAATATTCTTCCAGTGAAATGGATGGGGCACCGCCGGTGCCCGCACCAGAGACCACTGAGGAGGACCTTGCTTCCCTTGGCGCTGTGCCTAAGCCTGCTGAATGGCATGTGGAAGGAGGACCCACCAATAAGGAGTTCTGTAGGGCAGAAAGGGAGTGCCCAACCCTTGTGGGCATGAGGCATCAGGCATTAGGTGATACCTCTGGTAGTCACCGCATTTACTGGGAGGACAACCTCCTCTACAGTGAACCTAAGGCTCCTGAGCATGAAACATAAAGAGCCCTGGTGGTCCCCCAATGCTACAGGGCCTTCCTACTAGAGCTGGCTCACAAACATCCCCAGGCAGGACACCAAGGCCAAGACAAGACATTTGCAAGGCTTGTCCCCCACTTCTATTGGCCAAGGATCAAGAATTCCTCAGATGCATTCTGTAGGACTTGTGTGACCTGCCAGGCCAGGGGGAAGGCAGGGCAGAGACTTGAAGCCCCCTTAATCCCTTGCCTATCATTAGCACCCCGTTTTATAGGGTGGGCACCAACATTGGAGGGCCTATGGATCTCCAGGCTGCATCAGGCAACAAGTTTATCCAGGTTTTGGTGGATCATGCCACGAGGTACCCAGAAGCAATCCCTTTGAGGACTACTACTGCACCCACAGTAGCAGAGACCCTGATGGGGAATTTTACCTGAGTGGGTTTCCCCAAAGAAGTTGCGTCTGATAGGGTCACAAACTTCATGTCTGCTTATATGCAGTCAATGTGAAAGGAGTGTGGGGTAACATACATGTTCTCCACCACTTACCATCCACAAACCAATGGGCTTGTTGAGATGTTCAACAAGACCCTGAAAGGCATGATCAGAGGCCTGTCTGAGGCCTTGAGGAAAAAGTAAGCTATCCTCTTACCATGCCTGTTGTTCATTTACAGAGAGGTGCCACGGAGAGGAGTGGGTGGTAGCCCCTTTGAACTGTTGTATGGGCACCCAATCAGAGGACCTCTGAGTCTGATGAAAGAAGGGTAGAAGCAAGCTCTCAGGAAGGTACCCCAGGATGTAGTTAGCTATATATGCTGTCCTTCAAAAGCCAGATGGCTTAGTTATGGAAGCAAGCTTCCAGTAACCTTGAAGACGTCTAGCCAGGAAGTCATGAAGGAGTGGTATGACAAAAATTCTACCACTGTAGAATTTCAACTTTGTCAGAAAGTGTGGGTGATAGAGCTGGTAGAGCACAGGGCCTTCCAGGCCCACTGGAATGAGCCATACGAGGTGATTGAAAGAAAGGGTGAGGCCACATACCTGGTGAACCTCAAGACCCCCAGGCAACCCCACAGTGTGCTGCATGTAAATTGCCTTAAACCACACTTTGAGAGGTCTGAGCTCACCATGCTGTTGGTGACTGATGGAGAAGAGGAAGGGGAGAGTTAACCTCTTACTGACCTCTTGGGCTCCAAGGAGAAGGATGGGTCTGTGGAAGGAGTAATCTTTTTCCCCACGCTAACTCCTGAACAACAGAGAGACTGCCTCCAATTATTGGGGCAATACTCTTCTCTGTTCTCCCTTATCTCTGGGACCCAGGATGTAGACACAGGGGACGACCGCCCTGTTAAGGATGCATCTTACAGGTTGTGAGATAAGGTGAGGTCCAGCATTAAGGCTGAAGTGTCTAAAATGCTGGATTTGGGGGTGATAGCGCCCTTCAGTAGTCGTTGGTCCAGTTCGGTTATTCTGGTACCAGAAGCTGCCCCACCGGGCACCACACCTAAACTGAGGTTCTGTGTGGATTGCAGAGGACTAAATTCTGTGACCAAGGCAAATGCTCACCCCATCCCCCAGGCTGATGAGTAGAGGTGGGTGGAGCTCGCAGACTTTCACTCTGCGGGAATTCCAAAAAGTTAGTGGAATTACGTGGCGTTCCGCATGCAGGCGGAGTTATTGTGCGGCAAGGAAAACATCCCCTAAACTTCACTGACAACTCATCCAGCAGTCTGGTACGACGTATTTACCCACCTAAAAGCACCAACATCACCTAACTATAAATATAACTACACATTATCATCAACACCATCTCGCAGACCCATATAGCCACATTAGAATTTTAAGAGAGTACCTTAGCACATCTGACCGCAGTATGTAGCGAGACATGTGATGAGCAGCACGCGGTAAACTCCATTAGACGTAGCAGGTACCATTGCCACTATGACTATATTAATTTCCAACAGGCCTGTGGGGAAGGCTTACAAAATCCAGGACCTAGGGTGCTCACACACACTACATATTTGACACTCACCCTTCCGCCAGTGATGTCCTCCCCTTCCCTGTCGCTGCTGTCTCCTGCTCTGCTCCTCTGCCCCAGGGAAGGGTGGCAGGAGTTTTGTTTAGGCTGCCTGAGGTTGCACCGAGGCCGCTGCTACTGTCGGTGCCGGCGGTTGCCAACTTCCTTATCAATGCATGAGGCCGCCAGAAACATCACCATGGTGGGAGGATGGGGGAAGGGAAGAGGGAGGGCTCTCTGGCGTGAGCTGACAGGACAGGGTGCGAGTGTGAGGAGGAGACGTCAGGAGGGTTGGAAGGGGACCCTGGCAAACTGGGGTAGGAGAGTAAGAGCAGGAAAGGGCTCAAAGAGAGGCTGGCTGCTCCTGACTCTATGACTTGATGGGAGGTACCAGAAGTAGGCACTGTCCTCATTGGGCAGAGTCAGCCACAGTTTTTTTTTGACTGAACTGTGATCTTTCAAGTCCTCTTACATTTGTTTCACTTCCTCTAACATAGCCCGAGCACTGTATCACGCCGTCTGCGGTTGCAGAGTTTTTGTCAAACTCCGCACTACAAGGAGAGCGCGGAGTGGTAAAAACTCTGAGAACTTCGCCGGCAGGGCAGAGTTTACCGCCCAACCCTACTGATGAGCTGATCAACAGATTAGGGAATGCCCAGTACCTCAGTAACTTTGACCTTACATCAAGGTACTGACAGATTGCCCTAACAAATGGTGCAAAGGAGAGATCAGCATTCCCCAATCCAGAGGGCCACTATCAGTTTATGGTGATGCCTTTTGGATTAAAGAATGCCCCTGCCACCTTCCAGAGACTGGCGAACCAGGTTCTTACTGGAATGGAGGCCTTCCCTGCTGCTTATCTGGATGACATAGCTGTCTTCTGTATCAGCTGGACGGAGCACTTTTTTCACCTGCAGGAAGTGCTTCAGGCTCTGCAACAGGCAGGCCTGACTATCAAGGCAAGTAAGTGCCAGATAGGGCAGGGGTCTGTGGTGCACTTGGGCTACCTAGTGGGTAGGGGGAAGATGCAACCAATTCAGGTCAAGATAGAACGCATCATGGCCTGGTTGCCCCCCAAAACCCAGAATGAGTTCAGAGCATTCTTGGGCCTCACTGGGTACTATAGAAGGTTTGTCAAGGGACTTCCAAGAAGCAGCCCAGAAATGTGATTTGTGCAGAGGCATGCCAAACTGTATTTGACTCCCTGAAGCAAGCCATGTGCACAGCTCCTGTGCTCAAGGCCCCTGATTTCTCCGAGGAGTTTATTGTTCAGACAGATGCCTCAGAGCATGGCATAGTGGCAGTTCTATCCCAACTTAATGATGAGGGCCTAGAACAACCTGTAGCCTTAATCTCTAGGAGGTTACTTCCCAGGGAACTGAGGTGGAGTGCTATCGAGAGAGAAGCTTTTGCTGTGCTCTGGGCACTGAAAAAGTTGATGCCATACCTGTTTGTCACTCACTTCCAGATTCAGACAGACCACAGGCCCCTCAGGTGGCTCATGCAAATGAGGGGTGAGAATCCAAAACTGTTGAGGTGGTCCATTTCCCTACAGGGTATGGATTTCATGGTAGAACCTAAACCTGTGGTAGACCACACCAATGCTGATAGTCTATCTAGGTTTTTCTGCCTTAGAGATGAGAAATCCCTAGAGGTTGGATAGATCTCCCCACTTTCAGCTGGTGGGGACACGTGTGAGATCTGTCATCCTTAGGGTGGTCTTTCCCCAGAATGTTTGTCTTTTGCCTCCCATTTTTTGCTGATTCTTTTTGTTAGCCTTAGGATTCTGAACACTTTATCACTTCTAAACAGTGCTAGAGTGCATGTGCTTTTCCCCTAAACATGCTGACATTGCTGTGTACCTGATTGGTATAACTGATTTACTAGTAAGTCCCTTGTAAAGTGGTATAAAATATACCTAGGGCTTGTAAGTCAAAGCTTATTAGTGGGCCTGCAGAACTGATTGTGCCACCCACATAAGTAGCCTTTCAAACCTGTCTTAGGCCTGTCATTGCAGTGCCTATGTGTGCAGTTTACTGCCACTTCGACTTGCCATTTACAACTAATTTCCAAGCCTTAAACACTCCTTTTATTACATATAACTCATCCCTAAGGTTGGCCATAAGTAACCCCAAGGGCAGGGTGCTATGTAAGTAAAAGGTAGGACATGTACTTTTATGTTTGGCATGTTACGGTAGTGACAAACAGCCTATTTCTTTTTTCACTACTGTAAGGACTACCCCTCTCATAGGCCAGCATTGGGAATTCCTTAATACTCTTTTAAGCTGCAATTCCTGATCAGTGAGGAGTAGACTTTTCATGTTTCATATCTTTGGAATGGTAATGATAAATCCTCCTTACTGGTGAAGTTGAATTTAACATTACTGTTTTAGAAATGCCACTTTTCGAAAGTTGACATTTATTTGTACTTACTGCTCTATGTGCCTGACAGCCAGTCTCCAATACATGTCGTGGGTGGATGACAGCTCCACTTTGTGCATTCCCTCTAGAGAGCCACAAACACAGGAAGGTGAGTCTCATCTGCATTCTGAGCACTCATCTGCATTCTATTGAGTCTTCTTGGGCAGGGAGGGGCTGACACTTACACTTCAATAGGCAGTGTCCAGTCCAGTCCACATACAAAGCACTCCACAGATAGCCTGGTAGACAGGACTGGGTTGAAAGGGATCCTTGTACACTTCAGAGAGCTGCTTTGAATTCACCCGCTACATCAAAGGTGCTTTTGGGCATAAGTACTGGGTCTCTAACCCCTTAAAATCAGACACTTCTGGTACTTGAACTGAACCTCTGTCAGAAGGACTGTTGTGCTGCTTAAAGGACTCAATGGATTGCTTTTCTGGAAGAACTGATTTTCTACTTGTTGCCATGCTGCCTAATGCCTGCTGCTCCCTGACTATGCTGAAGGAGAACTGGACTCTGCCTTCTCTCCAAGTGATCTCCAAGGGCTTGCCTGCTTGCCTCCTGTTTTCTGAAGTCTCAGGGGCACAAAAGACTTGCTGCAATTATGCTGGTGCCGTTGGACTGTGCTTTCTGTGAGTCAAGTTCTGGGCCTCAGAAGTGGGTTCTGCAGCAGTTTTCTTCAAAACCAATGCATTGTCACCACTGTACCGTACGGAACTGACACATCGCCCTTTGACACAGAGGCTGTTCGACGACAGAGGTTCCACAGCCTGCGCAGCCGGTGATGCTGCTCTGCGCTGCTCGATGACGACACATTTCCTTCTCTTCAGCAAAGCCAGACAACGACACAATGACCCTACTGCGTGGAAAAGATTGACGCATCGTGCCCTCAGCGGGAACACTTTCAAGGTACTTTCTCAGCAGGACCTGCGTGGGTCCTGTAGCCGGTCTGCCCTCCATCGCAGTCGGCCTGACTTTTGGATTCGCACCAGTCCCTCGAGTACTCAAGAAACCTTTTGACCGATAGTGACTTCTAAGCACTGTTTTTGCATTTAATATTTAGAAATTCATATCTCAACTTCTACTGAGTGGATTTATGTTGTTTTGTCTGGATAAATGCTCTTTATTTTTCTAAACCTTTGTGGATTCTTTTTGTGCTACATTCATTGTATTACTGTGTGTGTGTGTGTTTGTGTGTTAAAGAAATACTTTACACATTGCCTCTTTAGATAAGCCTGACTGCTCTGTGCCAAGCTACTAGATGGTGAGTATAGGTTATCTTTTAGTGTGTATCTAGCTTACCCTGACTAGGGTGGAGCTTCCTGCCTGGCCTGGGTGCATACCTCAGCCAACCAGAAATGCCATTTCTAACAAAGAGGGTTAGCGCTATAATGATGGATGGAAGCAGGAAGTTGGGGGAAAGGTGTGACAAAGACACAACATTCATCAGGTCAATGAGCAGCACGTCATCATCATATCTGTTGTGGGAAGAAATCGAGACATGAATGGCACAGTTCAGTTAATAAGTGCATTGCAAACAATCCTTCATTCCCAGAGTCCCCAGTTATTTAATTGTTCTGTCACCTAGGTTTGAAAAATACAAATTAGGGAGGACCCACACAATTCTTAAAATTATGATTGTTAAGAAAGGAAAAATGATACTGTATATTAATGCCAAAATAGACAAATTCTTCTTCTCTGAATGTCCTTCTTGGGCCAGAGTTGAACAGGTCCAGTGAGCAGGAGTGTCATATAGCTTTCGGGCACAAGATGAGAAGGCCAGCGTAATGCAGGAAAGTAAATGTCAATATTGTAAAGTCAAGAAGAAGGTAAGTTTCATGGTGGATGAGGAGGAACAAGAGGGCAGAGCAAGACCATAGGCTGATGCAGTCACATGCGATTAACTGAGAAGTGAGAAATTTTAGTACCAATCTCACACAAGTAGCTGCATGTACCTGGCTGTTCAGTTTCACAACTGTCATAACATTTAACCGAGTGCGTCCATCATGAGACATGTCTCCAGTTACAGTGAAGTCCCCCCAAGAACACAACTACTTAATTAGAGGACATTGACATTTGAGCCAGCACAATACTCAGCATTTCCCAAATCAGCGCACCTCTCTCCAGTCCACAGGGCTGAGTAGGCCTCTTTGAGTCCTGTTGTTTCCCATTGAAGTAGAAAGACATTGTTCATAACTTCCTTCTTCTGGCTGTTGGGGGGCCAAACATAGGGCCCTGAAATATCCACCATCTGCAATGATCTTGACTATATTACTACCAATCTCTGTGGAAACAAATCCCATTCTGAGACCTTTGGGTTCAAGCCATCCAAACACCTTGCGGTTAAACTCTTCCAAGATATTTGCAGCTGTATGGGATTTCTCCATGGTGAAAATTGCTACGGTTGCATGTCACCAAATCACCTTTAAACTTTCTTCAGCACGGAGACCTGCAGTCTGAGTCCCGACATAAATGGGATTAAGAGAGATATACCTGTAGTGCTTTTGAGGAACAAGATGAGCAAATCATATCACTTAGCACTCATATCACTTTCCCTTACACAAGGGACCGTCCCCCAATCCTGGAAACACGCTATAATCCGGCCACTGTTAAAAAAGCCCCAGCTAGATCCATCAGAACTAGGGAACTACCGACCTATCTCACTCTTACCACTACTAGGCAAAATAACCGAAAAATATGTCAATCAGGTCTTATCCCAATACTTTGAGGAGAATCGGATACTGCATTCAACTCAAATGGGCTTTCGACCCCAACACAGCACAGAGTCAGCTCTGTTGGTGGCAACAGAGGAATTGAAGGGAATCCTAGACCAGGGAGGCACAGCAGCTATTCTGCTCCTGGACCTCAGCGCCACCTTTGATACGGTGAATCATAAGACAATGATCCGCAGGCTAAAGGAAGCCGGTATCACAGGCTCTGCACTAAAGTGGATAACCTCATTCCTAGAAAACAGATCTTTCCAGCTAATGGAAGGGGAGCATCTCTCCGATACCCTGCAAATGTCATGTGGGGTCCCACAGGGCTCTGCACTAAGCCCGACACTATTTAATCTGTATATGCAACCACTAGCAGAAATAGTGCAGCAATTTGGATTGTCAATAGTGTCATACGCGGACGATACCCAGCTGATACTATCTGTGATGGAGGGCCCCCAATTTAGGCACCACAATCTGGCACCATGCATGGTGCAAGTAGCAGAATGGATAAATAATGGTTGCCTAAAACTGAACGGAGGCAAAACAGAGCTTATGTTCCTGGGTAATAAGGCAGCACCAAGAAACATGATTAGCTGGCTTCCAGAACTGGGAGATCCCCCGGTCCCAAAGATAGAGGTAAAGAATCTGGGAATTTGGCTGGACAAAAGCCTGTCCATGGAGACCCAAGCTAGAAAAATATCAGGATCATGCTTCGGAGCACTACGAATGCTACGGAAGATCCTACCGCTCATTCCCGAAACCACGCGCAGAACTGTAGTACAGGCCCTAGTGCTGTCACAGCTGGACTATGGCAACTCCCTGTATCTTGGAGCACCCAAATACGTCATAAACAGATTACAAGTGGCACAAAACGCAGCAGCTATGATTCTACTCCGCATCCCTAGACAGCAGTCAGCTAGGGCAGCCCTGAAGACATTACACTGGCTCCCAATAAAGGCCAGAATAGAGTTCAAATCACTCTGCATCGCTCACAGAGCCATGAATGATAAAGGCCCGATGTTAATCAAAAAACTCGTCACACACTACATTCGAGGTAGACACCTAAGATCCTCCACAGATCTACTTATGAAACAGACCAGGATAAAGAGAGCCAGATGGGGAGGTAGATCATTCTCGTATTTGGCCCTGGGCCTATGGAACTCCCTGCATAGGGAAATGCACATACTAACTGATGAACTGGCATTCAGGAAAAAGCTCAAAACCTGGCTCTTCCCCTAAATCTTCTATACATCCTCAGTCTAGTTTCTCTCAGCACTGGGAAGCCCTTGGGCAGCTATGCGCTCTATAAAACCATAAACATAAACATAAATGAATTTAACCAGTTTGTGTAGTTTTCTTAACTAAACTAAACTGACTTGTCTGGTCTCTGAACATCCCCCAAAAAAAAGTACAGTAAAGGAATGGACCATATAAGTAATTCTAGTGTAGTGTGAAATCAAGGCAATCATTCAGGCAGAATCACCTATCGGACCCCAAACATTACATATCAAGTTTAAAAATGAGTTGAACAACACCCTCCCAGCTACCACACGAATCATCCTCACTCACTCAATATATTACTCATTGGTGCACTAGTTATTACCTGTTCCAAGCATGGTGGTGAACATTTGTGATTGTATCTTCTCTTTTCCAATTAGGGCAACAAACAATGGCAGTCTTGTATAAAATTAATGATCTAGTTTACTGGCAGCCCAACTAGGGAAAGAAAAAAGAAGGATGGGTATGGAAGGAATTGTCTTCTTTATGTCCTTTAAGCAAATGGGGAGGATTCTTCTGTGCACACTGGTCCAATTCCCGGATCAGCTGAGAGCTAATACTATATTATTCACTGCACTCTAGAATCTCGCCCCATAATGCTTTGCTGGGCCTTTGGTTGGCATTGTATTTTTGCCCATATCTTTGCTTGGGGTGGTCCTAGGAGGATGGGACCACCACTGAATCGTTCAGCATGATATGCTCTTTGTGTTCAAGGCATCTGCTTGGTCCTCCCCCTAGGTTAGGGGGGACCCCAAAATCATCACCTCTCTCATTGCCTGATATTTTTCAAAGCTCACTTTTGTGAATTGGTTATATGCTTTTTAGCATGTAAAGGTAAAGTTGTTTTATCAAAGGGTTGTGGGTATAGTAGCTAACTCCGCTACGTGGCCGAGTCAGTTTTTGCATGAATTCCGTGGTTTCAATGTAATGAGTAGTTAGCAAATCTCTGCAACTAGCGGAGCGGAGTTCATTGCCCACGGTTAGTTTTGAGGCAAGAGTCTGGTCCTTCTGACTATGACAACTATGCCAGCTGCACTGAACACATGCTCAGAATTCACACTGGGCACCGGACAAGCCAGATACTTTATTGCTAGCCTGTTGAGCTCCAGCCATTTGTGCATCTTCCCATACCAATAGACCAATGGGTTTTGATCCAGGTAGACCTCTTTTGGATCATCCAGATAGTCATGGAACATCCTCTGAATTGTCATTGGTACTGCTCTATACTCAACCGCAGTTGCCTTTGCCTCTGCACTTGACTTAAGCCCTGCTACTTGAAACCAAGCCATTGCAGAGGCTGGTTCAGATTCTTCTGTTAAGGATGGTGCTGGTGATGATGGTGATGGCTGTGAGACATTGTGGAGCTTATGTACTCTTTGGAGGACACAAAATCTCTTTACAGCCTTGTATTAACAGCCAACCAAAGGATTAAGCTCTAAACCAACTCATATGCTTCTTCATTCACACCGGAGAACCTTTGTGACACATTTTTCAACTGGTCCTTTAGCAGATGCAACAACAGGATTGCTTGGCTCATCGTACTGTCTTCCTTGCTGACTTCCCATGTAAAAACCACAAAAGGAAGTAGCATTTGTGTCAGGCACTTGACTAGCCCCATTCGTCCATCTTCATGGTCATGATTTTCCCAGTTGCAACTCCTCCTCTTTCATGGACATAGTAGGTGACCCGTATGTGCTGCTCAAATAGACATTGCAACATGTTAATTTATGTTAGGAGGTCTTGTAAAGCGTGCAGCTGCCCCAGCAAAGTAGGTTGAGTTCCAATGTGTTGACACCTCCTATATGAAGGCTTTAACCGGTACTCTATTAGCACGCTGAATGATCTTCAACTGCTTCAGGGCTTTAAAAGAATGACAGAAATGAGTGCAGATGCTTCAGCAGGTGGCCAGTATGTTGCTGACTATGTCTTCTTTTTTGAGAAAGTCCTGCACAATCAGGCTGATGCAATGCGCCAAACACAGGACCATGAAATATCCACCATCTGCCATGGCCTTGACTATATTACGCCACTGTCAGTGGCAAAAAATCCAGTTCTGAGACCTCTGGGTTGAAGCCATTCAAAGACCTTGTTGTTAAACTCTTCAAAGATGTTTGCAGCTCTGTGAGATTTCTCCATGGCCAACATCACTACGTTGCATGCCACCAAGCACCCTTAAAACCTTTTTCAGCAGTGAGACCTGCAGATAGCTGTTGCCTAACCTCCACAAAGAGGATTATATGTGTATCATGCAGTGATACACATGTAATCAGCTGATTTACAACTGGTCCATATGTCTGTCATGAGGTGGATAGTGTGAACAGCACTCTGCTGCACAGCTTGGCCAACCAATTGCAGCACATCATGATGGAGCACTGGAAGTGCAATTCTGGCAATATAGGTACAGCTGGGAACCTTCCATAGCGGCTAGATGGCCATCACAAATTCTAAAAATTACACTCCTTCCACAAAAGAAAAAGGGAGGAGGTCCAGCACTAATATTTTTGCCAACTTCCCATTGTACCAACATGCCATTGGGTGGTGACATTCGTAGGGCCCCTCCTGCCTACACGTGCCAGTAATAGTTGCTTGGATATTTTTGTCTTTTGTGATGCCACTGACACAGATGGCTTCCTGATAGGACCAAGAGGTGGTAGACTCAATGTGCATTTTGGGGGAATCACTGTATGCGGTTGTGTCTGCAACTGAGTCTTGTGCCTTTTGGAGGTTGCTGATGCGGTTGATGCTGGCACATGATAGAGAACAGGGCTGCTTTGTGTAAAGCTTTCATCCTCTTCTTCCTCATCACCTCCTTCTTCTATCACTTTGATCAGAGCTGCTTCCCCTCTCTCATCACCACCACCACCACCACCACCAGCTCTGTTTTTTAGGTTCTCCTCCCACTAGATTGCATGATGTTTTTTCATGTGGGACGTTTGGCCCCCAGTACAACAGTGTGAACCTGAATTACCTCGACAAACACTCTTGTGGCAAATGGAGCATATTGCAATGTTATCCTCCTGTTTGCCAAATCGGCGATGCGGCGCGCGCAATGTAATTTGTTTTATTTATTTATTTATGTACTTACCTCTGTTCGGCCGTATGCCGGAGTTTACTACCTTCTGCCCAGCCCCTCCCCCGCCCCGCAGCACTCCCTTGAGGAGCCGCCACTGCGCTTAACAGAAAAGGCCATCCTTGTTAGAAAGGAGAGCCCTAGCCCTCTAAAGGGAGCACAAATAGATTTTTCCTAGGTCCCGATGAAGTGCCGCCTGATTTTGGGGCACCCGAGGCATGAAACATGTTGACCACACCATACTAGTGACCACACTAGTCTAGTAGCTATCCTGGTACCTGAAGACCACATGATAGCACCTTTGTTTTTACTTTAGTCCTGGTAACCTTCCTTTACCGTAAAAATTTCATTAGGCTACAAGAGTCTATTTTAGTTATAACTCACTCAAAAAACCTTTTTCTCCCCCTCACTTGCATTCATCTATACGGCATCTCCAGATCAAAAGATCTCCTATAAAGAATCCCCCAGGCCCATCAGGCATTGCAGGGCCGGCCAGACGAGGACCTGTTCCTCATCACTGTCACTTTCCATAATCCTAAGGATTTCGGGAACTTTCCTTTTCTCTTGTCTCTCGTGGCGGGTCTCAGACTCGGCCGGGGTCCAATCCATGTCCAGATCATCAAAAGGGGGCTTGGTGGAGTAACCTTTCTTTTTCTTGTTGGACATCATGAAGCCAATGGTTCAAGAGTTACATCTTGCTCAGCAGGAAACTCAACCTCCTGTTCTGCTCCTACTTCAGGAAGAACTCTTGCTGGCTGAGGCTCCTGTTATCCACTTTACTCAGTTTCCTGTGACAATTAGATACTTTGCAGCTGGGACAGATCCAATTCAGTCTCACGGCTCGTAGCCATGACTTCAGTGGCAACCTCACTGAGAGACATGGGCTTGGGCTGAGGTTAGGGTGGTGTTGTTGATGCTGGAGTGCTTCTCCCAGCTTTTTGCTTCCCGGAGGAGGGTGCAGCGGGCACACCACTTTTCCTGAAAAAGGTGGAGGGTGGCAAGCCAGTGGTGGCAATCTCCTCCTTCTTCTTCTCAGCCTCACTGACCACTTTCTTGACTGGAATACCTTTCTTTGGGGCCATCATCAAGTTCCTAACTCTGCCTGTTGGCACTTAGATGCACAAGTGGAAGCAGAAGAGGAGGACTCAGGTGATGTTACTCAGCACTGGCCTTATGTCTGGCAGTACTTTAATGTGATGTCCTTTGTGCACCAAAAGAAAACAAATCAGAAAAACATTCAGTGAAATGTGGCATTTGCAGTTTGAATATACATACAGATAATATAATTAAGCGAAGTCATCACAAATAATTCACAATAGTGTATCCATTCCAATCCAAACCATAACATATTATTTCATTAACAAGCAGATTTAAAAGTTTACTTTATGTGCCTCTAAGGACTACGAGACACCTGTGGCAGGCAGGGGATGAAGGGGAAAATGGAATAATCTTTAAAAAATGTAATTCTGATGTGTGATTATGGCAGGCAGGGGTTGCAGGGAAAAATGGAATAATCCTTAAAAAAATGTATCCTGGTGTGAGCCTATGGCAGAGCGAGGGTGCAGGGAAAAATTGAATAATCTTTAAAAGATGTAATGCCGGTGTGTGCCTATGGCTGGCAGGGAGTGCAGGGTAAAATGGAATACTCCTTAAAATATAATGCAGGTGTGCACCTATCAGGAAGGGGGCAGGGGAAAATGGAATAATCCTTAAAAAAGTTAATGGTGGTGTCCGCCCATAGCCTAAGAGACTATTGGCAGGCAGGGGGTCACAGGAGAGAATGGAATATTCCAATGTAATGCTGATGTGTGCTTATGGCAGGCAGGTGGTACAGGTGAAAATAGAGTAATCGTTAAAAAAATTAATTCTTGTGTGCGCCTATAGCAGGCAGAGGGTTATATTATATCATGTTATGTTATGTTATGTTATGTGTTGTAATGTGAAATATGTGGAGCACGGCTAATCACCCGTGATGGTATCCAAGCACTGAGTAAGGCAGACCTGAGGGGGGAGGAGGAGATCATGCCTGTTTCATCTGGAAAAGCCATGTCTTGAGGTTCTTTCGGAAGTCCATGAGGGAGGGGGAGGTTCTGAAGTGTTTTGGGAGGTCATTCCAGGTCTTGGCTGCAAGGTATGAGAAGGAGCGTCCTCCGCTTCTGGCCTTCTTGATGTGAGGGAGGTGTGCTCTTTCCTGGGACGCAGATCGAAGATTTCTGGTAGGTTGGTGGAGGTTGAGGTAGTGGTTGTGGTAAGGTGGACCGGTGTTGTGGAGAGCTTTGTAAGCATGGGTGAGTAGCTTGAACTTGCATCTTTCCTGGACTGGGAGCCAGTGGAGATTGTTGAGGTGTGGAGAGTCGGGGTTATTTTGCGATATGTTCATGATTAATCTGATGGCGGCGTTCTGGGTGGTTTTGAGTCGGCAGAGGACATAGGTTGGGATTCTGATGTAGAGGTCATTTCCGTAATCAAGTCTACTTGTGATAAGAGTTTGGGTGACTGTTCGTCATGTGTTCAGTGGGATCCACTTGAAAATCTTGCTTAGCATTCCCAGGATGTGGAAGCATGATGATGACACGGCGTTGATCTGTCTGCTCATGGAGAGATTGATGTCCAGGATAATCCCAAGGATCTTGGCATGGTCCGCAGGGGTGGGTGGGTGGTCAAGTTCAGGTGGCTCCAGGGGAAGTGGTTGTTACCAAAGATTGGGACTTCGGTTTTGTCTGTGTTGAGCTGGAGGCAGTTGTTTTTCATCCAAGCAGAGACATTGCTTATGCAGTTGGCAAAGTTTGCTTTGGAGGTACTGGTTGAGTTGGTAAGGGAGAGGATGAGCTGTGTTTCATAGGCATAGGAAAATATGTTGATGCCCTTGGCTCTGACGATATGTGCGAGGGGCGTCATGTAGACATTGAAGAGTGTTGGGCAAAGAGATGATCCATGATGGACTCCACAGATGATTTTCTTGAGTTCTGAGGTGTAGGGGGAAGTTTAACTCATTGAGTTCTGTCCATGAAGAAAGAGGATATCCAATTGAGGGCCAGTCTGCAGATACCCAAATGCAGAAGCTTTATGATGAGTGGCTTGTGGGAGACCATATCGAGAGCTGCGGAGAGGTCGAGGAGGATGAGTATGACAATTTCTCCTCTGTAGAGGATGCTTTTGATGTCACCAGTGGCCACAATGAGGGCGGTCTCTGTGCTATGGTTGCTGCGAAAGCCTGATTGAGAGCTGTCTAGGAGTTGATGGAGTGCTAGATGGTCTGTAAGCTAGGTATTGATGGCTTTCTCAATAACCTTAGCTGGAAAAGGCAGGAGCAAGATGGGTCTGTACCTGCTGAAGGTGTTGGGATCCACTGTTGGTTTCTTCAATAGGGTGCTGACTTCTGCATTTTCCCAGCTAGACTGGAAGGTGGCGGTGGTTATGGAGGTATTGATGATAACGGTAAAAGCAGGGGAGAGGAAGGTTCTTCCAAGGTTGTATATGAAGTCAGGGCATGGTACTGAGGGGGCTCCTGAGTGGATCGTATTCATCAGGGCGGTGGGTTCTTCATTAGAGTGAGGCTTCCATTTACTTAGCTGCTATTTGGTGATGAAGGAGGCGTCTGGCAGGTTGGGGATTTCATATCAGTATGCTGTGGGTTAAATGTGTTGTAGATCTTTGCAATCTTCTGTTCAAAGAAGTTTGAGAGGTTGTTGCAGAGTGCTTGGGATGGGCTGATGTAGTTGTTGGCAGCTGCAGGATTGGAGAACTCGTTGACGATGTTGAAGAGTTCTTTGCTGTTGTTGGAGCTGCCTCCGAGTCTGAGAGTTAGGGCCTTTTTATTTGCGTCTCGTAGTTGTTGGTGGTAGAGGTTGAGGGATGCAGGGGAAATTGAAATAATCCTGAGAACATTACACACACACACTGGCCAGGCAAAAAAATGACCACTTGGCCAGCAAACAAAGGAGGAATGGTAAACAAAGAATAAAACACTACCATTAATTCAGAAATGCCAAAAATGAAAAGTAAGTCAGCTATAAATATTCCCCATCAACTCACATCTTCCCAAAGCATAAAAATAAATCACCCCACCAAAATACCCTGTAACACTTTGCTGAAAAACGTGCTATACAAAAAAGACATGTTCAATTTATTCTAAGGGCATCCCTAAATCATAGATGTTTAAAAACAACATATAACACAGAAACAGTTGTTTTATATACCCAACACCTAGTGCCAAAAGGCTCCCTGATGACCAGAAATTGCACCAGGGGCTGCCCAATCTCGCTCGCAAGTTCGCTTCATGGACCCTCACATTGTTTACGTTGTCGTTGTGTTGCTCGAGCAGGAGCAAAATTCCGCCACTCAGCAATTGGCGGAATTTTGTCCCAGACTCTGTGGGCCCGATTCACAGAACTAACTTAAGACAAAATCCTAAACTTACTACCATTTTGGTATTCACAGAAGGCACTTACTCATTTTGGTATTCACAGAAGGCACTTACTCATTTCGGTATTCACAGAAGTTAGGAGTCCTAACTTTAGGACTCCTAAATGCCTTCTGTGAATACCGAAAGTCTTAAAGTTAGGATTTTTCTCAGTTTAGGAGTAGTAAAGTTAGGAGTCCTAACCTGAGAAAACTGAGAAAAATCCTAACTTTAAGACTTTCGGTATTCACAGAAGGCATTTAGGAGTCCTAAAGTTAGGAGTCCTAACTTTACTACTCCTAAACTGAGAAAAATCCTAACTTTAAGACTTTTGGTATTCACAGAAGGCATTTAGGAGTCCTAAAGTTAGGAGTCCTAACTTTACTACTCCTAAACTGAGAAAAATCCTAACTTTAAGACTTTCGGTATTCACAGAAGGCATTTAGGAGTCCTAAAGTTAGGACTACTAACTTCTGTGAATACCGAAATGAGTAAGTGCCTTCTGTGAATACCAAAATGAGTAAGTGCCTTCTGTGAATACCAAAATGGTAGTAAGTTTAGGATTTTGTCTTAAGTTAGTTCTGTGAATCGGGCCCAGTGTTAAAGAGTAACGCGGAGTGATCAAATGCCACCAGTTCAGCAAGTGGAATAACATTTTCTGCCAACCCCTACTCTTTTCTTTAGATGCTCATTTACCTGGCCGTACTCTTTGGCTACCTCCTAAGAAGGAACATTATTAGGTGCAACCCTAACTGGTTATTCAGTTGGCTATACAATCACTGCTTTACACTCTTCCCACAGGTCACTAGGAACTACTAACTTGAAAAATGAATGTAAATCAGTCTACAACACCTATGATATGTTTGTTAACCTGTGCACTTCATTGTACCACTTCTCTGATTCCTTTCACAATTTTGGAAAATTTGTGACAAAAGCATAAAGATTAGCACCCGTCCATGGCACGTACATAAGATTCACTGCATGCACTTCTGTCAGTGGCGGCTCGCATAGGGCGTGCTGCGGGGCGGTGGGGCAGGGGAGGGGCAGGGTGGGGGGGTAGTAAACTTGGACATACGATGGAACGGAGGACAGTAATTATTACGTTCCTCCGTTCCGTCGTATGTCCGAGTTTACTACCCCCCACCCTGCCCCTCCCCGCCACATCGCCACGCAGCACGCCCTATGTGAGCCACCACCGACTTCTGTTAGACTTGGCATCCTTGGCATTGTTTTCCCCTAACTTTGTGCCTTCAACCCACATGTTTTGCTGACTTTGTTTTTGCTGGCTTTAGGAAGATGCACACTTTGCCACTGCTAACCAGTGTTAAAGTGCTCTCTCCATAAAACGAGGGAGAATTAGCTCTTAACAAATTGGCATCTTTAATTTACTTGTAAGTCCCTAATAAAGTGGCACTACCTGTGCCCAGGGCCTGTAAATTAAATACTACTAGAGGGCCTGCTGCACAGATTATGCCACCCGCTTAAATAGCACTTTAAACATGTCTCATGTCTGCCATTGCAGCCTGTGTGTGCACTACCATGTCGGCCTGGCAAAATAAAACTTTTGCCAGGCCAAAACCTTCCTTTTGGTATAAAAAAGTCACCCCCTGGGAAGGCCCTGGACAGCACGCAAGGCAGGGTGCAGTGTATTTAAAAAGTAGGACATGTACCTTTCAGTTTTACATGTCCTGGTAGAGAAAAACTCTTACATTCATTTTTCCCTACTGCAAGGCCTACCTCTCCCATAGGCTAACATCATCACCATCATAAAACTTTATTTCAGTCGTCAGACCATAAAAATGCATGTGCGATACAGTTCATACAAATGATTAAAAAACAAGCAAGGTGATTTATTAATCTGGTAAAAACAAATATCAGTCAAACCACGGTCTAGAATTTAAAAAAAAAAGATTAAAACCTTCAGTGCACACTGTAAGACCAAAGCAACAAAAACCTATGCCTATACCAAGGTGGACGGCATGGCCGCTATGTTGCCCTTGGTCTAGGGATATACTACACTCCTGACCATTTAGATATAACTTTAAAATGTGAACAGACGGGTTGATTAAAACATTTATAAACACTAAAAAATAGAATGTACCAGTATCTCAATCTTTCAACAAATTCCTTCTAATTGCCACATACGACCCAAAAACTTGGCAACTGAGCAAGCAATCGCCGGACTAGAGTCTGATTTGAGCATACGGAGACCTGCGACATGAATACATGTACCCAATTGTGTGCAAATTGGTTTGAGCCATATTGCTCTCAGACTGGAGTATATAGGACAAGCAAAGAATACATGGGCAGTAGATCAAATTTCAAAAGCGCAATTGGGGCAAAACTGAGAAGTTGTGGGCTGCTGTTGCCAGGAGCGTGTAAAAGAGTTCAAGGTCACGGAACCGAACCTGAACTGCATATAAAGTTTTCTATCATGAGGAATCGTTATAATGTGTAAATAATACTCGTATGAACCGGTCAGTTTCAAATCCATGAACTCCGTAGTTAACCGTCCCCACGACAGATTGGTAAGAGAAGCTTCCGTGACCCAGTACCAATATTGTTTCTTGACTACTTCTTTACTGGGAAGTAATGCTGGGTCCTTTGCATCCCAATAGCCCTCTAGCGCTATTGTGGTTAACAGGGATTTCACGTTACGGATCCAACCTATCTTCTTAAAGTCGTCAAGTGCACTAACTTCCATGAGAGCGGTGGCATACGGAAGCAGTTCAGGGGTGGACCTTATGCGCAGCCAAAACAACAGAGAACGTAATCTAGCCTTCTCTACAATAGAAGCTCTGCCCAAGTCCAACCTTAGCGGGTAGAGTGACGTACTCAGGGGTAACGAGGTCAGAGACCTCAGAAATGTTTTCTCTGAATTCAAGAGGGCATCCATCCCTTCAAAGCCCCAGAGTTCTGCTCCATAGAGAGATGAGCCTATTGCTTTAGAATCATAAATCTGAAGTGGGGCTGCCACTGCTTTGCTAAAGGAAGTGCCATGTTCTTTTATCAAGGCCCCTGTTAATTGCCTGTGCCTGTCGCATAGGCTAGTATTAGAGTTACCTTATTACATTTAATAAGTGATAATTTCCAAATGGGAACAGGTAACCATTTCATGGTTGGTGTCTTTGGAATTGTAATGAAAAATCTTCTCTCCTGGTGAAGACAATTTTCAAAATGCCAGTTTTAATAAGTTGCAAAAAGAACAATTGATGGACCGAATGCTGAACAATGTCAAACATTCACCCCCAGTATAGAGATCTGGGCCTGGATTAAACCCAGATTGGTGACTGGGGGTAAAAGTTTAATTTGTTCCGCATTCCATCCATTTTTTGTTCTTTTGCTTTAGTTTTAGAAAGTTAGCATTTCCTGCCTTAACGATTTTGTGCCTGCAGCCTGTCTCTGGGCCACATAACTGGGTGTAGCTGACAGTCAGGCTTTTCTGTATTTTGTGCCTGGATGGACCAACACTGGCAGGATGGAAGGGCAGTGCTGGGCACAGCCCTACTTGCACTTGAATAGACTGTGTCCTACCTCTAAACAAAGGGCTGCATATCTCTGTAGTTAGTCGAGAGCCAGGAAAGGGAAGGCAGGATGCCTGTGGACTTCAAAAGGAAACCTCTAGAAGCTTTTCCCACCCCAAAGGAAAGCCCAGGTATAACTATTGGACCCCAGACACCAACTCTTCAGTACACTTCTGGGCCTGCAGATATCTGCCAGGAAGAAGGACTGCTGTGCTGATGAAAGGTATGCCACTCTGCTGGACTGCTGCTCTGACAGACTGCTGCCCTGCTGTGCTGACCTGCTGCCCTCTTGCCTGTGTGAGAAGGACTGGTCCTGTATCTGTTGAACTCAGGACCCAAGAGTAGTGACTCTAATGACTACTTGGCTGGCCTCCTGACTAGAGCCACAGGAACAGAAGGGTCCAACAACCTTGAACCTAGCACCTGGACTCTGCCATCTGGGAGTCCTACCCTGCCAAGTGGTGCCCCAGACCTGAACCCTTGGCAGTGGACCTGAAAGTGCTCTGCCAGTCCATCTGGGGATACAGCAGAACCAATGCATATGACGTGTGCCAATAGGGGAGGCAACAAGACTGGAGATGAAGTGGCTATCGTTCTGAGGGAGGGCTGGGATATCACTTGTAGTAGGATTAAACACATAGGTATCATGGAGGCTATGTCTTTCTGTGTTAGGGTCTCTTCCTCCCTATCGGTGGCCGGGATATTGGTGTATGGACCCCCCAATACACCAAGCTGCCACTTAGCAGAATTCTGTGACATAGCCGCTGATCATACATTGAAATACACCAGCTTCACTATTCTAGGCAATTTTAACGTCCATATGGATAATAAAAAATGCATTAAAGCACTCCAGCTGGCGGAAACTCTTGATGGGCTCAACCTGACACAGAGAATCACTGCACCTACTCATGACACTGGCCATATGCTGGACCTCATCTTTTCTAATCACCCCTACCTTCTGGTTGAGGCCCCCTTCCTCTGACGTGGACGGATCATTTACTTATCCCTTTCAGCTTTCATGCCACACATCACAGCAATGGCCCTAAGCATACTCTGCTATTGATGCTATGACTCCTGTGCTTCACAATTCCCCCCTCCAGCTGACAGGGAATCCCAACGAAGACATATCAAGCTTCAATAGCTGGGTTACTTATGCCTTAGATAAGGTGGCACCTCCCAGATCTATAACATCCTCCAGAAAAAAAACATCTGCCTCATGGTTTTCTATGGAACTTCGTGCAGAGAAAAGTTTTTGTAAGAAATTGGAACACTCTTGGAGACACGCTTATGATCCAGCGGTCAAAGGCTCCTATAGAAAAGCCCTAAAAAAGTTCCACAGACTCAAACGTAAGGCTATGCGAGACTACTTTTCACACAAGATCAAGTCGGCCGACAATTCAGCCAAAGCTTTATTCAAAATCGCTCGATGCTTCACCAAACCGGCTGCTCTTGATAGCTCTGTGACTCCATCTTCTACCCTTTGTAATGACCTCTCAGAATTCTTTCAGGATAAAATTCAATCTATTTACTCCACTTTCCCGTCTAACACGTCTCTACTTGAGTTTAATCCTACTCCGGTTTGCACTGCTACTTGGTCGGAGTTTCGCCCCCTTCCTCTGGAAGTGTCCCTTAAGAAAATGAAGAGCTGTAAATCGGGCTCTCCGGGGGATTCTTGCCCGGCTCAGTTCTTCAGACTGCTGGCCCATTGTTTTAATGCCCCCTGAACCTAATTTGGAACTCCTCCCTGAAATCAGGTATATATCCAGAGACATGGATACAAGCATTTTTACTACCTATCCTCAAGAAGCCGGATGCCGATCCTGCAGAACTTAAAAACTTTCGACCCATCTCTCTGTTACTGTCACCGGCAAAAAATCTTGAGCAGGTAGCTCAGAGTCAACTCTCTGAATTTTTGGAATCTCACTATTGTTTCCATGACTCTCAATCCGGCTTTAGAGCAGGATACAGTACGGAGACTGCACTCTTGGAAGTTGCAGAGAGCGTACGCGAAACCATTGATCAGGGCAACGCAGCCATGCTAGTGCTGCTCGACATATCCGCAACTTTCGATACTGTGGCCCATCCGATTCTCCTGGAGACTTAAGCATTTGGGAGTATGGGGTACGGTTCTGTCCTGGCTCCAGTCTTTCCTCGAGAACTGCACACAACAGGTTTATTTGCACCCCTTTGTTTCCACTCGGAAGCCTCTTGTTTGCGGGGTCCCTCAGGGCTCGGCTCTGAGCCCTCTACTCTTCAATGTATACCTTACCCCTCTCGCGCTCTTGGTGGAGACTCTCGGAGTGAAAGTGATTTCCTACGCTGACGACACCCAATTGATTTTCTCTTTTAAAGAACATTCGGAGGCTGCTTTTGTCAACTTTAGGTGTTGCTTGAGCAACATCTCGGATTGGATGACTCAAAACTGCCTAAAGCTGAACACTGAGAAAACTGAGGTGATCTTCTTTAACCAACCGGTCCCACCTCCTTCCATGATGTGGTGGCCGACAGAACTGAATCCCCCTCCTGTTCCAGTGGAGGCGAGAAGGAATTTTGGGTTCAAATTCGACAATGCTCTCTCCTGCAAAGCCCAGATCAGTCAGGTATCCTCCATATGCTTCTGGAAGCTGCGCACCATGAAGAAATTCCTCCAATTTCTCCCGCTGGACTGTAGGAGGACTGTAGTTCATGCCTTGATTACATCCAGCCTGGACTATTCTAACAGCCTCTTCTTAGGTCTCCCAGCATATTTGATCCGCAGATTACAAATGGTTCAGAATGCTGCGTCTAGATTGATCTGCAAGGTGCCTTTCCATCACTCCATCTCTCCCCACTTGCGAAATCTTCACTGGCTGCCTGTCAGCAGAAGAATTGAGTTTAAGGCACTCACCATGGCATATAGAGCCACCATGGGTCGGGTCCAAATATATCTGAGACACAGATTGCAAAGCTACCAACACGACCGAGTCCTCAGATCCAACCATTTGAATCTGCTTTCTACTCCTCGCTTTCGTAAGGCCAGGATATGCGGCAGAGCATTTGTGGTTAGAACAACAAAGCTCTGGAATGCCATGCCCTTACATATCTGCAAAACGGCACCAGAATCAGCTTTTAGGAAAACGTTGAAGACTTGACTGTTCGACCGCACTTAGCTCGTCTCCTCTGCCAATGCGCATTTTCTGCAGCTTTAGCGCCGGGACACCTCCGTTGGAGGTAGCCGTGCGCTCAATAAATGTTCCAAATGAATAATAAATAAATAAATAAATGCATCTCCTCTGCTGTGCTGGGCCATCCTGAGCTGAACCGATGCATGGCCTCTGCTGCAAGGATTCTCTCAGTACAAAGACCCTGCACCAACCTCACAGCCTGCATTGGAATCGTCATTGTGTGCAGCTTCATCAACTCAGGCCCTCACATTGCAAGTGTCTTGTCGACAGCAGCCTCGACGACAATGAAGGTTCTCTCATCGTAGCCTCGCAGCTCTTCTGAATTGATGCATTGCCTCGACTGTGTGACACATTCTTCACGTGGGACCTCACAATGCTCCGCAACCAGGATTTAAGGTACTCTTGTTCAGTGTGATGAACTGGGTCCCTGTAGCCGGCAAGCGCTCCATCATGGTCAGCTTCAACGGGTGACTTTGTCCCTGTCCATAGCGAACAGATGTCCACAGTTGGCATTTTGTGCTTTTTGGTGCTATATTACCTGAAATCTTTATACTTGCAAAAATCCGGTTCTACTGATTGGGTTTTTGTAATTTTGCTCTTGTTTTATTTAGTAAAGGTTACTTTATTTGTCTAAATTCGAATTAGATTTTTCTTGTGTTGTGTTTTCATTTTATTACTGTTTAACGTGCTGCATAAATGCTTTAAATATTGCCTTTTAGTTAAGCCTGACTGCTTTGTACCAAGTTACCAAAAGGCTGAGCACAGGTTAATTTGCGGTTTGCTTGTGCTTCACCCTGACAAGGATTGTGGTTGCTGCTTGAGAAGGGTTTCACCACCCTAAAACAGCAACCCCTTTTCTCACAACTTCTCTCAAAAGAAATTCTAAAAACATTCCTGTCCCAGCTATCCCTTGTCCTATCTACAGTTCACTTCACTTTCTTTTTACTTGCTGTCCCACTCTTCCACCTTTGCTTGTACTTCTTCAAGTTGCTCCATTCTCTTGTTTTTTAATTAAATATTTTAGATAAGCTCTCACAGTGATTCAGCCCATTTGTTTAATGTCATCATTAGTCAAATCCATTTTATAATTTTCTTCGCATTTTTCATTCTACTGATGTCCACATAACACTCATCAGCCAACGTCTCTAATTGGTTATGTGATTCATGTGCACACCTAGCTGCTTCTATGATCAAATATATAATTTCATCAACATTGTATGTCAATAGTCTGTTAAAATCAAAATTTTGCTGTAACATTTCACCAAATCAATTTTTAGGATGCCAATGTTGTAGGAGATCTTTTGAACATTACTGTCCTAAGAGATGGATCAACTTGAACCTGAGTAGCAGATTGTGTATCCATACTGGTACCAGGCAATACTGTCATTGCAGTTTCAGTTGGTGTATTTGGTACTACAACATTAGGAGCTTGTCCCATGGTGGTATCTCGTCCAGCGCCAAATGTCGGGTTCAGAAGCATTTGTTCCATTTACCCTAGATGTATAAAGAGGGGATCAGGAATTTAAAATATCATAAAGAAAATAATTCTCCCTTTTGAATTCATTACCCTGCTTTTCTCCTTCATTTGTTTTGTTTTAATCTTTTGTTTCTTTAACTATGGCAGGATAATCTCTTACCCTTTTATCATATTCTACCTCCAAATATTTTCTGGTTGATCCCACTTACTCTCCAGTCACTGTAAGCCTTAACTTACTTTGACATTTTTTTCTCTCCTTTTCTGTAGCCTTTTGATCCAATTTATTTAGGTGTCTCAAATTGTGTAGGTCTGGGCATCAGCTTAATGTCATTCATAGTTTGCTAAGTAAATCCAACTTTCTAATGTTATAAGTGGTGCAGAAACAGAATATCGAGTAAAAAATATCAAGTTGCACAAAGATCGAGTCATTAATATCGTGGTTCAGAAATATCGACAGCAAGAATATCGTTTTCAAGAATATCAACTTAAGGTAAGTGATATTGATTTTAAAAATATTGAAGTGTTTAATATCGTTTACAAAAATATAGTTGTTAAAAATATCGTTTTTTTATTAATGTTATGTATTTTAGTATATATTTTATATGTATGTGATGTGTGTTTTTTTGTATAAGAACTGTTTGTATTTTTAATATATGTGTTACATTTTTAGTAGTTATTAATTTCTTTTTATTTGAATTTTGCGCTTTTAGTTCCATAGCGGGTTGTGGGTTTATAGGGGAATAGGGTGGGAAGTAATTTAATTATATTAAATGTATTGATTATTTTTAGTAGTTATTAAAAAGAAATTATTTGAATTTTGCGGTTTTAGTTCCCTAACGGGTTGTGGGTTTATAAGGGAATAGGGTGGAAGTAATTCAATTATTTTAAATTTATTGTTTATTTTGTATTTATTAATATTTGTTTAATTGAGGTGTTATAGTGTTAAATGTACAAAGTAATTTATTATTAATTAATTAATAATTGGCTGTTAATTAATTATAATTATTTAATTGGTAATTAATTATGGCAATTGTCTAGATAATTTTAGGTGTGTGTTGTGGTGTTTATAGGTGTAAAGGGTGGGAAGTGATTTATTTTTAATTTATGAATTAATAATGTGTTGCTAATTAATTTTAATTAATTAAATGGATATTAATGTTGGTAATTTTGTAATTAATTTTAGGTGTTGTGTTGTGGTGTTAATAGGTGTAAAGGGTGGGAAGCAATTTATTTTTAATTGATGAATTTATAATTGGTTGTTAATTAATTTTAATAAATTAATTGGTAATTAATTATGGTAATTGTATAATACATTTTAGGTGTGTGTTGTGATTTTTATAGGAGTAAAGGGTGGGAAGTAATTTGTGTTTAATTAATTATATATAGTTGTTAATTAATGTTAATTATTTGATATTTATTTTGGGTAATTGTTGATTTTTTGTGTGTTGTTTTTACTTTTAAAGGGGTAAAGGGTGGGTATTAAATACATTTTAATTACTTAATTATTACTTGTTAATAGTAATAGTTTTTAAGTTTAAAATAAGTTTTAATTGTGTTTTATTGTTTTATAGTTTAATTTAGGTGTGTGTTTTGAATATTATAGTGTTAAAGTGTTGTGTAGTTCCTATATATAACCTATACAGAGTCTGCGCGTTCGGATAACATGAACTGTGGGCTTGGTGGCAGACTGACTCTGAGCACCCCCACCGAAAGTGTTAGCCTGTTTGCATAAGCTAGCTCACAGTGCCACTAGTGTCTCCTCTTATCGGGGAGAGAATAGTTTCTGGCAACCTCAGAACATGACAACCCTCATCCCTCAGAATCGTGGAAACAATATACTACTTTTCGCTCAGTCACTCGTGCTCATCTATTCAGTCTCAGAGAGTTACACAGAAGAAACAGTCGGGCGTGTTACAATAAGAATTTATTGCACAGTTGTTCTTCTAGTGTAAAATATATGTGCTGCAACAACCGTTAGACATTAGCAGATATATATGATTAGCAGTACAGTGAAAATAAAAGGATAGTACAGTTCTACCATCTTGCAATAATCATGAATACATACATGAATATAAAAAACTTGATAAAATGCGTGTACTCCTACGATGCCTATCTAGATGTACCTAAGTGTACCTAGCATGTGAGTAGGTGTGAAGCCAAGAATCCCTCTAGGATTTGGTCGAACCCCATTACCTGGAGAGAGAGTGTGTGGGACCCCGTCCTGGTCTTGAGTTGGACACCCCGTAAGGGATGTGTTAGACCGCTGTCAGCTGGAGCGTCTGCATGCAGGAGCCTCAGCGTCTCTGGTCAGTGTGTCGGCCTGGAAGTTTCGGTTCCCTCTACCAAACCTAGCAAGATGTGCTGTATTTCTACAAAAAGTATCTAGGGTTTCTTTGTCCCTTGTTTCTTGTATTAGCTATTGTTGGATTTGAGGATGACGTATGGGATGAACCGTGTACGTAGATATTATGTAGGTGGTGTAGCCCCTGCCTGGTTTCCAAGAACCCTCATGAATATTCATTAAATATATGAAAATGTTTTAAAATTTCAGTAGGTCCGAATATATCAAAATCAACCTTGTCCCAAACTATACCGTCCGGTATAGGAACTGCTGTAATGTTCACTGATGACAAGTCTCTTTGTTCACGATGAGAGGATTGATGTGGTTTCAGAATCAAATTCACTTTCTCGGCTTCAGGTCTTTGTTGAAGGTATCGTCCATTAATAAGCATGCTAAAAGTTATAACTAAGCCTAGCCAGAAAAGAAAAAATAGTATCCCAGTAATTACCCAGAGTTCTACCCAAGGCGATACCAGGTAAGTCTTTTTGAGAAAGTTCAGAAAGTCTTTAACTTGTTGTTTGCGTGATTTTTGGACTGGCGTCGTTTCAGGTTCACTTGGATCCAAAGAAAACGTATCAAAGTTCATGAAGTAGCTAGAAGCAGTTCGATCAATTGTAGGAATTGCTTCAGGATTTGTTGAAATCGCATTTTGCTCTTGTCGAGGCATGTTGACGTAGACATCTGTATTTGGTCTAATTGCAACTTGTGTGTCATTTTGAATTGGATTTTGAAGATAAACTTCTGGTTCAAGGGGAACGAGTTCCACAGCATTGTTTCATAGTCCTTCATTCCGTACAGGAGGCTCTTTGAACGGGATGAGTCTTTCTGTTTGAACTTCTTGGATGGTAGCTAGAGGAGGGCATCTGCTACTGTGGAGTCCACGAGGCCTACTGTTCAGTATCGGCCACATAGTGTGGTTTGATTAAGTCAATTGAGACAAATCTTTCCTCCTTTTTTCCGGCAAGAGGTGGCAAAAGTACAGTTCTTCTTCCTTGAACTGCTAGGAAAGGTGCAGGCTTTCTGTATGATGGTCCAAATTCCTTTTTGTCCACTATTTTTTCTCTGACTAGATCCCCAACCTTTGGGATCCAGACAGGTCTTGCCGTGTTTGCCTTGACTTCCCCAGTGGTGGTCTGTTTCTGGAGGACGTTACTTTGTTGTGTCCTGGATTCATTTAGATCCTGTAAAACAGCCAAACGATCATGGATAGCAAATGGTTTCTCATCCGCCACTGTGCCTTCACTATCAAGATCAGGTACCCACATTCTTGTCCCAAATAGGACCTCGTAAGGAGTGACACCCCCTAGAGAACTTCTTGGCTGGTTATTGAGAGCTCGCTGTACCCCATATATGTGATTGACCCAACTACCGCACTTGCCTAATACCCTAGCTGTTAAAGATTGCTTTAGGTCCCGGTTCTTCCTCTGCACAACCGAATTTCCCTCAGGATGGTACGGAGAGGAGTACCACAATGCTATGCCCACACTTTCCATCAGGTTCTGGCGAGCTATTGTTACTTCTGCCACGCTGTCTAGCATCGTCTGAGCCCATTCCCCGTTCAGAAGTTGTGTCCTCAGAATTCTGGGCATGTCTGATCTTTAGACCTGCAACTTTCTTCTTCTTAAACTGAGGTTTTGATTTTGACTTTTATTCTTTTTTGGAAGTATAGTCTTGAGCGTGC
The DNA here is from genome assembly GCA_963921515.1 of Calotriton arnoldi. Classification (NCBI taxonomy): domain Eukaryota; kingdom Metazoa; phylum Chordata; class Amphibia; order Caudata; family Salamandridae; genus Calotriton; species Calotriton arnoldi. The sequence continues at coordinate 235,993 of CAWUFW010014914.1, forward strand.
TGCTTGTCCCTGGACTTTGTACGCTCTTCTTTGTGTTCTGACCGTCCTTCTCTCTCTGAGTTTTTTGTTGAGCCCTGAAAGGAACGAGAGGAACGTGTATCAGTATCCTGATATCTGTCATGTTTTCTAATATTATCCCTATTCCTGAGGTTATACCTCTTTTCAGAGGGCTCCTGTGGGGGAGATCTGCCTCGGGATTGAGATGTTTCCTTTAAATTTTTGTTCTTTTTTATTATCCCACTTCTGTTTAGAAGAAGCAGGTGTCTGCTTGGTAGTGTCCTTTTCAGAACTGCCCATCAGTTGTGGATCTTAAAACTTTCCCACCTAAACTGTCTCTTCCTAATTCTGCATATGCAGTTTCAATTATTTTGGGTAGTTCGTGTTGTTGATCTATAGGACTGAACTCCCGTAGGCGTTGACGGATTGCCACTGAAGCTGCTTCCCCTTTAATATTAGCTAATATTATGGCTGATACATGTTCTTGTTACCTAGTAACTTCATCCCTAAGTTTAGGGCAGGCTCTGCTCTGTACTCGTTTTGTATTTGTCTCACTATATCAGGTACTACTGCTAATGACGGGATACCATGAGTTCTGGTATAAATGGCAGCAAAGACTGTACCCCAAGTGGTACAATCCTCTAATTGTGGTGTTATCCCCATGGGCAAGCAGATTGTTAGCATTCTGTGTTTTTCATACAGGGTAGTATTCGGGAATACTGCCTCTAGCTGTGTTATTTTCTGAGCTACCCAGAATGGTATTTGTTCACGTTTTGTGGGCATTTTATCCATTACCGTGTGTAATGTTTGTGGTGTGATTTTAGTTGCTGTACCCTGAGATTGAGTACCATTTGTTGCAACTGTTGCTGATTGGACTGTGAAAGTCCTCATGACGAATTGTGTCAAGTTTCTGTAGATTTTAATTAAATCTTTGTGTTGTATGAGTAAGTCTACCTGTGGCATTGTGTCAATGTCAGGATGTGGTGTGTAGGCCGCTAATATCGGCCATGTCTCCCCCTCTCCTCCGAGCAGGCCTAATCTTACTCTTCTTCTTATGTGGGGTAGGGCGCCTTTAAACCAGTATTAGTGTTCCTGGTACGTGAGTGGAACTTCTATGATATCCTCGAACGGACCATATTCCACTGGTGCATCTCCTTATGTAGAGTAGTGAAATGTCTGTGTTCTCGCATCTGCTGCTGGGAATGTAACCCATGAATAAAATACCTCTGTTTTATATGATTTGTGTGCCTCAATCATGAAAGCTACTATGCCACCCCTAGCTGGTAAACCATTTTCTAATAGTTTCAGGGTGATCGTACGTCTGAATTTAGGTGCAATTTGAATTGCGTTTAAATCTTCTTCTCCGTCTGAGATGTGTAGATTTACTACTGGGTCATCTCCTGTCTCAGTCATTTTTGCAAAGAAGAAGTTTGTTCAAGGGAACTAAGATAAGGTTTTATGTGCACAATTTTTTAGGAACACTGTGTCCCTCAAGCTTGATTAACCAACAGCTAATAAATAGGATTTTTCACCTATTCAGCTGTGGCGGAGTTTTGTGCCCACCCACTCCAGACGTCTCTGGCGTTTTGTGAGTAGGGGTCTCTGAGAATTAGCACGACTGAACTACTCAGATTCTACTGTTAAATAAGTACCCAACCACATTGGCGGCACCATGTTGTGTAGTTCCTATATATAACCTATACAGAATCAGCGCGTTCGGATAACATGAACTGTGGGCTTGGTGGCAGACTGACTCTTAGCACCCCCTCCGAAAATGTTAGCCTGTTTGCATAAGCTAGCTCACAATGCCACTATTGTCTCCTCTTATCGAGGAGAGAATAGTTTCTGGCAACCTCAGAACATGACAACCCTCATCCCTCAGAATCGTGGAAACAATATACTACTTTTCGCTCAGTCACTAGTGCTCATCTATTCGGTCTCAGAGAGTTACACAGAAGAAACAGTCGGGCATGTTACAATAAGAATTTATTGCACAGTTGTTCTTCTAGTGTAAAATATATGTGCTGCAACAACCGTTAGACAGTAGCAGATATATATGATTAGCAGTACAAGGAAAATAAAAGGATAGTACAGTTCTACCATCTTGCAATAATTATGAATACATACATGAATATAAAATGCTTGATAAAATGCGCGTACTCCTACGATGCCTATCTTGATGTACCTAAGTGTACCTAGCATGTGAGTAGGTGTGAAGCCAAGAATCCCTCTAGGATTTGGTCGAACCCCATTACCTGGAGAGAGAGTGTGTGGGACCCTATCCTGGTCTTGAGTTGGACACCCCGTAAGGGATGTGTTAGACCACTGTCAGCTGGAGCGCAGTAGCGGCCCGTGGTGGGAGTGCTTCCGGGCGGTGACGTGGGGTGGGGGAAGGGCAGGGTGGGGGGGCAGTAAACTACGGATTATGGCGGCACAGAGGTAAGTAAACACAAAAATAAATAAAACGAATTTCGTTGCGCGCGCTGCATCGCATTTGGCAATGCAGCGCGTGCAACGAAATTCGTTTTTTTTTTTTTGTTTGTTTACTTACCTCTGTGCCGCCATAATCCGTAGTTTACTACCCCCCACCCTGCCCCTCCCCCACCCCACATCACCGCCCGGCAGCACTCCCACCACGGGCCGCTACTGCTGGAGCGTCTGCATTCAGGAGCCTCAGCGTCTCTGGTCAGTGTGTCGGCCTGGAAGTTTCGGTTCCCTCTACCAAGCCTAGCAAGATGTGCTGTATTTATACAAAAAGTATCTAGGATTTCTTTGTCCTTTGTTTCTTGTATTAGCCATTGTTGGATTTGAGGATGACGTATGGGATGAACCGTGTACGTAGATATTATGCAGGTGGTGTAGCCCCTGCCTGGTTTCCAAGAACCCCCATGAATATTCATTCATACTGTATGAGTCCATTGATGGATTATAGGATGCTATTGTTCAGTGAAAACCCTCCTTCTGCGCCCAGGACTAGAACTAGGTAAATGTTCAATCCTAAAGGCTTGTTACTGTGTAATGTAAGGGAGATAATGTAGGTGAAGTTGTATGATATTACCCGGGCCTATATTAGGGTACCTATGTGAAACATAACAAAAGTGTGTGTAGTCAATTAATGTTTATTAGTTTTTTTATTAATAATGTTTTTTTTAATTCATTATTAATTATGTTAATTATGTAAATAAATGTACTTATAAATGTTGAAGTGTTTAGTTATTGGTGTGGTGTTTTAGGGTAGGAAACAAAATAAATACATTTATGTTTTAATACATTTTTTTGTTTGTGAATATTTTCTAGTTTAAAAGAATTTTTTTTGTAAATGTATTTATTATTTTATTTTATATAATATTTGTAGGTTTTTGTTATATGTAATTAGTATTATAATATGTGTTCTTTTTATATGTTTAATATTTTTTATTTTTAAAATTTTGTTTATTAATTCCTTTTTTAATATTTATATTTTTTCTAAGTGTTTGAGCGTGAATAGTAAAAAAAAATTCCGCTATCCAACACTTCCCCTAATGTTGCATTCACTGGAGTAGGAATAGTAATTTTTAACCCTCCGCTATCCAGCACTTTCCCTACTGTTGCACTCACTGGAGTTGGAATAGAAATGTTTACCCCTCTCTATCCAGCACTTTCCCTACTGTTGCACTCACTGGAGTTGGAATAGTAATTTTTATCTCTCCGCTATCCTGCACTTTCCCTACTGTTGCACTCACTGGAGTTGGAATAGTAATTTTTACCTCTCTGCTATCCAACACTTTTCCTACTGTTGCACTCTCTGTAGTGGGAATAGTAATTTTTACCCCTCCGCTATCAAACACTTTCCCTACTGTTGCACTCACTGGAGTGGGAATCAATTTTTTTACCCCCCCCGCTATCCAACACTTATCCTACTGTTGCACTCAGTGGAGTGGGAATAGTAATTTTTACCCCTCCACTATCCAACACTTTCCCTACTGTTGCTCTTACTGCAGTGTGAATAGTAATATTTACCCCTCCTCTATCCAACACTTCCCCTACTGTTGCACTCCCTGGAGTGGGAATAGTAATTTTTACCCCTCCGCTATCCAACATTTTCACTACTGTTGCTCTCACTGGAGTGGGAATAGTCATTTTTACCCCCCTGCTATCCAACACTTTCCCTACTGTTGCGCTCACTGGAGAGGGAATAAAAGAATGTTCCCCTCCTTTATCCAACACTTATCCTACTGTTGCATTCAGTGGAGTGGGAATACTAATTTTTACCCCTCCGCTATCCAACATTTTCCCTACTGTTGCACTCTTTGGAGTGGGAATAGTAATTTTTGCCTCTCCGCTATCCAACACTTTCCTTACTGTTGTGCTCACTGGAGTTGGAATAGTAAATTTAGTTATTTTTCTATCCAATACTTTTCCTACTGTTTCACTGATTGTATTGGGCAATTTAAATTTAAATATTTTTTTCATAGTTTAATGTTTTATTTATTCTAGAATGTTTTTTTTATATTTTAAATTATTTATATATATATTTTATTTTTATATAATTTTAAAGTTTTAAAATAAATGAAAGATAATATTTGATTAATTATTTTAAAGTAAATATATATATATATATGTAACCAAAAACGCCCAGAAGCTTGAGGCCGCACACAGCTGCAGGTGAGTTACAAACTCCATTTGAACCACAAACACGCAGGGGAAATGCGGCAGCCATAAATCACCTCCGCTGACACGGCCTCTGAGGAGATGCAAACAGCGGCATCGAAACGCGTCAGGCCATGGACTTCAAAGGGATGTTAAGCTGCCTGCTTGGTTCAAATGGAGTTTGTAACTCACCTGCAGCTGTGTGCGGCCTCAAGCTTCTGGCGTTTTGGTTACATATATATATATATGTATACATTATTATGTTTGTGTGTTTATTTTTTTAATTAAGTTTATTTGTAATATTTTGTAAAAATGTATATTAAATGTAATTTATTTTGTTAAAATTAATATTAATATTTAATATATTTAATATATATTATTTTATATATATATATATTTACATCGAAATTTTTACTTCTAAATTTTTTTCATCAATATTTTTGATTCATTATTTTTGTACTTACCTGTGTAGGTATGGGAGTCGATATTTTTTTAGTCTATATATTTGTTTCTATATTTTGAACATTGATATTCTATCAGTGAACCACTAGTTTACATTATATACATACATTACAATATTTACAACTATGGTGCAAACAGATAAAGTGGTGGGAGGGAACACACACATTTGAGGCAAGTGAAAAAGATAGTATTATAATGCCTGTCACAATGATTCATGGTCAGCAGTTTTGCCACTAGCCTACATTCTGAACCAGAATCGGGCCACGCTACATTACCATTGTAGGTGGGGTTTGTGGGTGTGAGGATGAGGAAGCAGAATGGGAGCAGTGGACGCTGAAGTCAAGGAAAGCCCTAATCCTTGACGCTACGAGGCGGCCTGTGCGGCGAGACGGGGGAAGGACGTCAGGCTACTAGGGGTGTTGTGAAGAAGAAGGAAGTGTGGGAGACAGACGGGGCTTTGGGAAGCTGTGTCGAATTAGACCTGGAGATTGGAGACTAGGGGGCCGATTCCGATTCGGGCCGGAAAACATACCGACCGACTCGGTACGGGAATGTTGTCCGACCGACACGTACCGGCGCTGCCCGACCCGCGTAGTACGATGAAATGCATGTGAATCACGACCGACTCGTATGGAACACAAGCCGAACGACCGAACCGCACGGAAACCAGCTATCCGGCCGGGAAACTACACAAATCCAACCGACCGACACGCACCAGGAATGAACCCGACAGAAACGTACCCGCGAACTCCGACCCGCGCAGTACGATGTAATGCGTGTAAAACCAGACCGAGTCGCACGGAGCCCAAGCCGTACGACCGACATGCATACAAAACCGAGCCGAAGCAACCCAATACTCCGCGATCGACGTGTACGCCGCACATGAAACCCAGCGGGAACACAGCTTGAAAGACTCGGAGAAGCCCGCACGAGCCAACTGCAGCGTCCTACTCGGTCAGAAGAACGTCTCCTACATGCCTAAAAAACACAAAGGAAAAAATACAAAAAAAAGGGCCAAACAAGCAATGACAAAGTCAATAAATACAGGGGGAAAAAAACATGGAACAAGGACACCCCCCCAACTCCACCCATATAAAGGCCACAAATCCCTACCATGATCCTTTGCAAATTCAACTGACCTGCCAGCACAGAACACCATCAGACAGCAACCACAGACACACTCACAAATCACACAAGCCACACACCATTAGCACCTCACAAATAGCACTCTCACATACACCCAGCAAAACCTACACTCACCCACCCTCACTTGCACACTCACACTTGTACACATCAATCCCCACCACCACCCATCACCATGCCCCCAAAGAAGAATCCAAAGTTCCTAGACAGTGAATTGGAAGTCCTGGTAGATGAGATCCTCAGGGTAGAGCCACAGTTGTTTGGTACATTGGTCCAACAGACCCCCATGTCGCAGAAAACCAAGATGTGGGAGAGGATCGTCGACAGGGTGAACGCACAATCACCATGTTTGCGCACAAAGGAAGACATCCAGAACAGGTGGTATGATGTGCGCAGGAGGGTCAAGGACCTACTCAAGAAGGATTACGCCTTGAGTCAGTGCACCGGCAGTGGCCCTCCTGCCAAACCAGTATACCTCAGGCCCTGGGAGGAGAAGGTGCAGGCCATCCTACCACCAGTGAGCGTATATGGACTATCAAACATCCCAGAGCCTGGTGAGTACACAACCAATATACACAATATTGTGTGACAATACACACACATCACTGTCAAGGGGATAGTCAAACCATGCACCCTTAGCAAATCCACAGCAACCAAAAGATAATCATCCCAAGATGTGTATGTTAGTCAGATAAACACAATACATGCCATCTCATAGTGATATGTAACTGTGTCATGACATGTACAAACCTAACAACAAATAGAGCAAGGCAGTGGCACAAATCTAACCAACAAACACAGTCAGATATTTTGCCACCACTAGAACACCACCTCACAGGGAAGCTCACTGAAAGTAAGGAATTCTGTGCATGCTGGTGAAGTGAGTGTAGCCAATAGCATGATGGGAGTTGTAGTCACAGATATTGGTCACCCTCACAATTGGCCCATCAACACCACTCTGAACCATGCTCACATCACAGGGAGTGGAAAAGAACTGACAAGATGGCTGACACTGGGTACTGCTGTGGGGAGCACAAGGCCCTGCTGGGAACTGTGCAACAACCAACAGCAGGACACCACTGACTGACATCCTGAAAGCCAACTTGCACTCCCTGCAATGGAAGCACGTTCCATGGTGGGATATCTGGCTGGGTGGGAAGGAGGACTGACAGCTCTGACCATAGTTACCAGCAGCTTTTCTCACACACCCCTTAACACAAACTCCACACAACTCACCTGGGAGAATGCAATGCCTCACACTCTAATTAAATATCCCACAAAGAACAACCACACTGGGTTATGCTGTGTGAAGCACAGGGACACTTTTGGGACTTGTAGCCAAACAAACGCCAGGACAACACTGTCAGCCATCCTGTCAGCACAGGCACACTACTCCACAGGGAAGCAGAGTCAAAAGGAAAGAAGTATGGGCATGCTGGGAAGGGGGGTGTAGGCAATAGCATGATGGGAGTGGTAGTCACAGCTCAACATCCCCACCCACATGGCCCAGCAAGCTCACACTGAAGCATGCACACCTCACAGGGAGTGAAAAGCCACTTCAAAGATGTCTGACACTGGCCTCAGCTGTGGGGAGCACAAGGCCCTGCTGGGAACTGTGCACCAACAAACAACAGGACCACACTGTCAGCCATCTTGCCATTGCTGTCACACTCACACACAGTGAAGTCCACTCGAAAGGAAGGAAGTATGGGCATGCTGGGAAGGGGGGTGTAGGCAATAGAATGATGGGAGTGGTAGTCACAGATATTGGTCACCCTCACAATTGGCCCATCAACACCACTCTGAATCATGCTCACATCACAGGGAGTGGAAAAGAACTGACAAGATGGCTGACACTGGGTACTGCTGTGGGGAACACAAGGCCCTGCTGGGAACTGTGCAACAACCAACAGCAGGACACCACTGACTGACATCCTGAAAGCCAGCTTGCACTCCCTGCAATGGAAGCACGTTCCATGGTGGGATATCTGACTGGGTGGGAAGGAGGACTGACAGCTCTGACCATAGTTATCAGCAGCTTTTCTCACACACCCCCTTAACACACAACTCACCTGGGAGAATGCAATGCCTCACACTCTAATTAAATATCCCACAAAGAACAACCACACTGGGTTATGCTGTGTGAAGCACAGGGACACTTTTGGGACTTGTAGCCAAACAAACGCCAGGACAACACTGTCAGCCATCCTGTCAGCACAGGCACACTACCCCACAGGGAAGCAGAGTCAAAAGGAAGGAAGTATGGGCATGCTGGGAAGGGGGTGTAGGCAATAGTATGATGGGAGTGGTAGTCACAGCTCAACATCCCCCACCCACATGGCCCAGCAAGCTCACACTGAAGCATGCACACCTCACAGGGAGTGAAAAGCCACTTCTAAGATGTCTGACAATGGTGCTCTGTTGTGGGAGTACCAGGCCCTGCTGGGAACTGGGCACCAACCAACAGCAGGACACCACTGACTGACATCCTGAGAGTTAACCTGCACCCACTGCAAGGGTGGCATGCTTCATGGTGGGATAACTGGGCTGGGGGAGAAGGAGGTCCAGATGTCAACCAAATACCACCAATGCTGGTCATGCACACACCTCAACATCCACATTGAAATGCATCAGGTTGGCAGGACAATGAGCCACACCAATATCAACCTCTGACTGTGACAACTTAGGACAATGCAATGTACAGGGCCGCATCCAGAGGTACAGTCACAACTGTCATGTGTTTGAACCATTGATGCCTGCAGAAACATAACATACATTGTGTGTCTCTTCCAAAAACAGGTGATGATGGGGACACAGCAGCAGATGAGGAGGTGTCCCTGTCCCAGGCTCCGGGGGACCCTGAGCTCTCTGGTGTGGAACAGCCTCTGCCCTCATCGGATGGCGAAGACCAAACTGGCACCTCCGGTGTGAGTCATCATGCAGCACCAGCAGGACCACCATCTGCACCCCCTGCACCCATTCCTCCAACATCTGCCAACACACAGACCACCCCCGCCGACACGGACAGACCAAGGACACTGAATGACAACAGCACAGGGACCCCAGCCCACCGTGAAGCAATGGACAACAACCCCAGTACCATCCCCCAAGGGGGCCTAGGGTCACCTGTGCGTGCCACCACAGCTCCTTCACGTGTGGCCAGGGGTGGTGGGAGGGGTGGTAGGCAGAGGTCGCTGTTTGCAGATGGGTCTGGACTGCATGAGGACCCACAACTGGCACGCATTGCTGATGCGTACCAGAATAGCACCGGAGAGGTCAGCCAGGTAGTGGGGATCCCAAGGAGATTCAACAGCAGCAGGCTGCCCATCATGCCCGCTTGGACTCCCACATGTCCCGTGTGGAGACACACATGTCCCGTGTGGAGACACACATGTCTGGCATGGAGTCCAAGTGGGACAAATTGGAAAAACTGACAGCGGTGCAGAGGGACATATTGACATGCCTCCGCCAGATTAGCACCAACATGTCCACACCTCCCTGTGTGCCCACAACATCTGGTGCCGCAACAACTGCAACTGCCACAGGGAGGGAGGATGACTCTGGTGGAGAGTCCTCTGCACCGCAACGGCCTGCACGTGAGGGTCCCCCCAGAAAGAAGAGGGGTCGTCCGAGGAAGGACAACTGAGAGGCCGATGGCCATGTACATCCCCCAGGAACCCAACACCTGTTCTGGAAATTCTCCTTTGTGTGCAAACTGTTCACCCTCTTGAATGCAACACAACTCTCCCACATGACATGGGGAGTTTAATTTGGACTAATGTATCAGATGACTGTGGACTTTACTCAGGACATTTCTGCTACCAACACTTCCAACTCATCTGGGAACTTTGGATTCCAATACCAATGTACAGCACCCACCATCATGTGCACTATCCTCACACATGTATGTAAATAAATTCACTAATACACCATACTTGCCTCTGTTGTGATTCCAACGTTGTTTTTGTCATGGAGATGATGATCTGCTAAATGACACTGTGCATGCTAACTGCTACAGCAAGTTCAACACCGTCATGTGAGTCATGGCGACATGACACATATGAGGGAGACACACCACTAGGGCTACACAACACATAGACACCAGGGCCATCTGACTCATCGCCTACACTGATGTTGCCAGGAAATACAGTGGAATGCACAGACACCACACCTATTCAGAGTCTGTGTTAACTAGCCCACAGGTGCAGTAAGCAAATGTCAGTCAGATGTGTGACCACAGACAACGCACATCCCAAAGTGAAGCACAGGTTTATTACACATTTGTAACATGTTGTTTCCACTACAAATGCAAGGTAATCCCACGTGGCAGTGGCCACACAGTCAACAAGTGTAGAAGAAATAAAGTCCAGGGGTGTGTGGTACATCACCTGTAGGGAAACGACTGCTTCCACCCTGAAAGCTGAATCATGGTGTCGGGGGATCCGAGTTGACCAAACAACTCTGAAAGTACCCTGTGAAGGACAGACATGACACACAGTCAAAAGCACTGAAGAACAGGACAGAACTGCAATACTCATGCCCAATACATGTCACAAGATACCTACACAAAACCAAGTTAGCATGTCAACACTGTTGGGGAGTGGAGGGCGTGGCTTGAGGCGTCAAGATGGCGGTCGCACTCTAAGAGTGCTCCGGACCCCTCCGTCATCCGCCTCGCATCCTCTTGTCAGCGGCAGCTATCCGCTCTTCCTACCTGCCTGTGGTGGGTTCCTATGCGGAGGGGGCCACTCCGGTCCATTTGGCGGGCGATTCTGGGCCCCCGGAGCCCAGTTCTGGACCTTCTCTTCTCGCTGCTCCGAGGCTGCAAGAAGGCGGCGGCCGCCGAAGCCCAGCAGTAACTGCGGCGCCATCGCCTCGTGAAGCCACCGGTGCTGCACCACTTTCTGCCTGCGACCCTCTGCGGTGGCTGGCCTGGCTCCCGTGTGTCGCCCTGCCCGACTGGCGTTGCTCTGGGGTTGAGCCTTCGCCCCCGCGCCCTTTGCGCCAGCTACGACGACATCCATGGGCGAGGCTGGGGAGATCCGGACGCCTGCCTGACACCCGTGGGAGACCGGCGCGAAGGGAACGCCGTCCGGAGCCGGAGCGCCCTAGCTGAGGCAGTCCCACTGATCCTTCCGACGGGGACCGTTCTGCGACCTGTGGAGAGGTGCCGGTGAGTGGGGACGACCCGGGGTTCGGCTACCTTGTCGGGTAGCGGTGCGGGGGGCTGATATTGGTGCTCCGGCCCCCCCCATCGCCGGCCTGCGCTGCTCTAGTCTGCGTTGCCGCCCCGGCGCAACCCTGCTGGCCGCCTCCTGCACTCATGGGGGCAGGCGTGGGAGGCCTGCTTCGCCATCCCCCACCTGAGGCCTTTGTTGCGGCCCATCGGCGAGAGTGACGCTTCTGTCCTGGAGGGTTCGCCGGCGCTGAGTTCCCCTCCTCTGGCACGTAGACTTTGCAGTGCCTGGCCCGGCTTCTCCAGCTGTCTCTGTCCTGGAATGAGGTGGTGGGCTGGGGCCTGCCTCGTGTTGGCGCTGACGGCCTGGACCGACCTGTCAGCCGTGGCGGGTACCGGACCTGCTGAGCGACGCTAGTGGAGGCGGCAGAGTCATCCGGTAGGTGGGGGCCGGGGTTCGGCTGTCGGGTCGGGCAGCGGTGCGGGTGTCAGGGTCTGTGCCCCCGCCCCCGGGCAGTTCCGGACATCCTACCGCTCTTGAGGCTGTGAGGCTGGAGGGCGGCCTGCGGGGCGGAGCTGGGCCATTCCTCCCCGGACGCCTGCAGCCTGTGCTCTTGTGAGGCCCTCCTGCTGGGCCTGAAGATATATCCACCCGCTGGTGTGTGGAGTGGGTGACCGGCTGTCGTATCGGGCAGCGAGGCGGGTGGAGATGGCATAGGGTGCCCCCACTATCACCTACTGCTCCGGTCCCTTCGGGTGTCCCATCCTCGGACGTGTGGTGTGGGGTCTGCGGGGCCGGGAGCGCGGCCTGGAGGGTTAACGGGACAGGGCCTGTCGTGCTCTGTGCCTTTGGGGTTGAGCCAACGTATTCGGCCATCTCTTCGGGTGGCGCTCGGGGCCCCCGCGTGATCCCGGATTGATTACCTGGTTCTCCCATGCGACGGCGGGGGCCCGGCTCCCTGGCAAGATCTCCGAGCCTGTGGTGGGTTCCTCCCATACACCTAAACCTTGTTACTCCACTGGCGATTGGAGTTGCCGCCGGCCATGGGGAGAGACAGGGCCTCGAAATCCGCGCCAGCTCCTACGCAGACCAAAATGGACCGATTCACTACCTCGGAACAGGTTCCCCCTGGAGGGGCTGATGGGGGCCTTCCCCTCCCCAGGAGAGGGACCTTGACACCATCCTTCAGGCCATCAGTACCTCACAGGCGTCCGTTGAGGGGAAGATTGGAGAGGTCAAGGTGGACGTGTCCCTTCTCCGGCAGGACCTCCGTAATGCTACTGCGAGGCTGACTGAGGCTGAATCCCGTATATCCACCGCGGAAGACGACATTTCACAGCTGAAGGAACAAGTGGCCCACCTCAGCACTCACACTAAGGAGCTCCACCGGCGGGCCGAGGACGCTGAAAATCGTGCCCGCCGTAATAACCTCCGCCTGGTGGGGTTTCCCGAGGGGGCGGAGAAGGGACTGGCGGCCACCTTCGTCGAAGATTGGTTCACATCCTGGATGCCCAAGGACGCCCTCTCGTCCTGGTTCATGGTGGAGACAGCCCACAGGTCCCTGGCGCCCAGGCCTCCTCCAGGGGCTCTGCCGCGCCCCATCATCCTAAAAGTCCTTAACTTTAAAGACCGGGACGCTATCCTGCGGGCGGCACGAGAGAAGGGGCCCCTCCAGTTCCAAAATCATACCATTATGGTATTCCCGGACTACACCAGGGAGGTGCAAGAACTCCGGCGCTCCTACACAAATGTAAAACAAAAGCTGCGGGCCCTAGGCCTACAATATCAGCTCCAATTTCCTGCGCGCCTACGTGTTATTTTCCAAGGCCAAATTCAGTTCTTTGAGTCACCTCAGGCAGCATGGACATGGCTGACGGAGGAACGCCCTCTCCGACAAGGGAATGCCCCTGCCATGGGGCCTGGGGGCTCCCAGCCCCGGGGGCCTGGGTTGCTGGGACGCCGGCGCCGAACACAATCTCGTAAAGGGCGCCAATCGCAGACAATACCTAGATCCTTGAGCATGGCGGCCCGGGGGTCCCGGGACTCCTCCAGCGGGTCGGGCTCTCCGCCACGCGGCAGGCACTGCTCCGCCGAAGACCGGCCTGGACCGACCTCGTCACCGTCCCGGGTGGGCTCACCCAAACCAGACTCGGACCTTTCTCGCACTCCGACTCTTTGAAGGCCTGGTGGGCTTAGTGTGCCGTCCACTGGCTACTGGGGCGGGTCGCTGCCGCACTGGGGCTCTCTGCCACTGGTAGACTTACAAGTGTAACATTCAGCTCTAATGCCGATCCATTGCTTATCCGATCTTCTGGAGGGGTCCTCCACGCACCCAAATACGAACGTTGTAGTTTGGTATTGTTCATATGGGGGGTCGACAGATGCTTCCGTTCTCGAAGTGTAGGGTGGGGGGGGAGGGGGAGGTTTGGGGAAGTTTTTCCTGTTATGTTTCTATTCTGTTTGTCTTTTGTTTCAGCAGCCACGAAATGACATATGTTTCCTATGCAGGAAACGGGCATGCCCCTACTGCATGCGACGGCCCTTACATTTGCGGATTCCCACACACGCTCACGCACCCCTGTTTGACTATGCACTCCACAGTAGTGACCTCCCGACCTGACTGCTAACACTACGCCTAGGGCATCTCTCCACGTGCTGTCGTGGAACGTTAATGGTCTTCTTGATCGACATAAGCGCACGGCGGTCTTGCGTTATGCACAACGCCTCCATATAGACATACTCATGCTTCAGGAAACACACCTCCTTGGGAATCAGTGTCCCTTCCTGGCGCGTTATGGATACGATAGAATATGGCACTCCGGCTTCTCTAGGGGCTCCCGCGGGGTGGCAATTCTCCTGAGGCGCAATCTGCCCCTTGTCCTTTCCCAGGTGACTCACGACCCGCAGGGGTCCTTTGTATCAGTTTGCGGCTCCCTAGCTGGCTCCCCCATCAATCTGATCTCTGTCTATGCCCCCCCATCGATGCTCACACCTACGCTCACCCATACCGCTGCTCTGATGAACAATATGCCATTGGGCACCACGATTGTGGGAGGCGATTTTAACGCTGTTTCCTCCCCGGCCCTTGACACCACAGGTCCTCCTTCCATCTCCCGCAGAACGCAAGCGAAGCAACTCCAGAACTGGTCCGAGTCGCTGGGACTCTGCGATACATGGCGTATATGGCACCCCCACACCCTGCAATTTACACACACCTCCGCGGCCCACCGAACACAGGCACGCATAGATGCGGTCTTTGTCTCTGCACCTGAGTGCTCAGAGGTTGTAGATGTCCGCATCCTACCGCGAGGTATCTCTGACCATTCTCCAGTGCTTCTTAGTACAGGGACTCCCCCTCCTTCAGCCCGCCAAACATGGAGAATGAACGCTTGGTTCCTCCAAGACAAAGACTTTAAACAGGTGGTGGGGACGGAACTTGAGCATTACTTCCGCACCAACGACGGATCCGTGGCCTCGCCGGGTATCTTGTGGGAGGCCGGAAAGGCGACTATCCGGGGGTCGCGAAGGGACAGCTCAAGAGCCAAAGGCAGGTGCAAATGCAAGAAATTTCCTCAAGGGAAGCGCAGGCGCTTCGCTTGGAACGACTAGTATCTTTGTCTAATGATGCCGCCCAGGCCCGACAACTTGCTCATCTGCGGGACGAAATTAAGCAACTATCTTTGGACGCTGCCAAGCTCCTATGGAGGTCGTCGGTAGCGCGAATCTATGGCTGGGGGGACAAGAACGGTACGATCCTGCACAGGCTAGCCACCTACCCCAGGGCGAGCCGCATTATCTCAGAAGTGGCGGATGAGGCAGGAATGGTGCACTGCGCCCCTACGGCGATGGCCAACACCTTTGCCACCTATTATCGATGTTTATATGCAGCACGTGTCCCTGCCCTCTCGCTCTCTGATCTCCTTGACCGGGGTAAGGTACGTCTTCCCTACCTGGAGGCGGCTGCCCAGAAGGATTTGGAATGGCCCATTTCTTTGAAAGAAATCGAGGGGGCCATCTCCTCTGCCTCTTCGGGCAAGACTCCGGGCCCCGATGGCCTTCCCCAGGAATATTACGCGGCGTACCGCGAAATTTTAGTGGCCCGTCTGGCCGCTTTGTTTCAGGAGGCAGTGGAGAGGGGCTCCTTTCCGCCAGAAACTGATATTGCCACCATCGTGGTCCTCCCGAAATCCCAGCCCCCTTCGCGTCAATGTGCGGACTATCGTCCTATCTCGCTCCTCAATACGGAGATTAAGCTGTACGCCGCCATTCTGGCTCAGCGTTTGAAGCCCTACTTGGCTTCCCTGGTCCACGTAGATCAATGTGGCTTCATGCCTCAGCGCGGGACCCGTCACTGCCTCCGGAGGCTGCAACTGGCTCTAGCCCACAGGCACTTGCTAACTCCGTACTTGGCTCTCCTGTCCATCGATTTCGAAAAGGCATTTGATTCGGTGGATTGGACGTATTTGCAGGATGTGCTGACCGAATTGGGTTTTGGGCCTCGATTTAGAGCGTCGGTTCAGGTCCTTTACGCCCACCCGCGAGCGCGTGTGCTGGTCAACGGTGTACTGTCAGAAGCCTTCCCTATTCACAGGGGCACTAGACAGGGATGTCCTCTCTCTCCATTGCTATTCGCCCTGGTTATGGAGCCCCTGGCCGCTCTGGTGCGGGCCGTGGACGGTATTCGTGGATGGGAGTGGCCGAGTGCGGAGGCGGACAAGATCGCACTTTATGCGGATGACGTTCTGATTTTCCTGGCCGATCCGGCCTCCTCGGGGCCACGGTGTCTCCAGACCCTAGAACACTTTGGGCAGGCCTCCGGGCTTAGACTGAACACTGGGAAGTCCGTCCTGGTTCCTCTGCACCTCTCTAGGGAATGCTACGACTGGCAATCCACCATACCGCTACGGAGACAATCCTTTAAGTACTTGGGGCTGTGGATCACCCTCCTTCCCGAACTGGGCTGGGCGCTCAATGTTGCCCCAGTTGTTAAAAAGGCCAAGGAAGATCTCCATAAGTGGAAGACTCTTCCCCTTAACCCGTTGGGGAGGGACGCCCTGTTTAAAATGATGATCCTCCCCAGATTTCTTTACGTCCTCCAGAATACTCCCTTCTGCTTCCCCAGGCCTTGGTTCCGGGAATTGGACAGTATTACCACCAAGTTCCTTTGGAATGGGGGTAGGGCACGCCTGGCTCTGTCTACTTGTCGGATCCCCTCCTTCGACGGGGGAATGGGGATGACAAACCTATACCTTTACTTCCTGGCTGCGCGTCTCCTGGTGGTTCACGACTGGTTCAACGGGGGCTGGTCCGATCCGGCCTACAGGCTCGAGCTGAGCGAGCTGGGACTACCCGCCATTCAATCAATGCTGTACGGGAAGACCATCCCATCCCAGCTACCGGAGGTCACACGCTCCGTGTTCCTGGCCTGGCGGGCCTCGCTGCGTCATACTGGGTGGACGCGTAGGTTCACTCGGTGTACACCCCTCTGGCAAGGGGCTTGGCTCCGGGAAGTTAGTGGGTTGCAGGGGTTTAAATCGTGGGATCTCATTGGAATTACACAGCTGGGGGATGTATGGGCTACAGGCCACCTGCTTTCCTTTCCGGAGCTCCAAACCCGTTACTCCTTACACTCCTCTCAATTTTATAAGTATTTGCAGCTGAGGCATGCACTCCGGATGCACATTGCGGACGACACGAGGCTCCCCGAACACAGCCCTACAGAGGCGCAGACAATGCTGGGAGATTTAGGTAAAGGGGGCATTTCCCGCATATACCGCACCCTAGTCAACAATACTTCCACCTCCCTGGACAAGTTGAAGGACCAATGGGTGGAATGGGTGGGCCCCCTCGACGAGGTGGACTGGCGCGATGCACTTATGGCACCCAAGACAGTCACCACTTCTGCTAAACTTAAGCTGATCCAACTTTACTACTTACACGCCGCTTACCTTACTCCCCTGCGCTTGCATCGAGCGGGCCTGCGTCCCGATGCGTCGTGTGCGAGATGCACCCATGCCCCGGCTGACTTCTTCCATGTGGTTTGGTCCTGCCCCCGGCTGGAGAGATTTGGGGGGCAATTGAG
This sequence comes from Calotriton arnoldi, assembly GCA_963921515.1. Taxonomy (NCBI): domain Eukaryota; kingdom Metazoa; phylum Chordata; class Amphibia; order Caudata; family Salamandridae; genus Calotriton; species Calotriton arnoldi. The sequence continues at coordinate 253,483 of CAWUFW010014914.1, forward strand.
GGGGAGCTAACGGAGGTCCTGGGTTGGGAGGTTCCTCATGACCCGCGGCACTCCATACTGGGAATCCTGGATGGGCTGGATGGGTCCCGGAATGACAAATTGTTTTTCAATACAGCCATGATGGTGGCAAAGCGGGACATAGCGGCGGCATGGATAAATCCTGAACCGCCGGACATAGGGAGGTGGCGACGGGGGGTGGACTGGTGTGCGACCCAGGAGAGGGCCCTTTACGTGGCAAGAGGGTGCCCCAAGAAATATCGACGGGTGTGGGGGAAATGGCTGGGTACGGTAGAAGGCTCGGAATGATTTGTTTCGTTATTTTTATCTGTGCAGGTTTTATGGAGTGCGGGAATGTGGGATACGTTCACTATCAAAATGTCACTGATTCTGGGTCCATCGTGTACTTGCTGAGTTGTTTCATACGTTGTAAAACAATAAAAATTTGTTTATAAAAAAAAAACACTGTTGGGGAGTACAGACTACCTGTAAGGACACATCGCTGCACGCATCCAGTCAAGTAGCACATGGCCACACTCAAACAGCACCAGAGCACCACCCACACATATCATGCAAACTCACATCATTGACATGACATCTCTGGATACTCACATTCAGCTGAAGAAGTTGGTGATGAGCTGTGTGCGGACATCACCCTCATCATCATCATCATCATCATCACTGGCATCGTGGCCCAGGCCAGGATCCTCCACAGGTGGCGGATGTTGGTCATCGTCATCCAGGATGAGAGGCAACTCCTTCCGCACTGCCAGGTTGTGTAGCATGCAGCAGACGATGACAATCTTGCACACCTTTGCTGGGGCATATGGGAGGGCCCCTCCTGTCTTGTCTAGGCAGCGAAAGCGGCTCTTCAGGAGACCAAATGTCCGCTCGATCACTCTCCTGGTCCGATCATGTGCCTCATTGTAGCGCATCTGGGATGGTGTCACAGGATTCCTGAGGGGTGTCAGCAACCACGGCATGTTGGGGTATCCGGAGTCACCTACATACAGACAATTGCACATTAGCTGAGTTGGAAAAGAGGGTGGAATACAACATTGCAGAACACACACAATGGTACAAAGTCAGTACACACCGACAAGCCAGGCACGCTGGTTCTGCATCTGTGACATCATATTCGGGATGCGACTACTCCTCATCACGTAGGCATCGTGTGCAGAACCGGGGAAACGGGCACACACATGTGAGATGCTCATATCTGCAAGACATACCACCAGAGCATTGATCGAATGGTAATGTTTCCTGTTCCTGTATGCCTGCTCATGTGCCTGTGGTGGTACCAAAGCCACATGTGTCCCATCAATGGAGCCAATGACATGTGGCATCCTCCCCAGGGCATAGAAGTCATTCTTGACGTCAGTGAGTTGTTGACGTTTAGGGAAATAGATGTACTGGTTCAGGTATCTCAACATTGCCTCCAAAACATCGCGTAGCACACGGCTGAACATGGTCTGTGACATCCCACCAGCAGACGCCACAGTGTGTTGAAAGGTACCGGTGGCAAAGAAGTGTAGGGCTGCCATCACCTTCACCTTGGGGGTCAGCGCTGTAGGGTATAGCCGGCCAGGTTGCAAATGTGGGGCCAACCGCACCGTCAATTCCTCAATAAGCGCCCTGTTGAAGCGGTACCGTCGGATGCAGTCACGTTCAACCATCGTTGCAAGGTCAGGGAATGGTCTATGGACAGCTGGTGCCCTGCAGTGCATAGGTGAAGAAAGAAATATTGTCAGTCACCCCACATATGTGGCATTGACCATACTCAATATCACATGATACATCATTACGAGACACAAGTACCTGATGTGTGTGCTGTTCTGTATGGACATATATGACACCTACATGGCCAACATCTAACATCACAGTTCAACATGTGTTGATAACAAGTTCCAGGTTGTGCTATGGGAAATCATTAGGCTGTGTCACAGTACCCATGTACTGCTGTCACGTTCCAAACACACACCACAGTGACATGTGAGGACAGATGTGCCACAGGCATCACAGCTCATTGACAGGTAGATTCCCAGGGACCCTGTATTGCCACATGGACACTGGCATGACATGGCGTATCATGTACACGTCAGCATAACAACCATGACTCCCACAGGTAGTGGCCCCTGTTGCCTCCGCAGGACAGACATGGACGTCTGTGACACACACACGCACAACATCAAAGTCCATGCACAAACAACGTGGATGTGGAGACTGTCTCCCATTGTGCACATGGAATCAGAGACATCGGAAATACAACATGCACACAGACTGTGGAGGGCCATCACTATTGTGGCAATGGGTCACCCTGTGACGTACATACCTTCCCACATGGGACTCAGGGTGTATGTGACATGACATACACAACCTGAAAATGTGACCATGCCACATGCTCTGAACTGAACAGTTGCACATCACAGTGGTCATGTGCACAACACACAAAGGATTCTGTCCCCATGAACACGTGCACAGCCTGGGAGTGGCTGCCCCCAAGTGCCACCAAAAAAACGACATGTTGACCCCCATACACACACAGGTAATGCAGCCTTACATGCCTTAGGATACAGTGTGGCCAGGCTGTGGTGTTGTAGGTGTGCCCCTGAGTCCCTGGCAAGTAAATGTGGCTGGCATACATTCACCAGTGACAACCATGGTGACATATGCGAGTGACTTGTACAGGGACGCGTCGTACAGCAATGGACCGATCCGTGTGCACGCATTGGCCATTGCATATGATGTGGACGGATGCGTGTTGTCATCCGAAATACGCGTTGTACAGCAATGGACCGATCGGTGCGCACGCATTGGCCATTGCATATGATGTGGATGGATGTGTGTTGTCATCCGAAATACGCGTTGTACAGCAATGGACCGATCAGTGCGCACGCATTGGCCATTGCATATGATGTGGATGGATGCGTGTTGTTTTTCGAAATACGCGTCGTACAGCAATGGACCGATTGGTGCGCACGCATTGGCCATTGCATATGATGTGGACGGATGCGTGTTGTTTTTCTAAATACGCGTCGTACAGCAATGGACCGATCGGTGCGCACGCATTGGCCATTGCATATGATGTGGACGGATGCGTGTTGTTTTTCGAAATACGCGTTGTACAGCAATGGTCCGATCGGTGCGCACGCATTGGCTATGGCCTGACATGGTAACGGATGCGTTTTCGAAGCGTGTACGAGTCGGATGCAGTGAATTCAGTTGGCTACCCACAACAATGTTGCAAATTCATGGGTGTCATGAAGTTGAAGTTTTGAAGGATGCTGTGGGCGTGTATAAGTGGTGCAATTCCATGGATTGGCCAGATTCAGAAGATGTAACGACTTGGACCTATCACTTTGAACACATGGGACAGTATCTGCCTCTGCAGCACACATATAATGCTGGCTGTTCCCCTGAGAGCTCACTTGCCTGCACTACATGCTCCAGGACGACATCTGCCACCACCACTGCTGCTGTATCTGCATCCTCTGGCTACTGCAATGGCACGTACTGTGGATAGAGTCCCAACCTTCAGCACTGAGGAGAACCAGGCCCTGCTGAACAGCCTCCTTCCACAGTACAGCAAGCTGTGTGGGAAACCAGGGGAGCAGGTGAGTGTGCTGTCCACTGCCTTACTAATTGTGCATCTTGTCTGACTAGCAAGACGTACAGTGTGTACACCAGTGGCAAGCAGGCTCACTGAGTAGTTGTCACCCCCCAAAGTGTGTAGTCAAATGCACTGAACAGGTATAGTGCAGTAACAGTGCATTCCAACAAGGTTTGACTTCCCAGGCAATGATACCATTTAGTAACTGCTGGCAAACTGTTCATAGCCATAGTTGCACTACCTGTGTAGATCATATGCCCCTGTGATTGAGACATGTATATCCAACTGTGTGATGCACGGAAATGTTGCATGTGTAGTAATGGCCTTTTCACTTTGTCATCCTCACAGGTTGATGTCCACCAGAAGCAGGAGATCTGGCTGACCATCGTCCGGGCAGTACGATCGGTGGGGGTCTACAGGTGCAGGATCCGCAACTGCCAGAAGAGGTGGCAGGACCTTCGTGGCTGGAACCGGAGGATCGCAAGGGTCCAGCTGAAGCTGTCGCCTCCTCGCAGGAGGGGCGGACACCGGACGCTGACCCCCCACATGTTCCGGATCCTGGCGGTGGTCTTCCCTGACCTGGATGGGCAGCTGAAGGCCAGACAGCAGCAAGGAGGGGGTAAGTGCTAGCCTCAACTGTGTACTATGACTGACATGCTCTATGCACTCCTTTAGCCTGGTTCCACTTCCACAGTACAACTGTCATGTCGTCCTGGACTCATGTCCCTCACTTGTGTCATGCCCCCTCCTCATCTGATACACAGGTGTGGCCCTTACAGTCTGTGACTTAGGTCACTTGGGTACTGTGTACTTGCAGTTACCTGTGGTTCAAGTTGGGAACAGCATCAGTTACATGAACTTTGTGGTGGGCTGCATGGGTGGTACAATTGCTCACAATGCCTGTGATCTGACATGTACTCTGGGTATGGCTTTGATGTGTGTTCCAATTGCTGCTCTGACTCACCACATGTCTGGGGTATGTGCCACACACCCATGCTGCTGCAGAGACCAAGGTAGGAGCCTCAGAAGTATGTACATCATGTGTGTGACACATGCATAGCCACCTGCCTAGTGTTCAGGGTAATACCATGTTGCACATGGACCAGGACTGTAATGCCTACTCCGTACATCGAAGGCACTCTGTTCTCCCACTCCCGTGTGTCAGCATACATATTGGGCATTGTGAAGAGTGCACTCAGGTGTATGCCTCTGTGTCACCGTGGTGTGGCCTTGCTATTTGGACTCCTGGAGTGTTTAACAATTTGGGGTGGCCAGCCATCTGAGTTGTGACTATGGGATCTGCACATAGGTTAATGCATAGGTCTCTGATCCTTTGACTGTGCACGATGTTGTATGAAACATTGAGGTGCAGGCAGCTTTGGTTCATTCTCATCAGACGGTGAAGTGCTCATGTGTATGGATTTGTGTTTGCAGTCACTCAAATGTCTCATTTAATTGACGTGGGATCATCTCAGTCCTCATGATGTGGGTGGCCAGGGGTGCACATGTGCACCTGCCAGCTACTGGGCTTACATTTCAAAAACTTCCATGATTGTGACACAGTGCAGACTGGTGTTGTGTGTATGCACTGCCCCTGTGACAGGAGACAGTTATGACTGACTTGCCAGACAGGCCTGTGCCATGACATTCCAATCGCAAAGGGTGATCCAGCAGTGGTGTGATATGTCCTGCATGCACACCATTGTCGCATTGTCTATCAGGACATGAGGACATCTGATGATGGAACCAAAACACGCATATCAACAGAGACTTTGCCCATCACTTTTCCTGACACATGTACTGAGTCAGTGGCAGGAGATGGCATGTGTTTGGAGTGACACATTTCCATATGTTCTCTTGGATGTCCAACAACTGTGTATGTGGTGCATGTGTGCACATATGATTAGTCGCATACAACAGGCAGCAGACAGATGGGTGCATGGACAGGTAGGATATGTGTGGCATGACTGACTGTCAGGCAGACAATGGGCTTCTTCAAATCAGTGTCAGCACTAATTGCAATGTCTAGCAAATGATGGCAGGGCTTGCTCTGTGATGTGCTGTACTTACTGTGGTGTGTGTGGTCAGTACAGGTGACTAATGTGGCTCTGTTTATCCTGATTGTTTGCAGATACATCCACAGCCACAGGAGGAGACAGTTCCACGGACCAGGAGGAGCAGCAGAGCCAGACTGGGTCCACTGCAGGGGAGACCGAGGGACCCAGTGGCACGGAGGGTGAGGGGAGCCACACTGAGGAGACCTCAGCTACGACCACCTCGGCTGGGGAAAACAGCACTTCCAGTGAGGACTCCCTTGTGGAGGCGGGTGTCAGCAGACCAGAGGCAACGTCAAGCAAGTCTGTCCCAGCCACCACCACCATCTCCACCCTCCCATCTGCTCCCATCCCACATGTCCGTGGAGGCTCCCGTGTAGGGGAGCGTGTCTCCTTCATGCCAGGCACCACACCCCCTGCCTCTGTCCCCCCTGCTGCCCTGAGTGTGGAGTCTGTGGACTTGCTGAAACAGATCCATGTAGGGCAGACATCAATGCTGAGTGTCCTCCATGCACACAAAGGTCTTTTGACACAACTGGTGTCATTCATGGAGGGCATGTCATCTGGCATGTCTGCCCTACATCGGACCAATCTGTCCATGGCCTCCTCACTGACGGCAGCAGTGTCCCTCCTGCAACAGTCCCTCACCCCTCCTACCTCTGCCCCATCCACAATCTCCAGCACCGTACCTGTCCCAAGCACACACACACCGGCACAGGCACGCACCAGCACAGACACAAGCAGCACACAGACACACAAGCCAAAATCCAGACGCACACGCACGCACAGTCAGGGGACTGATACCTCACTCACAGGGGATGGGGCCCAGACACACACACACGCATCCACAAGCACTCCGCAGTCCTCAGATACCTCTCCCTCCAAAACCCCTTCCCTTGCCTCACCTGCAACCCCCCCCTCCCAGAAGCTCTTCCTCTGTGAGCTTGGCCTCTTCCCCACAGATACATCTGACACGAAGTCCAGGCGGAAGAGGCTACCACCACACACAGAGGGGAGTGCCCCTCACATCCGGACACCCTCCCCCAGGCACAGGCAGACTGAGGACCCCATTCGAAAGTCCCCCCGAACCAGGAAGGGCAAGACCCCACCACCACCACCACGCAGCTCCACCACACAGTCTCTCTCCTCCATCCCCCAGGCCACCACTCCACAGGTTCCACCGCCACACCCGGCCCCAGGTTCCCCCACACACCGATACCGCATCCCCAAACTGCTTAGGCCCTCCCCCCTACCACTTGCTCTTCCACCCCCAAACCAGATGCTCTGCCTGTTTGTGCCACTTGTGTGGAGACCGGGTCCCCCCCTCTGTCCTGCCCACCTCATCTGCCCCCCCCCTCCACTCCCTTGGAGCCATGCACTGCAGTGGAGTCCACAACCACCCCGTCTGACTCGGGCACTGCAGTGGGCCGGTCAGATGGAGTGGACTGGTTGCAGCACCCACACCATCTGACTTGTGCCCTACAGTGGTGCCGGCTCCCACTGAGTCAGACACCTCCACTGCAGTTGCCGGTGACACTCCTGCACCCACCACCCCTTCACTGCCTCCTTCTGGCATCCCCTGATCCTGTCCCTGCGGTGCCTGGCCTGCCCCTTGTATGCCCCTCCGAGGGGGATGTCCCCTGTCCGTACCAGTGCAGGCAAGCAATGGGTGATAAGTTGTCACATATCACCCTGTTGGGACTGTGTATTTGGACTGACCATTGGCCTTAGTTTCTTTTGGACTTAAAATTTTAGTTTAACATTTGCTGAATAAAGCCTCTTTTTGTTTACTTGTGGTTTTTCTTTGGATGTACATGATGTAGATGAGTATCATCATGCATTTGCAGTTGTAATAGTGTTCAGATCAGGAAAATGAAGTGTTGCTGTGATGGACTCCATGTGGTCCATTGGATATGTGTCCTAATGTAGTCTGGATCTATAGCATCCTTTGCTGCAGTCTGAGGGTGTAATGTTCAGCATTTGACACAGGGATGTACATTTTGCATTTGTGAATTAACATCTTTGGCTTACACTGATGCACATCTGGTGGGCTTACCACTGTTCAATGTTTCTATTTCCCTGACTGTGTGCCCATCTCCACTGGACATGCAGTTTAGCACATCAATGTTGAAGGACTCATCTGTGTATACAGTGCAACTTGCTTGACACGTGTTTTGGGTGTATGCAGATGACTGACGTGACACTCCCGTACCCAGGCTGATGTGAGCAGAGCCTTCAGTGTGTTGTAGTTGTTGACTCACTGACCGAGTGTTCTGCTGACATGTTTGAGTCGTGCACAGACAAGGTTTGGCACAGCGGACCTTCCACAGGAGTGGAGTGCCCTCATGGCAGTGTGTAATCCTGTGACATTGCCTGGGCCCGTGTTGTGTGTTGTGTGAGCATGTCTGTGTGTGTTCCCTTCCCTTTTCCTACACAGGCTGTGTCCTTAGGGATGTTCCTGTTTGTGATGCTTGCTGAGTTGTCCTGTGTTCATCCAGCATCTTGGACCTGGTTTCTCCGGGATGTGGGTGCATGGCAAACTAATGTTCATCAGGTTGTCATCCCTAGTTGTCTTTGTTGTCAGGGCTGGGGATGTGGGCAAACGCAGATGGGACACAGTCAGGATTCCCCTTGGCACTTGTTGGTTACACAAGTCATGTAATTTACAGTTTGTGGTAGCTTTCAGTGATTGTGACACGTTGTGTGTGTGACTGCTGCCACTCCTCAGGGTCAGAGCTGCAATGTTGGAAGTTGTCTATGTGTGTTCTTTGTGGGTAACCTTGGCTTCTTCATTGGTGTGTGACTGTGGCCGGGATCCCATTGATTGGGGTGGATTTCAGGTCATGCCCATGTGCGGCGTACTGTGCAGTGTGTCAGACATTCATGAGTCTTGTTGACTGGCCATGTGTGATGGGTTTCGCACCTTAGTTCCCACCACCACCCCTGGGATTGTCATGGGTGCATGTGCAATGTCACCAGTCCATGTGAGCTTCACTGCTGCACATTGGTGGAGATCAAGGTGTGTGGTGTTGAGTGTGTGCAAATGTGAGTTGTTGCACGGCTAGACCCCTACCTCCATATTGGCCTTGGCTGACAGGCCGTGCTGATTGATTTGTGCTTGTGTAGGTGTGATGGTAGTTAGTTGCTCAGGACACATGGCTGTGGTTCACAGTGTGAACGACATTTACCTTTGTCATCACAGTGGGATTATCATGCAGGCTAGTGTCACCACAATGTGGGGTCCCTGGGGGTAGTGCTGTGGTGGGTCTGTCTCTTGCTGTGTTAGTTGCTGTTCCTACAAGCTTGTGTGACATGTGTAATTTGGGCTCCCTCTCATCTAACAATGCCTGATTGCCCACATAGGGGAATCCGATCCATGAGTTACTTTTGTATGGCACTGTATACACATCTGTGTAATTGGAATTCAGGCCTCCTCATGTGTTGTGTGGTTGCCTGGGGACACTGGCACACCCCCCCATCACCTGTTGTATTTGATATGCAGTGTGAGGCTGCCTGTTTGTGTTTGTGCATCTGCACCACTGCATTGGCATATCTTTAGTGTGCCATTGGCTGTATGTTGTTTGGAGGATTTCCCCTGCTGTCCCTGGTACTCCTAGGTCATCAATCAGCACAATAATCATGGTTTGTATGTCCCATTGCTGCCATGGTATGGTATTTGTTCACCTCACATCTACAGTCTCCACAGGATATCTACATTTGTGTGTCCATTGGTGCAGATATGTGGGTCTGCATTATGATGGTCACTTCTGTCATTGTGTAATTGATAAATGTTGACAAAGTCAGCCCCCATGGGTGATGTTTGTCTGCACATGGCCAAAGGTATGTTTTATTTGCACTGCACTGTCTGCCTCACCCAATCTATGTTGCTATGGGACACAACCACTACTTTGCCACTGATGGGTTTGTTGTTGTGTGACCAGGAATCATCCATGCTGTTTGGCAGTTGCAGCTTTTTCCATGACAACACTTACCTTTTGGTCACTGTGATGATGGGGGTTTAGACCCCATTGCCACAATGTTCAAAATGTGCTTCAACTATGGACCCCACACTTACCTTTTGGTCACTGTGATGATGGGGGTTTAGACCCCATTGCCACAATGTTCAAAATGTGCTTCAACTATGGACCCCACACTTACCTTTTGGTCACTGTGATGATGGGGGTTTAGACCCCATTGCCACAATGTTCAAAATGTGCTTCAACTATGGACCCCACACTTACCTTTTGGTCACTGTGATGATGGGGGTTTAGACCCCATTGCCACAATGTTCAATTGGGCTTCAGCTATGGACCCCACACTTACATTTTGGTCACTGTGATGATGGGGGTTTAGACCCCATTGCCACAATGTTCAAAATGTGCTTCAACTATGGACCCCACACTTACCTTTTGGTCACTGTGATGATGGGGGTTTAGACCCCATTGCCACAGTGGTCATGGTCTGCTTGCATTGTGGAGGCCACACACATTTATGTGTGACACATGTGATGGGGGGTCACATTGTATGTTCAATGTCATGTTCAGTGTTGTAGGCATTTGACACAGACTACACACGCTTGTCATGATGTTGGGGTGATGTCTTTTTCTGACATTCCTTATGTTGGAGTATGCTGGTTTTGTCATGCATTACCCGTCCTATGAGTGGGGATGGTAGTAGTGACAGGCATCCAGGCTCACATGAGTAGGGGTGGTGGTAGTGGTAAGCATCCAGGCCCCCCTGAGTAGGGGTGGTGGTAGTGGTAGGCATCCATCCCTCTATGAGTGGGGATGGTAGTAGTGACAGGCATCCAGGCCCACATGAGTAGGGGTGGTGGTAGTGGTAGGCATCCAGGCCCCCATGAGTAGGGGTAGTTTTAGTGGTAGGCATCCATCCCCCTATGAGTGGGGATGGTAGTAGTGGTAGGCATCCAGGCCCCCATGAGTAGGGGTGGTGGTAGTGGTAGGCATCCAGGCCCCCATGAGTAGGGGTGGTGGTAGTGGTAGGCATCCATCCCCCTATGAGTGGGGATGGTAGTAGTGACAGGCATCCAGGCCCCCATGAGTAGGGGTGGTGGTAGTGGTAGGCATCCAGGCCCCCCTGTGTAGGGGTGGTGTTAGTGGTAGGCATACATCCCCCTATGAGTGGGGATGGTAGTAGTGACAGGCATCCAGGCCCACATGAGTAGGGGTGGTGGTAGTGGTAGGCATCCAGGCCCCCATGAGTAGGGGTGGTGGTAGTGGTAGGCATCCATCCCCCTATGAGTGGGGATGGTAGTAGTGACAGGCATCCAGGCCCCCATGAGTAGGGGTGGTGGTAGTGGTAGGCATCCAGGCCCCCCTGAGTAGGGGTGGTGTTAGTGGTAGGCACCCATCCCCCTATGAGTGGGGATGGTAGTAGTGACACGCATCCAGGCCCACAAGAGTAGGGGTGGTGGTAGTGGTAGGCATCCAGGCCCCCATGAGTAGGGGTGGTGGTAGTGGTAGGCATCCATCCCCCTATGAGTGGGGATGGTAGTAGTAGTAGGCATCCAGGCCCCCATGAGTAGGGGTGGTGGTAGTGGTAGGCATCCAGGCCCCCATGAGTAGGGGTGGTGTTAGTGGTAGGCATCCATCCCCCTATGAGTGGGGATGGTAGTAGTGACAGGCATCCAGGCCCCCATGAGTAGGGGTGGTGGTAGTGGTAGGCATCCAGGCCCCCATGAGTAGGGGTGGTGGTAGTGGCAGGCATCCATCCCCCTATGAGTGGGGATGGTAGTAGTGACAGGCATCCAGGCCCACATGAGTAGGGGTGGTGGTAGTGGTAGGCATCCAGGCCCCCATGAGTAGGGGTGGTGGTAGTGGCAGGCATCCATCCCCCTATGAGTGGGGATGGTAGTAGTGACAGGCATCCAGGCCCCCATGAGTAGGGGCGGTGGTAGTGGTAGGCATCCAATCCCCCTATGAGTGGGGATGGTAGTAGTGACAGGCATCCAGGCCCCCATGAGTAGGGGTGGTGGTAGTGGTAGGCATCCAGGCCCCCATGAGTAGGGGTGGTGGTAGTGGTAGGCATCCATCCCCCTATGAGTGGGGATGGTAGTAGTGACAGGCATCCAGGCCCCCATGAGTAGGGGTGGTGGTAGTGGTAGGCATCCAGGCCCCCATGAGTAGGGGTGGTGGTAGTGGTAGGCATCCATCCCCCTATGAGTGGGCATGGTAGTAGTGGTAGGCATACAGGCCCCCATGAGTAGGGGTGGTGGTAGTGGTAGGCATCCAGGCCCCCATGAGTAGGGGTGGTGTTAGTGGTAGGCATCCATCCCCCTATGAGTGGGGATGGTAGTAGTGACAGGCATCCAGGCCTCCATGAGTAGGGGTGGTGGTAGTGGTAGGCACCCAGGCCCCTATGAGTAGGGGTGGTGGTAGTGGTAGGCATCCATCCCCCTATGAGTGGGGATGGTAGTAGTGGTAGGCATCCAGGCCCCCATGAGTAGGGGTGGTGGTAGTGGTAGGCATCCAGGCCCCCATGAGTAGGGGTGGTGGTAGTGGTAGGCATCCAATCCCCCTATGAGTGGGGATGGTAGTAGTGACAGGCATCCAGGCCCACATGAGTAGGGGTGGTGGTAGTGGTAGGCATCCAGGCCCCCATGAGTAGGGGTGGTGGTAGTGGTAGGCATCCATCCCCCTATGAGTGGGGATGGTTGTAGTGACAGGCATCCAGGCCCCCATGAGTAGGGGTGGTGGTAGTGGTAGGCATCCAGGCCCCCCTGAGTAGGGGTGGTGGTAGTGGTAGGCATCAGGCCCCTATGGGTGTGTATGGCATTGGTGATAGCCATCCCGCCCCTATGGTTCTGCTGTTGCTAGTGTACGTCATTTCTGCATCCCTATGTGTGTGTGACATATGTCGGGTACGTGTCGTTTGTTTGTGTTGTGGGTGTTTGACTTACCGTCTGCGCCGTACGCGTCCGTACCGGTTCCGGTAATAGATGTAGAGTATTGATAGGACCTGCGCGATGGGATTCATGGTTGGGTCGTCTCGTTCGGGTTTCTCGTGGCTTCGACTCGTACTCGTCGCTGGCTTGTTCGTCTCGTAGCCGTGGATCGTCTTGTGGCGCGAATCGGAGTTTATGTACAGCTCTCCCGGATGCTCTGACGTGCCGGACGTAGCGACGGGTTCGGAGCGTATGGAAGGCGCATCGTACTAGTCCGGCCGGAACGTGCTGTATATTTGCTTCCGTGCGACTCGATTCGGCGTTCACGGATCCGGCTCGGGCGGGGAACAGGAGCTGGAATGGGTGAGTACGGCTCGCTCGGAATCTGTGCTGTTATGCGCATCGTACTTGCTCGTTCGGACGACTGTTCGAATCGGTCGGGAAACACGCGTTCGGCTTGGTTTTTTTCCGGACGAATAGTGTTAGATGCACTTCCGGCCGAGATCGGAATCGACCCCTAGGTCTGCAATAGGTAGAGCCACCCTGATCACTCTCACCTACTGCTCTCACTCCCTCTTGTCACGTCCTCCGGTTACTGCCTAGAGCCATCTGCAGAGTTGGCCTTCTAGTGCCAGGCTGCTTGCCTGGGCCTCGCCTGGGCTCCTTGCCCCCGTTCACATCTACACTAAACTTAAGCCCCCCCCTGCTGCCTTTCTATCTCTTCTGCATTTGTGTTTGATGGCCAGATTTACTTACTTGCCTCATCTAAAGTCTCAGCTGGAGACAAAGGGGGAAGTGAGGTCAGCTCCCACTGCAGGTTGAGCCCCGAGTCGTGTAAGCTAAGCCTGGGAGCGGCCTGCAGCCGGGTGTGCTCCCGCCCCTTCTACCCCCCCACTTCCCCCCCAGGCATCAGCCCCTACGTTGCAGACACAGAGGACAGAGTGGAGCTGGTGTAGAACTGGGATTTGTGTCGTACATCCTTCGTGCCAGCCAGCCAACACCAAACACATCATCATGCTTGTGCCTCCCTTCTGCTACTGGCACAAGCAATAAGGAGATTCGCAGAAGCGTTGAGGTGGGGATGTGAAGATGGAACCCTGCACTAGGCCATCTATTCTTCTGCGAGGGGACCTGCTCACCAGAGTATCCGCTACAACCTCCAGGCAGGGCGACAGAGCCCAACTCTGTTTCTGGAACTTGGTGATGCACAGCAACTGTGAGCTTCACACATCACTCAGCATTATGAAAGGCTAGAGGCGTCAGTCGCACCCCCAGCTTTTTGCAAATTCAGGTGCGCTCATGCCCCCTTCTTCATCACAGCAGACCAAAGAGACGGACAGGGCTGTGGGAAAGCACCATGAAGTCGGGGAAAGTCAGGGGGATGGTCCCCACAGTGCCTTCAAGGAGGAAATGAGTCAGAGATAACAGCTTCTAGGCCAGGAGATGAAAGGAGCGAGACCAAAAACCAAGTCTAAACCGCTAATCTAGAGTGGAGTCCTTAATAAGCCTTATGGGCCCGGGCCTAGAGGAGAAATCAGAGAAGCAGGGAGTCTTTTGACCACCCCCAACAAGGCCACCACTGGTTCTACTCCTAACAAGGTTGCTGCTTGCACAAAACAGGCCAAAATCTGCTCAAAGTTCAGCTTTCTGTAGGCTGCGGGCTCAACCCTATTTCCGAGCAATGAAGGGCTTAGAGGGCTGCAGACTTACTTATTACCCTTATCACCAGCGGTGGCTACCAGTATTACCGAAGAGATTTCAGGACTGTCACCTTTCCCTTCAACCCCCTCATTACAGCATAAGTCCTCTTCCAAGTCACCAATAAACTGTGTAGATGGGAGCCTGGGGCCATCTGTGCACTTGCTCCATCCAGCGTTGTCTGGACTCTCATCTGACAGTATCTGTGACCTCAGTAGCACAAACTATGGGAGCACTCCCCGCATTCAACCACACAGAGGGGAGTATGGATCCCTTCAACCTACTGAGCCTCAGATCTTGTCCGGGGAGGCCCCCAAGCTGGTGGTAGGCTCAGTCAATCTCGCCAATAAAAACTCTGGAAATTATCAAAATTATTCCTGCCCCCTCGGGGGCTCAGGGGCCCAGGCCACAGCGGCTGTTAGAAATGGGATCTCTAGTTGGCAAGGGCTTGCACCTTTGTCCAAGGAGGGACCCTTCTTCCTAGTCAGGGTAAGGGTTGTTACACTCGTGAAGTAACCCCTGCTCACCCTCGTGGTAGCTTGGCACGAGCAGTCAGGCTTAATTCAGAGGCAGTGTGTAAAGCATTTGCACATAACCAACAGTAATACAGTGTAAGCACTACAAACGGACACCACACCAGTTTAGAAAAATAACCAATATTTTATATACTCAAGACAAGACCAATTACGACAAAAATCCACAATACTATACTTTACGAATGAATACTTGATACGTTAACTTCTTCTTTGCAGGAATAGCACAAAAGCAAAGTTCGTACGAGTCGGTAGCTCCGTCCGAGCCTACCGTGATGCTGAAAACCACAGAGTCTAACAGTTCCAGCCGACCGCGTCGATACGGGCCAGCAGAGTCATGAACAGACTCGGTCACAGTACCTTTTCTCGTGGTGGCTGGTACGGAGTGTACGAGCCGGTCGGCGTTCATCGCGGTTGCGGTGCAAGACGGAGCGATGCAAGGTGCGGTGTCCCTCGATGCGGTGCAGGCAGCGGCTCGATGAGCGTCGTGCAGACGGAGTCGGTGAGTCCAAGGCGTGCGATGCAGGGCGAGACGATGCTCGATGCGGTGCTGACAGGTTGCGATGCAGGCGACCTAGCCGGAGTGCGGGAGCTGGCGTCGGACAGCGGTGCGAGTCGGGGCGGTGCGTCGCAGACGTGCGAGCGGTGCCCCAAATGCGGTGCGGTCTCGACTCTTGAGCCAGTTGCAGCGACAGTGTCGGTCTGGTCCGGCTGGCCCAGTGAAGCGATGCGATGCGAACTGCGGTGCCCACAGGTCACGGTGCAAGCAGCGGCTCGATGTTGGCGGCGTCGGACGTCGCCCACGGTGAGACCAGGGTTGCGATGCGAAGCGGGGCGATGCGGTCTGCGGTGCAAACAGGTCACCGGCCAGGGATGGATTCGGTTGACGGAGTCGGTTGCAGTTCCCTTCCTCTGTGGCGACTGGAACAGCGTTCCAGAAGCGGTACCCAGAGGCTTGTGAAGTCTTTGCAGTCCCTGAGACTTCTTAACAGGAGGCCAGCTCGGTTTCTGGCCCTTGGAGATACTCAGCACAAGTTTGGAGAAAGTTCAGTCCAGTCCTTTCACTGCCCAAGACAGAAGCAGCAACTGCAGGCCAACCCAACAAAGCAACAACACAGCAAAGGGGCAGTACTCCTCCTGGCAGCTCTTCCAGCTCTTCGTCTTGGCAGGTTCCTTGATTCCAGCGAGATCTAAATTCATGGGGTCAGGGCCCCAATATTTATATCCCAAATTCCTTTGTTCTCTGAAGGCAGAGAGGCCTTCGCCTAGTCCAAACCAGTTCTGGAGCACTTTGTTGACAAGTCTCCGTCCCTTCTTTCAGTGAGTAGGCCAGGGACATCAGACGCACCACAGGAGATGGAGCCAGCATTGTGGAGGGAAGGCACTGTCCTATTCAGGGCCCAGGTGCGACCCCTCCCACCCATCTACAGGTCGATCTGGCTATTCAGCCCTGCGCTGACTCACCCTGTCTCCTGGCATCCCCCAGCCCCGGTCACTCACATTCCAGACACGGAATACACAATCTCGCAGAGGCAGGCTTGGATGGTTAGACAAGAAAATACCCACTTTCTAAAAGTGGTATTTTCAAACACAGAATGCTAAAACCAACCTTACTAAAAGCTGCATTTTATCATTCTGAGTCCAGGCATACTAAACTCGAATTTCTACCATGTTCCCGGGGTCAGTTAGGATTATATACTGTAATAATCAAAACCGCCCGTTCTGGCCTAGGGGGAACAGGTAGCCTTGCAATAGTGAAAAACGTACTAGGCTGTAATTCACTATCAGGACATGCCGCACACACCCGGGCATGTCCTACCTTTCGCCTACACCGCACCCTGCCCACAGGGGTACCTTGGGCCTACCTTAGGGGTGACTAACATGTAGCAAAGGGAAGGTTTAGGGACTTGCAAGTGTGTCCACTTGCCAAGTCGACATGGCAGCCCCAGGCTGCGCACAGGCTCTGCGATGGCAGGCCCGAGTTACACTTTACGGGCTGTTTGCGTGGGTGGCACAATCCAGTGCTGCAGCCCACCAACAGCATTTGGTCCATAGGCCCTGGCACTCGCAGTGCACTTTACAAGGGACTGACACATAAACCAAATAGGCCAATCATGGAAACACCAATCCATAACACATTTTATACAGGAGCACTTGCACTTTCCCACTGGACCGCAGTGAGGAAAGTGCGCAGAATCATCACACCAGCAAAAACAGAGTCAAAACCGGGAGGTCAGAAAGCAAAAAGTCAGGGGAAACACGCCAAAAGATGCCAAGTCTAACACATGTCCCCTCCAGCTGAAAGTAGGGAGAACTACCCAACCCCATTGGAGTTCTCTTCACTAAGGCGGAAGAACCTGGACAGACCATCTGCGTTGGCGTGTTCTGTACCAGGACGGTGTTCCACCGTAAAGTCCATTCCCTGTAGGGAGATGGACCACCTCAGCAGTTTTGGATTCTCGCCCCTCATTTGCATCAACCATCTGAGGGGCCTGTGGTCTGTCTGAACCCGGAAGTGAGTCCCAAACAGGTATGGTCTCAACTTCTTCAGCGCCCAGACCACAGCAAAAGCTTCCCTTTCTATGGCACTCCACCTCTGTTCCCTGGGAAGTAGCCTCCTGCTAAGGAAGACTACAGGCTGATTCAGGCCCTCTTCGTTCAGTTGTGAGAGCACCGCTCCACACCATGCTCTGAAGCGTCAGTCTGCACGACAAATTCTTTGGAGAAGTCAGGTGCCTTGAGCACGGGCGCCGTGCACATGGCTGCCTTCAGGGCATCAAAAGCTTTCTGGCAGGACTCAGTCCAGATCACTTTCCTGGGCTGCCTCTTAGAGGTCAGCTCTGTTAAGGGAGCAACGATGGTGCCATAGCCCTTAACAAATCTCCTATAATAACCGGTGAGACCTAAGAAGGCTCTCACCTCTGTCTGGGTCTTGGGGGCTCCCAAGCCAGAATGGTGTCAATCTTGGGTTGTAGGGGCGCCACCTGGCCGCTTCCTACCTGGTGTCCCAAGTACACCACAGAACCCTGCCCGATCTGGCACTTACTGGCCTTGATCGTGAGGCCTGCACCTTGCAGAGCCCTCAACACTTTCTCAAGGTGCTGTAAATGTTCTTCCCAGCTGGAACTGAACACAGCAATGTCATCCAGGTAGGCGGCACTGAAATCCTCCAGCCCAGCCAACACCTGATTGACCAACCTCTGAAAGGTGGCAGGGGCATTCTTCAACCCAAAGGGCATCACCCGGAATTGGTAATGACCTTCTGGGGTTGAGAATGCTGATCTCTCCTTGGCCCCATCGGTTAAGGCAATCTGCCAGTACCCAGACGTTAAATCAAACGTGCTGAGGAACCGGGCAGCTCCCAACCGATCAATGAGCTCATCCGCTCTGGGGATGGGGTGCGCGTCAGTCCTGGTGACGGCATTGAGCCCACGGTAGTCCACACAAAACCGGAGTTCTGGAGTGGCACCGGGCGCCGCAGCCTTTGGGACCAAGACCACTGGGCTGGCCCAAGGACTGTGGGAGGGTTCAATCACCCCTAACGCCAACATCTTAGAGACCTCCTCCTTGATGCTGGCTCTGACCCGGTCAGTCAACCTGTAAATCTTGTGCTTCACAGGATGGCTGTCACCGGTGTCCACGTCATGGGTACACCAGTGAGTAACACCGGGGGTCAGAGAGAACAGTGGGGCGAACTGTCCCAACAACTGGCGACAGTCCCCCTGCTGCTCCTGCGTCAGAGTAGGGGAGAGGATCACACCCTCTACTGACCCATCATGCTCCTTGGTAGACAGGAGGTCAGGGAGAGGCTCGCTCTCCTCTTCCACCCCATCATCTGTCGCCAAGAGCATACTCACTTCGGACCTCTCGAAGTGGGGCTTGAGGCGGTTCACGTGAAGGACCCTCAACGGGTTCCTTGGAGCCTGCAAATCCACCAGGTAGTTGACGTCACTTTTGCGCTCCTTTACCTCATATGGCCCAGTCCACTTGTCCTGCAAGGCACAAGGTGCCACTGGGGCCATGACCCACACTTTCTGCCCAGGTTGAAATTCGACCAGAGTGGCATTCTGGTCATACCATCTCTTCATTTCTTCCTGGCTTGCTTCTAGGTTCGCCTGAGCGAGTTTCCTGAAGCGGGCAGTTTGGTTTCTAAAGGCCAGCATGTAGCTAAATACATCCTGGGGAGTTTTCCTGGGAGCTGCCTCCCAGCCTTCCTTAACCAAACTCAGAGGTCCTCTGACAGGGTGGCCATACAGGAGCTCAAAGGGGCTGTACCCAAGAGACTTCTGAGGCACCTCCCTGTACGCAAAGAGTAGGCATGGCAAGAGGACGTCCCACTTACGCCTCATGGGTTCTGTTAGACCCTTGATCATGCCTTTCAAGGTCTGGTTGAATCTCTCCACCAGACCGTTTCCTTGTGGGTGGTAAGGAGTGGTGAACTTGTAGGTTACCCCACACTCCTTCCACAGGGATGTCATATACTTCGATATGAAATTGGTCCCCCTATCGGAAACCACCTCTCTGGGGAATCCCACACGGGAAAAGATCCCCATTAACGCCCGGCCCACCACTGGCGCCGTCGTTGTCCTGAGAGGGATTGCCTCCGGGTACCGGGTGGCATGGTCCACCAAGACCAGGATGTACCTGTTGCCCATGGCTGTCTTGGGATCCAGTGGCCCCACAATATCCATCCCTACCCTTTCAAAGGGTGTTCCAACAACCGGAAAAGGTTGGAGAGGAGCTTTGACCTTCCTCCCACTCTTACCACTTGCCTGGCAAGTTTGGCAAGACCTACAGTGTGCATCTGACTGCCTTCGCATTTGGGGCCAAAAGAAGTGGGTGACAAGCCTGTCAAAGGTCTTGTCCTGCCCCAAATGTCCTGCCAAAGGCACGTCATGAGCCAGACCCAGTAGGAAGGTCCTGAAGCGCTGGGGTACCACCAGCACACGGGCTGACCCAGGCTCAGCAACCTTAGGCTCACTGTATAGGAGACCACTCTCCCAGTAGATCAGATGTGACCCGGACTGATTACCAGCTGCCTGGTCTGCAGCCTGCCGCCGCAGACCCTCCAGAGTAGGGCACTCGTTCTGCTCCCTGCAGAACTCCTCCCTGGTGGGACCCCCTTCTTGCTGCCAATGGGTCAGCTCAGAGATGTCTCCCAGCTCGGCTACTTGCTCCCCTGTAGGCACCGGGGCGTCCCCCTCGAGGTCCGCCTCCTCCCGGTCCGTGGGAACTTCGGGGGCCGGTTTCCGCGCCCCTGCCCTTTCTCTTGGCAGCGACTTGGGCCACTGTTTCAGGCTCCAAGTCCTCTTGATCACCCTTTCTGGCCGCCATTGACCGAGTAGACACGCATGCCCACTCTGGCAACCCAAGCATCTCCAAGTGGGACCTGAGCTCAACCTCCTTCCATGAGGACTGCTCCAGGTCGTTTCCTAGCAGACAATCTACAGGCATGGTAGGGCTCACAACCACCCTTAAGGGACCTGAGACCCCCCATTCAAAGGGAACCTGCGCCACCATACATTGGCGCTCTGAGTTGTCGACAGCAACTACTTGGTGGAGTGCTCCTGGGACTACTTGCTTCTCAGACACCAGGTGACACCGGACTGAGGTCACACTGGCTCCAGTATCTCTGAGAGCCTCTACCCTGTTCCCATTGATGGTCACCCAGGTGCTATATTTCTTTGTGTTAGGGGGCACCTGGTTTCCTGGGACCATCTCACTGTCCCCGAGTGAGACAAGGGTCATTTCTGCGGGATCCCCACCCTCCTGTGGGCACCCCTCCTCCCCAAGCGCTACACTAGCCAACACTTTGGACTGTCCACCGGTGGGTGGCTGTGTCCCCTTCGGGCACTTGGGGTCCCCCTTAAAGTGACCTACCTGGTCACATGCATAACACTTGCGGGGCCGGTCTCAACAGGCTTCCCTGTAGAGACCCCTTTCTTCTTATCACCGGGGGCTGGGAACCTTTACCCTGGGTACTGGTTTGGGGCCCTTTAGAGAACTCCTGTGCTTTACCCTTGTCCCCCCACCTTTCTGCTGGGGACCCTGCCCACCTTTGGCTGAGTCTCCCCCAAACGCTTTCTTGTGGACCCTGGTACTCACCCAGCGGTCCGCTTCCATAGCAAGCTTCCTGGGGTCAGTTAGCTTACTATCAACTAGGTGCTGGCGCAGATCTGCAAAACATAGACTAGACAAGTGCTCCCATGCAATCAAGTTGTAGAGCCCCTGAAAATCTGTTACACTACTGCCCTTCACCCAACCATCCAGAGACCTGCAGAACACATCCACACATTCCAACCAAGTGTTGACATCAGACTTCTTACTGGACCTGAACTGATCCCTGTACTTTTCAGGAGTAAGACCATACTTCGTGAGAAGGGCATCCTTCATGTCAGCATAGGTGAGGTGATACCCTTACCCAAAGCTATCAGAGCATCCCTTGCTTCTTCCGGGAAAAGTGGCCACAATCCTGCTCCCCAATTCTCCTCAGGGACCCCATTCATGTGTATGGCTGCCTCATAACCCTGGAACCACCTTTGTATGTCATCCCCTTCTTGAACTCCTTGCCTACGTTCTTGGGAATGTGCACAATCCTGTCTGCCTTTCTGGACGAATTGCTGCCACCATCTGAGCCTGACTTACTCCTAAGTTCTAGCTCCTTCAGTTCTCTCTCATGCTCTAAGAGCATCTTCCTCTCCTCTATGGCCAATCTCTTCTCCTCCCGCTCACTCTCCAGCCTGAGCTTCTGCAGCTCGAACTGCCTTGCCTCCCGCCTGTCCTCCAGCTCCTCTGGGGACAGACTGCTGCTGCCTGACCTGGCGGGTTCCCCCTACCCAAAAGCACATCCACCCTGGAAATAGGCTCCTCCGCCTCCTCACTGAGACCACCAGGCTGCCCATTGGCATGTCTGGCTGCTACCCAGGCCCTCAGCGCCTTCTGTAGCTCCTCCTTCCTTGTGAGGCCTTTAATTTGGACTTTCAGATTTTTACAAATCGCTCGTAATTCCTTTACGGCGTAGGATTCCAACCTGTCCTCCTCAAAGATAACTTCCAGAGATGCAACGGATGATGCAATTGATTCAGGCATGACAAAAGTCGTGAGTTGAAAACTGGCAAGATCAAAAATAGGCCAAAAGAAAAAGAACCAGTATGTGGTACGTAATGGTCTGCGATATGGTAGTAGTGCACACCAATCACTGTAAGTCAAGTGCAAACACAAGTCCTATCCTCACCGCTGACAACCAATGTTAGAAATGGGATCTCTAGTTGGCAAGGGCTTGCACCTTTGTCCAAGGAGGGACCCTTCTTCCTAGTCAGGGTAAGGGTTGTTACACTCGTGAAGTAACCCCTGCTCACCCTCGTGGTAGCTTGGCACGAGCAGTCAGGCTTAATTCAGAGGCAGTGTGTAAAGCATTTGCACATAACCAACAGTAATACAGTGTAAGCACTACAAACGGACACCACACCAGTTTAGAAAAATAACCAATATTTTATATACTCAAGACAAGACCAATTACGACAAAAATCCACAATACTATACTTTACGAATGAATACTTGATACGTTAACTTCTTCTTTGCAGGAATAGCACAAAAGCAAAGTTTGTACGAGTCGGTAGCTCCGTCCGAGCCTACCGTGATGCTGAAAACCACAGAGTCTAACAGTTCCAGCCGACCGCGTCGATACGGGCCAGCAGAGTCATGAACAGACTCGGTCACAGTACCTTTTCTCGTGGTGGCTGGTACGGAGTGTACGAGCCGGTCGGCGTTCGTCGCGGTTGCGGTGCAAGACGGAGCGATGCAAGGTGCGGTGTCCCTCGATGCGGTGCAGGCAGCGGCTCGATGAGCGTCGTGCAGACGGAGTCGGTGAGTCCAAGGCGTGCGATGCAGGGCGAGACGATGCTCGATGCGGTGCTGACAGGTTGCGATGCAGGCGACCTAGCCGGAGTGCGGGAGCTGGCGTCGGACAGCGGTGCGAGTCGGAGCGGTGCGTCGCAGACGTGCGAGCGGTGCCCCAAATGCGGTGCGGTCTCGACTCTTGAGCCAGTTGCAGCGACAGTGTCGGTCTGGTCCGGCTGGCCCAGTGAAGCGATGCGATGCGAACTGCGGTGCCCACAGGTCACGGTGCAAGCAGCGGCTCGATGTTGGCGGCGTCGGACGTCGCCACGGTGAGACCAGGGTTGCGATGCGAAGCGGGGCGATGCGGTCTGCGGTGCAAACAGGTCACCGGCCAGGGATGGATTCGGTGGACGGAGTCGGTTGCAGTTCCCTTCCTCTGTGGCGACTGGAACAGCGTTCCAGAAGCGGTACCCAGAGGCTTGTGAAGTCTTTGCAGTCCCTGAGACTTCTTAACAGGAGGCCAGCTCGGTTTCTGGCCCTTGGAGATACTCAGCACAAGTTTGGAGAAAGTTCAGTCCAGTCCTTTCACTGCCCAAGACAGAAGCAGCAACTGCAGGCCAACCCAACAAAGCAACAACACAGCAAAGGGGCAGTACTCCTCCTGGCAGCTCTTCCAGCTCTTCGTCTTGGCAGGTTCCTTGATTCCAGCGAGATCTAAATTCATGGGGTCAGGGCCCCAATATTTATATCCCAAATTCCTTTGTTCTCTGAAGGCAGAGAGGCCTTCGCCTAGTCCAAACCAGTTCTGGAGCACTTTGTTGACAAGTCTCCGTCCCTTCTTTCAGTGAGTAGGCCAGGGACATCAGACGCACCACAGGAGGTGGAGCCAGCATTGTGGAGGGAAGGCACTGTCCTATTCAGGGCCCAGGTGCGACCCCTCCCACCTATCTACAGGTCGATCTGGCTATTCAGCCCTGCGCTGACTCACCCTGTCTCCTGGCATCCCCCAGCCCCGGTCACTCACATTCCAGACACGGAATACACAATCTCGCAGAGGCAGGCTTGGATGGTTAGACAAGAAAATACCCACTTTCTAAAAGTGGTATTTTCAAACACAGAATGCTAAAACCAACCTTACTAAAAGCTGCATTTTATCATTCTGAGTCCAGGCATACTAAACTCGAATTTCTACCATGTTCCCGGGGTCAGTTAGGATTATATACTGTAATAATCAAAACCGCCCGTTCTGGCCTAGGGGGAACAGGTAGCCTTGCAATAGTGAAAAACGTACTAGGCTGTAATTCACTATCAGGACATGCCGCACACACCCGGGCATGTCCTACCTTTCGCCTACACTGCACCCTGCCCACAGGGGTACCTTGGGCCTACCTTAGGGGTGACTAACATGTAGCAAAGGGAAGGTTTAGGGACTTGCAAGTGTGTGCACTTGCCAAGTCGACATGGCAGCCCCAGGCTGCGCACAGGCTCTGCGATGGCAGGCCCGAGTTACACTTTACGGGCTGTTTGCGTGGGTGGCACAATCCAGTGCTGCAGCCCACCAACAGCATTTGGTCTATAGGCCCTGGCACTCGCAGTGCACTTTACAAGGGACTGACACATAAACCAAATAGGCCAATCATGGAAACACCAATCCATAACACATTTTATACAGGAGCACTTGCACTTTCCCACTGGACCGCAGTGAGGAAAGTGCGCAGAATCATCACACCAGCAAAAACAGAGTCAAAACCGGGAGGTCAGAAAGCAAAAAGTCAGGGGAAACACGCCAAAAGATGCCAAGTCTAACAGCGGCCTACAAGGATTCAGAAAAAAAGGGATCATGGGGCGCTTTTGTACTTAAGAATGCCAGAATGGGATGAAATGCTGGTAGTTTACTCACAGGACCTCCAACAATCACCCCGGCCGCCCACCCCTCAAGGCGAAAAGGCAGAGCCAAGTGGAGAAAAACCACCACCCCTGGACAGTGTCTGGGTGTCTCTCCTGAATACGGTACAGATATCTGTGGAGGCTCTGCAGTACCAATCAAACAAGATGGACCTCCAGCTTTCATTCCTTAACACTTTGGCCGTTTTTGTGGCCAGTATAAATGATAAATTAGGGGAACTAAATTCACTCATTAAACATGTACAGTCAGGCACTACATTTACACAAACAAACTGCTCCTGTACCAATATCATAGACAAGTTATAAGCTCTTCCCATGATGCTTAGCAGCCTTATAACAGATTTCAAACACAACTCAACCATACAAGGGGCCTTGCCAACTGGGCTGCAACCATCATGCTTCAAGTAACCAACCTGCAAAGGCCACACATGCCCTCCAGCAACCAATGAAGGGTGCAGTGGGATCTCAGTGGCTAGTATTACAAAATGGGCGAGTGCTGCAAGCCCTGTGGACTCGAGCAGTTCAAATCCAAATCCACATAGCAGTGGCTTCATGGGAATACCTTTGGATCCTGCCTCATTGGAGCAGCTGGCAGGCACAGTCAACCCGCAGTCTTGCAAGGATATGGCTGCGAACATAAGAAACAACACCAAGAACAGACGGTCACAAAGGAGGAAGGGATGAAATAAAAAACTTGCTGCCCAAGAGGGAGTATACCCTCTATTTAGTATAGCAGCAATACAAAACAGCATGGCCCTCCAAGTCCATCAAAAGCAATAACAAACCTCCCCCTCAATGGACACTTTAGTGGCTGAAGACTACCTATGGAAGAGGTCAGTTCTGGGCCTCTAGTGACCAATCCCTTGGCTAAATCACCCTGACAATCATTCTCTGCTGATATTCACTCCGGAAGCACGAGGGAATTACCAATGGTGTTGGCAGCGGCCACCACTTGCTCCACCGAGCTTCCATCCTCATCTCAAAGGAGCACACTTGAATCCAATTGAGGCAGCCCCCACAAACAACATCTTGACGAGAGGCAAACAGCAGCAGCACATGGGCACTGAGTCCAACCCATCAACAAGAGACCTTGAGCCCATAATAGAACTATGCACAGGGCATGAACCTCTATCCCTCGCCTACACAGCCCAGAGGAGTGCATCTAGGGCTGATCTTGGAACAGATGCAACTGAAACGACCCAACAAGAGAATGTATTACCATATCGCCAAAGTCCTTAGTGATATGAAATTCTTCCAGTGTTCAGTCGGACCACCAGGTCAGTACCAAAGTGCTAAACTTAATTCCAGAATATGTCTCCAGAGGAAATCATGACATCCTGAATAGGGACAATATTCTTCTGCTCTTATCATCAATCCCAAAATTAGCCAACTTGAGATCAATGGATCTGTGGCAATCGAATTTGTGCAGACAGACGAAACGCCCGGAGAAGAAGCTACCAAGGTCTCTTGGTCCTCGACTGAAATCGCCCAGAGAGTGCTCTCTGAATGGTCTACGTTTGAGAGGTGAGGCATAAAGATCTCTCCACACTACTATTAAGGATACCCCCAGCCTCTTCTCTCCCCTGGTCAACCAAGAGGGCGAGCCCGAGTGCACAAGTCAACCTTCTCTGTCCTCAGGGGAAGAAAGGGGGGCCTCATCAAGGGAATTGGTAGCCTTCACTGACCAACAGGGACTGGCAAGAGATGAAACTGAGGTATTGAATGAGGCATCAAGGTGGGCTTCAAGAACAATCATTTGCTCACCTGTGAGAAGATGACAGAGCTCGGTCCAAGGGCCATCAAATGGAGCCAAATACTCTTCGCTGCGCTTGTGCTCCTGGAATATTAATGGACCCACTACAAAATGAAATGACCCAGATTTCCAAGACTACGTGCGATCATTCGATATCATTCTCTTTCAGGAGATCTGGCTTGCCGAACCTGCCGATATTCAAGGTTTTATTAACTTTTTTGCTCCAGCTGTGAAAGGGGCCAAATATGGTCACCTCTCAGGTGGCTTGGCAACATATGTCTCTATATCGAGCATAGACTCCTTCACAGCTCTGAACTTCAAATCCCCAGTCTCAATGCAATCACGTTTGTCATCTTGGTTAATAATGCAGAACTTGATGTGGTCCTCATCAATGCTTATGTCCATCCAAAAAGCAAGTCAAAGGCCTCATGGAAACTGGTTCAGGAACTCTTGAGGATTACAGAGGAGGAGGGCACTTCATACTTTGTTGTCTCCAGGGTTTTTAATCTGCATCTACTGGGCTCCTCCTTGAGCAAAATCATAACGGCCCAATCCTCACATTGGGAGGTCCCTGTGCAAGGCAGGAACAAATCTGGGACCAAAATAAAATTGGAAGCCAATTGCTGGATGACCTTGAACACCTCAGTTTCAGGGCATTGAATGGCACGTTCACAGGACACAATCCACCAGTTGTCACATATCACTCTACTAGAACCAGCTCAACACTGGACTATACTTTTGTCACCCTTCCGCTATTTCAATATGTGTGCCATATCAAATTAGTGACAGAACTGACTGTGACCACCTTCTGCAGGAGGTGACCTTCTCATCAGGCTTATGTGCTGCAAGCCGAATAAGGGAGGCACTGGATACTACTTATACCATCAATTACAAGCAAATTAAGTCCTCACTGGCTTCTATCAGGGACCTGCTCCTAGCTGCAGCTGACATGTTACAAAGATCAAGGACACTGCCCTGTGATGGTGTGTCCATGTGGGGGTGTTCTACAAAAACACTCCAGGCTGCGTTTGCAACATTGGTCAAGGCTAGACCTGCTCACACAAGCCATTCTAGCAATAAATTCACAGCACATGCATCATAGCTCAAGCTGCACCAAAAGACAGTAAACAAATCTCTGAAAACTCTGTGGAAAAGACCAGGGGCTAAAGGTCTGCATGCAGTATTAAGGCAACAGAAAATCCAGCTAAAAAAACAGAAGTGGGCCACCAAAAGGGCACAGGATGACAATCTCTGGGCCAAATTGATCTCAGACTTACAGTACAATGACAGCACCAGGTTCTGGGCTTCCGTCAACAAATTATGCCAGCCCAGACATGGAGGTATTACCTCCTATATCTCAGAGGCAACTTGGGCAAAGTTTCTAATGGAATACTTTAACCGGTCGGAGACCGTAAGTGTCCCGCAGGCCAGTCAGGAAGACATACATTCAACCCACCCTACAGGGCTATATATTGCCAATGCAGACACAATCAAGTATCAGATAGCTATTGGGCGAAGGGAGGGTGCCCCGGGCCCCAATAGCCTTCATCCAGCAGTCTTCATGCAGGATAACGCTTTTTGGGCCGAAAACATGGTAATGTGTTTTTTCACAGATCAGGAGTTTGAGTGTACTGCTTGCCTCATGGAGGGGCTCGATAATTTCGCCCATATTTAAGAGTGGCAATAAATCTCTGCCAACAAACTATCTTCAAGTAGCCCTGATTGACAACGAGGCAAAATATTTTTGCTCGAAAAACTATCACACATTTGTCTATCCCATTCAATCAGACAGGCTTCTCAAAAATGTCAAGCACTGCAACAAACATCTTGGTAATCTCTCTTTTAATGGATGTAGCAAAAGACGCCAAAATGCCTTTGCACTTATGCTTCATTGATTACAAAGCGGCCTTTGGCCACGTCGACTGGGGGAAGCTTTGGAGCAAATTGGCAAGCTGGGACATACATCAAGCCCTGCTGGACATGCTGATCGTGCTCCTTAAGGATACATGGGTGCAGGGCAAGCTGGACGCTGGAACGCATCTCTCTAGGAAAATCTCAACACACACGGCTTGAAGCTGGGGTGCATACTGGTGCTGACCCTTTTCATACTCTTTTTGGTGGGGCTGACACAGCAGTTGCAATCTTGCAAAGCCTATGCTCCAAAATTAGGGGGCATGACAATCTCCAGCTTTCGTCTATGCTGATGACGTGGTCTGGTCAGCCCCACTCAGGTGGGGCTGCAGTGGCTGCTCGTTATGAGGACCTACTCTATGACTAACGGCCTAACCATCAACCTTGAGAAAACCAAGACCATGACGTATACCAACAACAAAAATCGAGCTCTGACATGGTTCTGGGGAGGTACCCGGATTGAAAATACAGAAGAGTGCAAATATTTCGGGGTCATTATTGATACAAAATGGCTCTTGCATTGCCCAAAAAGAAGCTATCAAGAGGAAAGGTTTGGCCCTGGCTGCAACACTCAAAAACATCAAAAGGAAATTGGCAGGGCCTTTACTGGCACTCATTCTTTGAGTAATGCAAGCTAAACTTATACTGATGATTTCATACAGAGTTGAATTACTAAAAGGCAGAGATGCTAGAGTTTTGGACAACATAACGATGCGCTCATATAGAATCATCTTCTCACTTCTGTGTTTCACCTCCCCGGCACAGATTCGGCTGGAGTTTGGCCTGCTAAACAGACCCAGGCCAGGCGGGGAACCTACCTAATATGCTGGAACAAAATCAGGAAAGCGGAGCCCAACACACTGCATTACCTCCTACAGAAGGAGCTGCAGGGTTGAGACTTGTCGCCAGCAAGGGCTTATCTTCGGGAATAATTAGCAATCACTGGGCTTATACAGCTTTGAGATACGCCTACTTGCCAACAGGTGTTCAAGAAGCTAGTTTAGAAATCATTAAAAATCTGCCCGCTCGTGCTAGGAGTAGTTTCTAAGGTATTGGTTGGGGGTGTTGCCCTCAAAATTCCATCTTCCCCTCTGGTTGCGTGAGGGCCTACCTGACACCTGCCGATTATGTGATTCTGGGAAGGAAGACTTGCTCCACCTGGTCTGCTCTTGCGAAGTGCTGCTGGGCAAAAGGAGACAGTTGTTAAAAGTCCCCTTTAAACAAAGAGGCATACACACGCTGAGGCAGGCGTTTCTGGCCTGCTTTGGTCCAAGACCCACAGCTATACTGCTGTTTTGTTAAATTCTTGCTGAAGGTGGGTAAAAAAGATGCCTCACAACACACCCAATTACCTTGCCATGCGGGAGCCAGCAATGACATAAGCTAGAGCAGAATGATACCTTTCCGGGGCCAGTGGCAAACTAATCATGTGCATGGTTTTGCTGCGATCGAGGGGGAAGGTTTGCTTATCTTTGGTCACTGTGGGAGGGTAATCCTCAGAGGCCTGCCTTTCCTATCACACCCTGTTGGCCCCCTGGGCGCATCCCTCCTGTCTTTGCACTTTAACTTAGGGGACATTTTTGTCTCTTGCAATCTCACTACTCTGAACAGGTGAGGGACAACATTGGCTGCACCATTGGCTC
This sequence comes from Calotriton arnoldi, assembly GCA_963921515.1. Taxonomy (NCBI): domain Eukaryota; kingdom Metazoa; phylum Chordata; class Amphibia; order Caudata; family Salamandridae; genus Calotriton; species Calotriton arnoldi. The sequence continues at coordinate 283,330 of CAWUFW010014914.1, forward strand.
AGTTTTAATTTGTCTTGCTCCCCTATGACAGGCTGCTCAAGGCTGGCCACACACTTTTAACTTATTGCTTGTGGAGCACACCTGTACAGTTGAATTTTTAAGGATTTTAATATCTGTGGCACTTTATTTAACCCCTTTTATTGCTTGTTTTACGTATTGGGTCTGTTTGCTTATGCATGGGGCTTTTAATTAAGACTAATTAATTTGAGGAGGTTACTAGTAGCCATTACAGTAAGGTTATTTTGTATTTTAAATTGCTGCATTTTATTGCAAAGGTTTTAAGTAACTATGCAATCAATAAAATAAATCTGAAATCACTAGCCTACATCTCCTCCCTATACATGAATATACAAATCAAAATGTGGTTACAGATCTGACTCTTGGGAGCACTCGAGGGACAATGAGATTAGGACTGATTTAGTCCACATATCCTGCCCAATTTGGAGCACTTGAGCATTGGGGTAGATATGTGGACACATATTGATGCTCATGCTGCATATTGTCTTTATTTACCCCATTGTTTTTCAATACATCTAAAAAAACACATCAAGAGTGTGTCGCGGCTGAAGCGCTGAAGACACTGTGGGGCAGATTTACAAGCTCCTTGCGCCACTTTTGCGTCATTTTTAACATGGGAAAAGTGACGCAAAAGTGGCACAAGGGGCTTGTAAATAAGCCCCTGAACGTTTCTTCCAAATATGAGTTTATTGCCAGTGTGAGCCACAGCAAACCTCCAGTTGGCACACACGGCAGCAACGGTCCTAACCGTCACCCCAACACTCGCTAAAGGAACATGGAACCAGAAACCAGAAGTGGCACCGTTCCATTTCATAACATTCTACCTAAGCCACTACATGGGTTTTACCTTTTATAAATAGGTAAATACATAATCCATAGCAAAGTAATACGTGACTAATAAATAAAGTATAACTGTTGTCTAAATAGGAAAGCTGCACATTAACAATCATTTTATGCACATATACAGAAGACAGTAAATGCAGATACACTACGAATATTATAAAACACAGTCAAAGTGGATTTCTCCTAAAGGACGTATTTGAGGAACTCTTCACGGCAACAGGCACACCAGAAACACAACCTGAATCACTCTCTAAAGCGCAATGATACATTTTTTTACCCTACTGCCAGTGGCACAAAAATAGCCCCCGCAGCCCGCACGTTGGGGGGGGGGGGTGGGGGGGAGGGGATCTAGGGGGCCTGCTCCGGCACTGTGCAGGGCGGTGCCGAGAGCTCCTGACTGGGTCCGGAGTGTGGGGGGTGGCTCTTTTTGTACTTTGCAGGGGGGCCCCCTCAAGTTTTGTTACACCACTGCCTACTGCTACATCCTGTACTCCCGCCAGCACTTGCTCTTTCCAACTCTTTTCCAGGATTTCCCTCACACTCCTCGTCCCTGCCACGTCTTTCTCCTACATGCTCCACTTTGACCACCTGACAGATATTCCACCACTGACCATGTGCAACCCGAACACAGTTGCCTTTTACTTCTAACACACTAACAGGTGGGCCAAATGTAGATCCTCCCTTCCTCACATGCTTGTAGGCACACACGGCAGCAACTGTCCCAACCGTCACCCCAACACTCGCTAAAGGAACATGGAACCAGAAGTGGACCGGTTCCATTTCATAGCATTCTATCTAAGCCCCCACAGAGTACTTTAAGCAAGTCGTAAAGGACAACTGTCATTCAAGACATGGTGAGACTTGGAAGGAATATATTTTAAGATCTCTACGCCATAACCAGGGGAGAGCCAAACTGTACAGGGTCAACTAACCCTGTGAAGACACAAATGTTTCATTTAGTTAGCAGTGCACCTCCCGGTCGCTATCGTTATGTAATGTGTTGAGGCATATTCTGTGTGTGAGAGTCTGATGATGTTGCACTGCTTGCTGTTCCTGAGCTTCTGTTGTTTAACAAACCCTGCTGCTGGTGAGGTTTTGTATATTCTAACTTTGTCATGAAAGCTTCCGCCGCCGCGCAAGGATGTACCTGTTATGTGGGCGGGGCCGCGTTTGCACTAGTGCCGCTCATACACTACTTGTTATGTGTGTGGGAAACCTGCTAAGCTTCTGAATGTGTCATACCTGTCAGGTGTGGGAGGTGAGCTGTCATCCATCTTATTCGTCATCTCTGTCTGAGGAGGTTGTACTGTTGATGGCTGTGTTGTACTCACTGTGAATGATGAAAGCAAGCCCTGGTGATGCCCGTCTTGTCCTTTTTCTGTGGGAGTGTGAAGGTAGTGTGCATTGCTGGTACCAGTGCTGCATCTATTTGCTGTGCACGTGAGCGAATCTGTATAGATGATGCTAACACGAAACTTTTCAGTGTGCTTTGATTAGAACTGGCATTTATCCTTAGCAATCATTCCTCCAAAATACTGCACCATTCTTGGCAAACATATTGTATTCTAAACTAATTTTAAGGGGCTTTGGGGGAGATTTACTGAGATTTTGCGCCGCGTGTGCATCACAAAATTGACGCAAATTGGTGCCAAATCTTTTTTTCCCTATTTACATTCCAGCGCTAAACAAATAAAGCAAAAGTTTGCATTACTTTGCGCCATGGGGGCGTACCAAGGGTAGAGCATGGGCATTCCAATGCAACCACCCAAGGTTCCTGACGCTAAACCCAATTCACTAAGTAAAGTAGATTGTGTTTAGCATGAGAAAACTGCGCCCTCTTCAAATATGCGCAAGGAAGGAGAAATGCTTTCATTTGGGAGAGAAGTGCTTTCATTTTTCCTTCCTTTTCCGACTTTGCATGCGTGCTGCTCTGTGCAGCATGCATACAAAGTGGGAAAAACTGTGCATCGTGTCTGTGCATGGTATTTTGTACTGGAAGGGTACCCTTCCTGTACAAAACCTATGCTAGACTAATGCACACACCCTAGCGGTATGGCGCTAAGGTGTGTGCGTGGTGCACGGCAGCTGAAATCAGCGCCGGCACAAGGGAAAGGGAAGGAGAGAGCCATATCTCCAAAGATATGGCGCTCTCCTTCTCCCTCCCTGTCAGACAATGCAGCGCAGCCTCGCAGGGGACTGCTCTGCGTGAATTTTTTGTAAATCTCCCCCTTTGAGTCAGCCTCCTTTCACTTTGGGCTTCTTTTTTACCAGATCATTTCGCAATTGATTTGAGATATTATCAAACACATCTAAGGTAAGCACTCAGAAGTACTTTAGTCTTTCCATTTTTCTGTTTGCTATTTGGGTGTGTTGTTCCGCCGCTGTTGGAATGCATGGAAGACTATATAACAGTCAGCGAGTGGCGCAGTAGTACTTGGGAGCGAGTGCTAGCAAAAGCATCAACTAGGTAAATGCTGCTGGAAAAGTGAGTGGCTTTATGTTATTTAGTTTCCATTTTAAGCCAATAGCTACCTATTCAAACATCCAAGTTATAGGCTTTATCAATGCTTGTTTAAAGGTGGGCGAGCTAATGAAAGCTCCAGCCAAGCTCGAGTCTGATGGCAGGCTCTGTCTCAGCTCAAGATCCTCTTGGACTCTCGAGCCCAAAGCGAGCCGAGCTTTCATGTGACTTCTGTCCCTTACCTACGCTCTACCCTCGTGCGCCAAAAATAATGGGCAAATCAGTAAACTTTGATGTAAAACGGGCAAGGGAAAGTGATACTCGTTATTGGCTAGCCTGTACAATGCAGAACTAGAAACCCAGGGATCAGTCTCAACTGCCCGGCTTCATAAATTTGTGTCATCTTTGACTACTATCATATTTTACACTGCCTCTATTTTTTGTTATCACATATGAGAAAACCTTAGAATATGCGCGTTTAGGATGTGCGCTGTATGAAAACTTCTTGTGTTTGATTGAATAGAATATTGCTCCATCTAAGAATTTTAAGGAACATATAGCGTACACATGACAAGTGTACCTTAGTTCACTAAAGGCATTGTTGTCAGGATGAGGAGAGGAGTCTGGAATGTTTAAAAACTATCACTTTGAAAAAATGCTTCTCAATGCAGTGATATAATCAGATATACTAAGGCAAAATGCCTCCACACGTTAAAGAAATACAGTTATTTGAATTTTGAAGAAACTTTATCATATTTTTTACATGATGTTTGTTCTATGATTTACATGCCAAAGATTTTCAGGAATATAGCACATTACAACGCGATGTATTACATCGCGTGCTTTTACAACGCAGTTGTTACAATGACCGCGTTGTTAGTACGCGATACATTTACAAAGCAAGTCATTACAACGACTTGCAGTACGGGGCACGCTGGACTTAGGAATAGTATTATTTACTATTCCTACTCCAGTTTGCGCAACAGTAGGGAAGGTGTTGGAATTAATTTCCAATACCTCAGCGCCCCCTACAGCAAGTCGTTGTAATGACTTGCAATGTAAATGCATCGCGTACTAACAACGCGGTCGTTGTAACGACCGCGTTGTTGATAGAGCGAAATGTTCTTGTGAATTGTAGGGGTGCATCATAATCACTGATAGTCCGCACCCGCATGTATTCAGACATATATTCGTATATTCAGTTGTATATTCATGCATGTTTAGTAAAGAATGAATAGTTCACTGAGAGAAAGTGAACTCAGCAGCATAATGGTGTTAGGATAACGATGTAATGTAATGCTTATCGAATGGTGTGAACATAATGCATAGAGGAATTAGTTCGTGTGTAATGTAATTGCAGTAGTTTAAACGTGCACCATATTAAAGTTGCACATGTAATTCATTGTTTGCATATGAATCGTAATGAAAATGCTTATAGGGAAAGTAAGATGTGTGTTTAAAAAGTCATATGTAAAGGCCTGACTACATAGATGCTTAGGAAAGGCCTGGTTTGTTCTTATGTTAGCTTATTTCGTAGGCAGTGAAAAGATTCTCTTGGTAAGGCTCTCTGGGCACAAACGGTAGATTTAATTTGCACAGTAGAAGGTTTCTGTTGAACGTATCTTTTGTTGCAGGTGCAAGGACACATGTCTCGTTAGTAAGACTAACTCTTTGTTTTCAAAAGCTAGAGAGATGGGAGGCATGGTACGTGGAGTGAAATGGAATTTAGGGATGATACTTTCAGCGGAGAAGGTGCCTGGGACTCAAGGTCATCGCAACCGTCCAGGATGAAGTAACCGTTTCGATGGAAAAGCACAAGAAAGAAGACCTGGCCAAGGAGGCGTGACAAAGGCGTGTACAATTGTATTGTGGTTTTGTATTAGGGATAGTGCCCTGAGGGAGGAGGCCAGAGAAGAGGTAGGGGAGACCAGAGAGAAGGACAGAGCTGAGCTTAGGTATTATGTGATTGCACTTCTTAGGAAGTCTTCACAGCTGACACCTTTTATTCACTCTTGCCTGGGAAAATCGTTATGCAGGGATGTCACTTAGCGTTAGTGTAGGGACAGCAATTGATTTTAAGCTTGTTTAGTCCAATGAAGAGCAACTTAGAAATTGGAGCAATCATAGTCTGGTTGATCCTTCTAGAACTTTCTATTCTCCTTATCTTGAGTCGGATGAGACTCCTGCGTAGATTATTATTTGTATTAGTGCCCATCTATTTCTTTAACCTCGTGTTGAGGTGCTTGCACGTTCAGTTATTTTTGGCGATAATAAATTCTTAAACTTGAATTCGGAGTCAGTGGTCCTTTCAGACAAAATGAATGCTGTTATATAACCAGATGAGATTCTCTCCTTTACACTATTCAACAGGTAAAAAGATCTTGGCGACCAGAAGGTTCTTATAGATAATTAGATAAGAATCGGCGTTATCAGTTGGTAGCAGAGTAGGATGGTTACCTTTGATGGTAAGGGGAGATCTAGAGTAAGATAGGAGATTAAGTTGCCCCATAGAGCTCGAGTGACGCAGATCCAGAGGACCGCGGGAGAAGGATGTCGGAGGTCGTGGAAAACTGACGGAGAGTGACGGTGCGGCGGAAGTAGCAGTTCGTGGTAGAGTGAGTATGAAAAGAGTGATGTTTGGTAGATTGCGGTGTTTTATTGTTGTGTGATGTCTTGCGGAGTTGGAAAGAGAGTTGTGTGATTGAGAACCGGACCGTGAGCGCGCGCGGGACCGGGAGATTTATTGTGGTGTAGAATACACCCAGAGTTGAGAACGTTGACCAGAGGTTGTGGGGGTCACGAGACGTCATTGACAAACCCACTGAAGATAGGGAACGCATGAGTGAGTGTGTGAATAACCAACGCAGGTCGTAGGTTATTGTGTGCAGAACATCGGGTGATTGAATCCTATCGAGTGTGTTAGAGGCGATTGTCCGGTCGTTTCGCGGACAGACGGTTGCCAGATTGAGGTCAACAAGCTCAAGAGATTGATCGGTCATTGGTAAAGACTGACGGTCAGAGAAGTAATTGTTCGGTAGGACGGACATTATTTCAGAGTATGATTGGGACAGGTGCGAGTGAGAACGAGTGAATTAGAAAGGAGGGGAACTGCTGCGAGCGGAGGAAAAGTGACGTCAGACAAGTGCCGCGCTGCGATAGGCCGGTTGGTGTGAGCCGCGCTGGTATTGGTGGAGTGAAATCGAGAAGCAAGAGCTGACATTTTGAGTGCAAATACAGAGTTGATTCATCATGAAATGTTTTAAAGTTTTACGGGAAGTTTGTAGAGGTGATAGACATGTGGTTGTTCGGGAAGGAGAGGAAGCTCCTCCCGAGGATACACCAGCACATTATATGGCAAAGAATGTAGGATTGCATACTATAATTTGGCTTGAGAATTGGCATAAAATGACAGAAGCAGAAGGAGAATTGTCGTTCCCACGCTATGGTACTTTCAGGTTAGAGGTGCTGTACCAGCTAAAAAGTATAATGGCTTCTTTACGACCACTACCTAGACCAACACAGTTTGAGGCACTACATGCGTGGATAAGAGCAGCGTATGATAGGAAGAAAGACAGAAGCCAGGAAAGGGTGAAGAAATCGGTCAGGGCATTTCAAGATGCAAGGTGGGATGCATTGGAGAAAAGGTGGAGAGTGGAAACGATCGAAGGAGATAAGCTGTACCCTTTGTTAGTACAAAATGGGAAAATAATAAGAATCGATGAGGACGACAGTGACCTAGATGACAGCTTGTTGGATAGGATGTTGGCAGAGAGGCCACCACCATTTAATCCAGACTCAGAAGAGGGAAAGCCGACCCCAGCAGTAACAATTGATGGGAGCCAGAATCAGACTAGCATGAGAGTAGTGGGAAGGATTTCCACAGAACAGAGGGGGCAACGGCGTCTATGATAACACAGCCTCCTGTTGGGAACACAAGATTACCGGACTCCTTGACAGTACCGGTTACCATTGGCCCTATAGTACCGGTATATGACCCAGACCGAGTGAGAGAAGGGGGCTCCGTACAGATGGGAAGGGAAGAAGTAACCAGCGAGAGTGGGAATGGGTTTGGAGTACGAGTGGTTCATTTCCCAAGACCAGTGGAGACAAGTACGCCGTTACCGGCTACTGCAGACTCTTCCTTTAGACAGGAAGAGGAGAGACCAGAAAGACCAAGGTCGTTGCGTGAATCCAAGTCAGCTTTGAGGATGTGGACGCCAACAGCAACAAACCAAGAGGATAGGATGCAAGGAGATAGGGCACAGAACGTCTCGGAAGACAGACCAAGTTCCAGGAATATGATGGAAGGGAATAGGTCACAAGGACAGAATAGTGACTGTGATGAGCGGGATGGCTCGGGTTGTCGAGATGTACTGAGGAGTGCGGTACAGGCAAGATTACTAGACGTAGTGAGATTGAAAGCAGAGGTAGACGAGATGATTAATGGAGGTCTGCCCTTGGAAAGGATAGAAATTTATGGATCAGATGAGCTGCTGTTTGTAGCAAAAGATGTGACTCGAAAAGCTAGGATGGCACATGATAGATTGAAGGAATTGGCCAAAAGATATGAGGTAGACCTGAACAAAACTAAAGCGTTGCAGGGGCCACATAGATTACAGTACAGTGACCAGGAGCTGGAGGAGAAAAGACTAACAGGATTAAGGACAAACACCAGAGATTTGATTGTAGGAATGAGAATATGGATTTTGTTGGACAAATGGGAAGAAAGGTGGTCCAAGAAGAAACCAGCAAAGAGAGCTGAAGGGGAAACACCGCCTCCAGGAGGGGGTGGCGACGGGTGTTGGAAATTTTCCTTTACGGGAAGTACAGAATGGAGGGTACGTGCATGTGCCGTGGAATAGAGGTGATTTGGCTGCATTTACAAATGATTTTCCTCGGCTGAGGGAAAAACCAGTAGAGTGGTACAAACAGGTTGAGCGGTTTGTGAAGATTTCAAAAGTATTGTGGATTGATTTGAACACTTTGTTTGACATAGTGGTACCGGGAGATTTGTGGACAGCTTGTAAAGTCGCTATCGAGTGGCCGACTTCGGAACCGGATAGAGAGGCGGTTACAAATGGTCCATCAACCCTAGTCATGAAAAAGTATGAGCAGGTGATTACATGGTTGAAACTGAAGATTTCACCTCAGGATATAGATTGGGTTAAGATAGATCGGACTGTACAGGAACCCAAAGAAACAGTGCATGAATATTATGAAAGACTTCTGCAAGCTTTTAAACAGTATAGTGGGTTAGATATCTTGGACCCCAAGGATATGGGAAAGTTTGTCTCAAAGTTTGTACTGGGTCTAAGAATGGAAATCAGCCTCATGATACAGCACCATTTGATCTGCTGGCAGAACAAGCCACTAGATGAAATATTGAGGTATGCGAGATACTGTAGTGATGAGGTGGAATCGAAACATCGAAAGCTAAAAGACAAATTGATGCTTGTCCAGATGCAGACAGCACAGAGTCAGCCTAGTGGAGGGACCTTAGGAAGAAAGCAGGGAAATTTCCAGGGGAACCAGAATGGGCAAGGCCAGGGAAAGGGAAAACCAGTAGACCCCAAGACAGGAGTGGACGTGGCCACATTGAAGAAGACCACGGCGTGTCATCTTTGTCGCCAGGTCGGACATTGGAAACGCGAGTGTCCTTTGAACCCAGCTAATCAGTTGCAGGAAGAGGAAGAGGGGGCTCAGGCACCCGCGCAAGAGGTAGTTAACACAGTAACGAGGCCTAGGACGATGAAAGGGGGGTATACAGTTCTCACGCCCAGGTTCCCCAAGCTCCAAGGATTTCACAAGGAACACGAACGTACCAACAGATGCCCCTGTTCGAAGACTATGACGAGAGTAGCTCAGACCCTTTATCCTGACGGTGCCTGAGGGGGGAGGAAGACTGCTCACTTGGAGCGGTCTTGGAGGTAGACCAGAGAGGACCTTTTGTGGAGGCAGATATTGAGGGTCATCCTGCCACACTTTTGGTTGATACTGGTGCTACCCGGTCTACTGTAAGATCAGCAGTAGTCCCTAACCTACCCCTCTCGGGACAATCAATCCAGGTTGTTGGAGTAGCGAACAAAAGAATAAGCAGCCCATTGACAGAACCGATCCTAGTAAAGATAGGTTCCTTCCAAACTAGACATCAGTTTGTAGTGTGTGATACGAGTCCAGTTTGCCTTTTGGGGAGAGATCTGTTGTGCAAGTTGAACTGCACGGTTTATTGTACGCCACGGGGAGTGGAGGTCCAGACGAGAGATGACGATGCTGACTTTAAAATTACAAATCAGCATCTGTGTATAGATCTGTACCCAATGGTGACTGTGGAAGAACTTCCACCTGATCTGAGAGACGCAGTGTCGTCTGTGGTGTGGGATTTCGCAGGCGACGAAATAGGTCTAATCAGAGGGGTGGAACCAGTGCGGATTGAGGTGAAACAGAATGTTGATTTCCCCAGGACACCTCAATACAACCTGTCGCCAGAAACGATTGCAGGGATAAGACCTGTGATCGAGACTTTCATTGAGAAAGGCATTTTGAAAGAGATCAGAGGTAGCCCCTGTAATTCACCCATAATGGGACTACAGAAACCGAGCGGGAAATACAGGATCGTGCAAGACCTGCGAAAGGTCAACACGATAGTTGTCCCTTGTTGTCCAGTGGTACCGAATCCTTCAGTAATACTGTTCCAGATCCCATGTGAAGCCGAGTGGTTTACGGTTATCGATTTATGTCAAGCCTTCTTTTCGATACCGCTCCACGAGGAAAGCCAATTTCTTTTTGCGTTCAGGCTGGAAAATCGCGTGTTAACATGGTGTCGTATCCCTCAAGGGTATACGGAAAGTCCATCGATCTTTAACCAGATCCTGAAGAAGAACCTTGAGAGTCTTGTGTTGCCGCAGAACTCAGTTCTCGTGCAATACATAGATGACTTGCTCATTGCCTCAGAAACAGAAGATGCTTGCAGAATTGACACTGTAGCTCTGTTGAACCACTTAGCAGAGAATGGACATAAGGTGTCCCCGAACAAGCTGCAGTACTGTTTGAATGAGGTACAGTACTTGGGACACAGATTGGAAAAAGGCAAGAGGAAGGTGTCACCAGATCGAATTGAGGCAATAATGAGCATGGCAGTACCCACCACACAGAGAGAAGTTAGGATGTTCCTGGGAATGGTTGGCTACTGTCGACAGTGGATTCCTAGTTTCTCCTTGAGAGCAAAGCCTTTGCAGAGGCTTACGCACAAGGATGTGAGTGATCCGGTACCATGGGACGAGGAGTGCTTGATGTCATTCCTGAAACTGAGAGAGGATTTGTGCAGGGCTCCGTCACTGGGAATGCCTGATTACAACAAGGCCTTTACATTGTTTTGTTACAAGAGGGAAGGATGTGCATTAGCAGTGTTAGCTCAGAACCATGGAGGTGTCCGTAGACCAGTTGCATATTTTTCAGCTACTTTAGATCCAGTAGCTTCTGCGTTGCCCGGATGTCTAAGATCCGTTGCTGCAACAGGTGTCAGCATTGAAAGATGTGAAAGCATTGTAATGGGACATCCATTGACTGTACATGTGCCACATTCGGTTGAGTTATTGATGACCAGGACCAAGACACAGCACCTAACAAACAATAGATTAACGAGGTACGAGCAAGTCATACTTGCCGCAGAGAATGTGACTCTGAAAAGGTGTTCTGTCTTGAACCCCGCGACATTGATGCCTACACCGAACACGGATGATGAAGATTGTGCGGACCATGATTGTCTCGATGTGACCGAGCTTTGCACCAAACCGAGACCTGACATTGTCGATGAACCATTGGCTGACCCAGATGAAATTTTCTTTGTCGATGGTTCATGCTTAAGAGACAGTGTGGGGCAATTGAGAGCAGCGTTTGCTGTATGTACCATTTCAGGAGTGGTCAAGGCTGCTTGCCTAGAAGGAGTACGTTCCGCGCAGGTAGCTGAGATCATTGCCTTGACCCGTGCCTGTTTGGCCGCTGATCGAATTCGAATCACGATTTACACAGACAGCCAATATGGGTTTGGCGTGGTGCACGACTTCGGGCAGTTATGGTCTCAGAGGGGATTTTTGACATCATCTGGCTCACCCATTCGTAATGGAGAATATGTAAGACAACTGTTAGATGCATTACAGCATCCGAAAGAAATTGCTGTGGTAAAGTGTTCAGCCCATGGGAAAGGGGAGGACTTTGTATCATTGGGTAACAATTACGCGGACGAAGTCGCCCGTTTCTGTGCAGAACAAGGATGCATATTCACAGATAGAGAGGTAGAGGAGAGCCAAGAAGGAACCGAGCTCAGCATAATGTTGGCCATGGCAGATACTTGGGAAGAGCTTAAGCGATTACAGGACGAAGTTTCAGTCCAGGAGAGAGAGGGATGGATCAAAGCTGGTTGTGAGAAAGGAGATGTGGATGTGTGGGTATCCAACGATGGGAGAGCCGTGTTACCTGAAGAATTGTTGAGTCCGATGGCAAGACTGATACATGGACAGGCACACCTTGGTAGAGACGCAATGATGAGGGTGTTTAGACAGACGTGGTATAACCCACGGTTCCGAGCAATGGCTGAGACGGTATGTCAGAGGTGTGTTACGTGTCAGCAGATGAATGCTGGAAAGAAAACCGTAGTTACGTTGAGTCACATTGGAAGGTCAGGAGGGCCCTTCAATAGAATACAGCTGGACTTTGTGGAGATGCCTAAGTGCAATGGATTGAGGTACATTTTAGTGCTAGTATGTGTATTCTCACGGTGGGTGGAGGCTTACCCCACACGCAGGTGTGACACTCTCACATTGGCTAAGTTATTGTTGAGGGAGCTCATCCCTAGATTCGGGATCCCGACCTCTTTGGAATCAGATAGAGGAAGGCACTTCCACAGTGAAATCATGAAGTTACTTTGTGCTGCATTGAACATTGACCAGAGACTCCACTGTAGTTACAGACCAGAGGCTTCTGGGATGGTGGAACAAGTTAATGGAACTTTGAAGGCCCGGATGGCAAAAATGTGTTCTTCGACATCCCTGAAATGGCCCGACGCTTTGCCGCTCGTGCTGATGAGCATGCGAAGTGTCCCAGACAGAAAGACCGGGTTGTCCCCCCATGAGATATTAATGGGAAGGGCAATGAGATTGCCAGCAGTACCAGCTACAGCCTTGATAAGCATCACTGATGATTTGATTCTCGATTATTGTAAAGGACTCTCTGATGTGGTCCGTTCTGTATCCCAGCAGGTGCAAGCAGCAGTGGTCCCAGCCTCGAGTGATCTGTGCCACGACTTGTGTCCCGGTGACTGGGTGCTCGTCCGGAAGCACGTGAGGAAGAGTTGCTTGGATGCCCGCTGGCGTGGCCCGTATCAGGTGATACTTATCACGAACACAGCAGTGAAGTGTGGAGGATTGCCGAACTGGGTGCATGCCTCCCATACCCGCAGAGTTTCAGCACCCTTGGAAGAAACAGCTCCTCTCGTAAATGAAAATCCAGCTGATGTGGCAGGGCCACATGGGAGGACAAGTCAAGCTGTAAGGGTCGCTGACACAGCTGGTGGTGCACTAGAGCAAGCAGAAGGGGGTTTCCACAGTTCGAACCCTGACTCAGACACCGAAGACAGAAACGGTGCAGTGGGCGGAGAAGAGTCAGATTCATCAGAAAGAGGAAGTAGTGCACTGGGTATAGAAGGGGAAGGCAGACGAACGAACAGAAGTGCAGAAAGTTGGCCTGAAAGACAGAGGCGACTGAACCTGAGGTTAGCACCTGAAAGAGACCTTGCTCCAGTGTCCGAAGCATCTGAAACAGAAGCAAGTGACGAAGATCAAGCACAAGACAGTCGGCGAAGGTCAAGGAGAACAAGAGTGCCTTGTCGCAGATACTCTACCCCTGAGCGGACTTACACTGTGTTTGATGCAGGGGGTGGTGAGCACGGGAAGGCTGAGGTCAGTGCAGGTGGTCCGTCGGAGCCCGAATGTGGTGGTGAAGGTGGTGCTGCAGTTGCCAGGGCTCGAAATAGAAGGAACACTGACCCTCACGGTTCCGAATCCCCCGCTTCTTAGTGAAGTCCGAAACTTGGTTCTGCATCGACTCGAATTCCCGCCTTTTGGAGTTGAGCCGTTTTCACATGAAGTGCTGATTTTGCGTCTTGAACTTTTGTATCACGTTCTGGTCTTGCTCAATGAGGATCTCATTGTGGATCAGTTATGAACTGTAAATAAAAGTCTAAAAGAAGAAGATAACCTAGGTCCGAGTGGAAGAAGAATAAACTTAGGGACTTTCCACAGAAGAGGAACGAAAACTAGGGAAGTCTTTTTCTGGACTGTGTAAATAAGATTGTGATCGAAAAGGGAAAATCCGGAGATTTCATGGTTGCTCGAGTTGGTTAAGCAAGTCACAAATAAAGGACAGAGACTTTTTCAGGGTTCTTTGCTATAACCAAGACTTTTGAGAACTTTCGAAATCATGGAGCCGGGAGATCCCAATCGTAGATCTAAATGGATTGTAGGCATCCTTATAAGTAGTGTGATAGTTTCTATAATCATAGTAGTTATAGTCTCATACACTGGTTCGCACGAGCTAGAAGTAGAGGGGGTGACAGGGACACCGACACCTATCACACCTAGCCAGAAGGGGGTAGACAGGGCAGCTGACAGAGCTTTGCTATTAGAAGAAAGTCGTAGATTACATGTAGATTTATCTAAAGGTGATTTTAAGTTGAATGCATATGCTAAGTTGTTGTATGAATATGTTGATGTGATGGATGCGAAAGATTGTTATGTGTGTATGCAGTTGCCTACTTCAGTGGACGAGGGTATTAGGTATCACCATCTTCCACTGACTTATGGTATTTCATGTAGTCTTTTGCTTAGTTTGTTTTATGAGAGAGATCAGTTTGAGTATTTCTTTTCCAATTTCGACGCAGTGCTTCCTGAAGTCCCAGCTTACAAGCATTTGAATAAATATGACTATTATAAGACGGAAGATAGACTCAGGAAGTACTTCATACCGAGTTTGGAATTGGATACAGCATTCGCACACAGACACAATCTGACTTGTTTGATGTCGGATGTAGAGAGAAAGTTTGTAGATCAGGTTGAGGATAGGTATAGAAAGCTGACTCACTCCCGAGATTTGGGGCATCACAGGACAGATTGGACAGAGGAAGAGCAGTTGCATAAGACCAGGGGAAGCTATGGTCCTATAGCGTTAGATAAGGAGCAGAGGGGTAAGTTATGTATAAGGCGTTATCAGACTTACTACGAGAAGGTGGCAGTGGGACAAAGTACTTGTGATCACGTTTTCACCATGGCAGATGTGGCAAAAGATTTTCTCCAAGGTCCTGTACAAGTGATACCAACGGTGTACTACGTATGTGGGAAGAATGCTTATGTGAGGTTGCCTGCAAATTGGTATGGAACATGTTATTTGGCAATAATATTTCCAAAGATTTACCATACAGAAGATTTAGATCTTCTAGAAGGTGGAGAGCATTCAAGAGCGAGAAGAGCTGCAAGTGCAGGAATAGTTGTGGGAGACATCTTTGGAGCTATGATACCCAGTCTGGGAGTAGTCTTGAATGATGTGAAGATCCGAAGGTTAGCGACGGTGGTGGATGAATTTTCGATGAATACAGCAAAGTCGTTGGTGTTGGTGGAAGGAGAGATGTTGTCGATAAGGGGAATGGTTTTGCAGAATCGCCTTGCTTTGGATGTCTTATTGGCAAAAGAGGGCGGGGTCTGTAAAATGTTGAAGGTTCAAGAGTGCTGCACTTATATACCAGACCGTAGCAAGGATCTGGAGAATTATATAAGTAACATCACTACAATCCACACAAAAATAGCGGATTTGACTGAAGAGGGGGCCTGGGAAAAGGTCGGCAAGGGTTTTGGTCAAGTGGGAGGTTGGTTTGCGAATCTAGGAAAGGGATTCCTTGGGTACTTTCTGAGACCCCTCCTTATTTTGGTGGTTTGTGTGGTTGGTTTATGGATTTTGATCAAGGCCTACAAGTGGTATCGAGCAGGCCGAGTCAAGAGAGCTTTGAGGGAAAATGACATGAGATTGGCAAGACTGCAGGACAGTCAGTATCAAAGGCTCAAGAGCATGGAGAAACTAAGATCAGGGAAGATGGCAACAAGTTCTGTTTAGGTCGGTTCTTTCTCCAAGGGAGTAGAATGAAATGTGATGACAGGAGTCATCAAAGGGGGAACTGATAGAGCGAAATGTTCTTGTGAATTGTAGGGGTGCATCATAATCACTGATAGTCCGCACCCGCATGTATTCAGACATATATTCGTATATTCAGTTGTATATTCATGCATGTTTAGTAAAGAATGAATAGTTCACTGAGAGAAAGTGAACTCAGCAGCATAATGGTGTTAGGATAACGATGTAATGTAATGCTTATCGAATGGTGTGAACATAATGCATAGAGGAATTAGTTCGTGTGTAATGTAATTGCAGTAGTTTAAACGTGCACCATATTAAAGTTGCACATGTAAATCATTGTTTGCATATGAATCGTAATGAAAATGCTTATAGGGAAAAGTAAGATGTGTGTTTAAAAAGTCATATGTAAAGGCCTGACTACATAGATGCTTAGGAAAGGCCTGGTTTGTTCTTATGTTAGCTTATTTCGTAGGCAGTGAAAAGATTCTCTTGGTAAGGCTCTCTGGGCACAAACGGTAGATTTAATTTGCACAGTAGAAGGTTTCTGTTGAACGTATCTTTTGTTGCAGGTGCAAGGACACATGTCTCGTTAGTAAGACTAACTCTTTGTTTTCAAAAGCTAGAGAGATGGGAGGCATGGTACGGGGAGTGAAATGGAATTTAGGGATGATACTTTCAGCGGAGAAGGTGCCTGGGACTCAAGGTCATCGCAACCGTCCAGGATGAAGTAACCGTTTCGATGGAAAAGCACAAGAAAGAAGACCTGGCCAAGGAGGCGTGACAAAGGCGTGTACAATTGTATTGTGGTTTTGTATTAGGGATAGTGCCCTGAGGGAGGAGGCCAGAGAAGAGGTAGGGGAGACCAGAGAGAAGGACAGAGCTTAGCTTAGGTATTATGTGATTGCACTTCTTAGGAAGTCTTCACAGCTGACACCTTTTATTCACTCTTGCCTGGGAAAATCGTTATGCAGGGATGTCACTTAGCGTTAGTGTAGGGACAGCAATTGATTTTAAGCTTGTTTAGTCCAATGAAGAGCAACTTAGAAATTGGAGCAATCATAGTCTGGTTGATCCTTCTAGAACTTTCTATTCTCCTTATCTTGAGTCGGATGAGACTCCTGCGTAGATTATTATTTGTATTAGTGCCCATCTATTTCTTTAACCTCGTGTTGAGGTGCTTGCACGTTCAGTTATTTTTGGCGATAATAAATTCTTAAACTCGAATTCGGAGTCAGTGGTCCTTTCAGACAAAATGAATGCTGTTATATAACCAGATGAGATTCTCTCCTTTACACTATTCAACAGGTAAAAAGATCTTGGCGACCAGAAGGTTCTTATAGATAATTAGATAAGAATCGGCGTTATCATTGTTATAGTACTGCAATGTAATGCCAGCGTTGTAAACGCTGTTTCCCATTTTGAGGGCTGGACGTGTGCATGGGCTCATATGGCACAGTCATACACTTGGCTCGGCTCTCTCTGTTAACTTGTTGGCTTGCCCATCTCTATGCTTGTTACATTTTGACACGTATGAGGCAAAGTATTGCTTTGGAGAGGAGACTGAGGTCCAGAAAAACAGTATTACACTATTGCTGCATCACTAATTACCGTTTTTGGCAAAGGTGCTTTGCCAGTGCATCACTCTGCATCAGTGGCATTATTCACCTGCATTTGGAAGGTGCCTCTTTTTTTATTTCAGTATAGTTTATGGAACACTTTTGACATAAAAATCAGAATGGTAGGGACCAAGCTTAAAGATATATTAGGAAACAATAGAAATGGAAATCATCCAAGGAAAGAGGTATGCAAATGATACAAATATGGTCACAAAGTAAACCTACAGTGGAAGCAATAATCAGGATGACAAATGTTTCCAGTAATGTAATTTTCTAAATAATCTTCAACTTGTTGAAAGATTAATTAACAAATTAGCATGTCCTGCAATGTATGCAATAACACATATCACTCATTGACGATCGAGTAGAAAGGAGTAGAGTAAAATAAATAAAGCCAGGAAAAAGTAGGAGAGAGTCAAGAAGCCATGTGGTCCGAGGTGTAAGTGTGAAAGCCATAGAGAGCCATTTCTCTAGAAAATGAGGGGGAATGGGACGAATTTTGGATGAAGGAGTAAAGTGAAGACTAGAGGTTTAGTGACATTTTATGACTACCCTCTACTTATATATATATCCAGAGTGGATACTCCTGAGATAAGTAACCCAGGCCCACCAGGTGAGGCAGCATGTCTCTATTGAAGACTTTGACATAGAAAGGTGGTGAGCATTGGTACCTGAAAAGGGCCCAGTTTGGAATGTTATCTTCAGTTTGCAGAAACTTGTAAGAGTTCAGGTCAGAGTGAAAGAGCTTACGTTGCAGAGTTACAAAAGAGAGTGGATCTGTATCAGCATACAGATTGGGACCCATATTAATACCTTTAAAGGGATGCATGGCTTGGAAGGCCATCATGGCGGCCGCTTCTTAGTTCGGCTCTGCTTTGAACTCCTCTAATCCATTGATTCTCCATCTATATAGCTGCCATCCAGCATCCCTGGATGACTCCCTGACTTTGTACAACAGGGTGGAAACATCCATACTCACTGGAGCCCCTGGAAAGTAATCCGGGCGCCTGCCGGAGATACGGGGCCTTCAGAACTGGCTGATGACAGGAAGCCGCGGCTTACAGTGGGTCTTGTTAGATACAAAAGGACAGTGGTTCCTGTGGAATAATACTATCAATATTGATACTAGGATGCGCAATCACAATGGAGGGCTCAAGTGATATCAGAGGGGGAAGAAACCACATACACCAATGATTCAATATGGCATAGTAATATTTATATATTTCAAACGAGGATATGTACAATGAAAGAAGAAATAAAAAACATTTTTTGCGTGGTGTCCCAAGTGAAAAGGAACCTAAACAGGTAGTGGAAGTTGTGACATTTTTACAAGGTTTCCATAGTTGCAAACAAGTCGACCATTAACAAATAGATACAAAATGGACAGCTACTATATAGAATAATATGTGCTGAGTAATGGTTCGCTTTTTCTTTAGTGTCGACGACGTTTTGACCCACTCAGGGATGTGGGGTCTCATCAGGACCTAAGATTGTAGGGACATCTGATGGAAGGGATGCGCAGCCGGGTCAAGCCGTGGTGTGTGCCACATGTGAGTGAAAGGAAAAGAAAAGAATACTCACAATGGGACCCAGCCGGGTACCCAAGTGTGAGTAGGGGAAGGGCTGGCAGTATTAAGTATTGCAGATATAAAGATAGGAGGATGGAACACTACGGCATTGGTTAGCCAATAGTGTTGCGAGGAACTCTTCTTCACGAGGAGGTTGGAGCGATTGTATAACTTCAATACACTTTGTTTGGGAGGATGTGTCAGGCCATGACCTAATGATTACGGGCCGCTCAGTAAATAATGTGAAGAGTTGAAAGCTGCCGTCAATCCGGGACGGAGAAGAGTTCCAACCCACGATGGAAGAACGTGGGACACTGCACTGCACCAGCACAGCAGACTCACGCGGCTGTGTCCCACGTTCTTCCATCGTGGGTTGGAACTCTTCTCCATCCCGGATTGACGGCAGCTTTCAACTCTTCACATTATTTACTGAGCGGCCCGTAATCATTAGGTCATGGCCTGACACATCCTCCGAAACAAAGTGTATTGAAGTTATACAATCGCTCCAACCTCCTCGTGAAGAAGAGTTCCTCGCAACACTATTGGCTAACCAATGCTGTAGTGTTCCATCCTCCTATCTTTATATCTGCAATACTCAATACTGCCAGCCCTTCCCCTACTCACACTTGGGTACCCGACTGGGTCCCATTGTGAGTATTCTTTTATTTTCCTTTCACTCACATGTGGCACACACCACGGCTTGACATGGCTGCGCATCCCTTCCATCAGATGTCCCTACAATCTTAGGGCCTGATGAGAACCCACATCCCTGAGTGGGTCGAAACGTCGTCGACACAAAAGAAAAAGCAAACCATTACTCAGCACATATTATTCTATATAGTAGCTGTCCATTTTGTATCTATTTGTTAATGGTCGACTTGTTTGCAACTATGGACACCTTATAAAAATGTCACAACTTCCACTACCTGTTTAGGTTCCTTTTCACTTGGGACACCACGCTCAAATGTTTTTTATTTCTTCTTTCATTGTGCATATCCTCGTTTGAAATATCTAAATATTACTATGCCATATTGAATCATTGGTGTATGTGGTTTCTACCCCCACTGATATCACTTGAGCCCTCCATTGCGATTGCGCATCCTAGTATCAATATTGATAGTATTATTCCACAGGAACCACTGTCCTTTTGTATCTAACACTTACCCTGGTTCCTTAGTGAGGAGGGTTCCCCTGTCCTGTCTCTCGACTTACAGTGGGTCTTGTGGCAGCTGATGCCCCCTCGGTCCCACCTGTGGTGTCTGCCCACCGCAGCTTCACCTCTTCCCTGTGCCTGCCACATGACTGATCTTGTGAGGGGAGGGACTGTAAGTGGAGCCACTGCGGGCCAGAGACATACGGCGGTAAGGAGACAGCCTGGAGCCTCAAGAGGCCTACTCACCTGCTCCTACTTCCCATGCCTCGGCATGGCCTATGGTGCTGCAGGGACCATGCATCGCGAGTTGCTGAGCCGCTTTTATCCCTG
Organism: Calotriton arnoldi; assembly: GCA_963921515.1. Taxonomy (NCBI): domain Eukaryota; kingdom Metazoa; phylum Chordata; class Amphibia; order Caudata; family Salamandridae; genus Calotriton; species Calotriton arnoldi. The sequence goes on from CAWUFW010014914.1 coordinate 303,496, forward strand.
AGACCGGTGATGCTGCATTAACTGTCGTGACCACCCGCTATAGCTGCCTGTACCAGCTCCGTGGGGGACCCTGCGCCTAGGCGTGCTGCCGGCCTCACAGCCTACGACTGAGGATAATTGGTGGTGGGTGGTCATCCCGGGGTTCTGAGGGCCGGCCCGCCTGAACATTTACAGCACAATGTCGCGCCCTCCAGGTCCCGCTTGCTGGGCTCTCCTCTCCCCTGGTGGTGATCGGCATCTGCGGCCCATCATTATTGCTGGATCCTTGTTGCTGCCCTCCTGATGGCTGTGCCTTATGCCTGCACCAGCTCTGAGCTACTGTGCCCTGATTGCTTGATCTGGTCTTCTTCAGCTCCTGAACCTGAGTGCAGGCAACTTGGAGAAAATGACCCTGAGTGTGGCTGCTCTGTGCCTGGCTGGGCCTCTCCTTGTGCTGGGCCCCCAGCACCTACCGACCCTGCGGAGGCCCATGGTTGACACTGCCATTATCATTGGATTTCACCAGGGGCCACTCTCTTGTCTTCTGGCTTGGCGGTAGAGGTACCTGAGGGCTAGGCAGAGACGGGCCCTGCACAGAAGTACACTTTTAGACTTTGATGATCCCTGGGCCTTGGGCAGTTGGAATCGGACCTGGCTTGGATGCCTTGTGGGGGCATACTCTGTAGTCCCTCCACGCCCAAGGTGCTGGGTTCTGGCCTCATAAGGTGGAAGTAGCTCTGATGTCCCTTCTCAGCCTACTTCTGCACCCACAGTATTAACCTAACGGCCTGGCTAGGCCCACTTTCCTCTGCCTTGATCACTCCATCCTGCAGCTGGTCGCACTACAGAGGCGTTCTCTGAGTTACACGCTACTGTGCTCTGCCTGACAGTGAAGACTCTTGGCATTTATATGGCTGATCTACAGCAGTGCCAAGCTACTCACCTGCTTTCGACTTAAATCCATTACCTACTGTGGAGGACAACTACCATATCCATGGGGCTGACTGCCTGTGCTGCTGCGATCTCGTGGCAAGCGGGCCAATTCCTCTCTGTCGTGGGGCTTGGACGACCTGGGAACTCGCTGAGATGGGTAAAGTTAGGCCCACCCGCTCTGCCACTTCGGAAACCTGCAAAGACTAGTACACTACTGGACCTACCAGCGGGCTGCCTGGCCCTCCTGAGGGAGATAAATCTGTCTCTCTGTCCAGCAAGCTTACCACTATCCTTCAAGCTATCTGGACCTCAAAGGCTGCGGTGGAGACGAAGATCAAAGAAGAGAGGATGGATGTAGCACTACTTCGGCAAGATCTTCGGAATGCCGCTACATGCATTACAGAAGCTGAATCCCATGTCTCCACAGTTGAGGGTGACTTTTCCACACTTAAACTCCAGTTCTCTAATTAACTTATTTGCACAGCAATGCTTCATAGATGCACCAAGGATGCCAAAAACTGCTCCAGGCGCAATAACATGAACATAATTGGCATCCCTGAAGGTACGAGGGCAATGAACCTCAACGGGTTGCAGACTTTTTAGAGCTCTGGATTAAATTACGGATGCCCTCTGAACACTTGTCCTCCTGGTTTGCAATAGAGAGGGCTCATTGAGCACTGTCTCCTAAGCCTCCTCCCGGGTCCTCTCCTAGACCAATAATAGCTCGTATCGTCAATTACAAGGATAGAGATGCTATCATTAGGGAGGCTTGGATATGATCAGAACTCCAGTGTGGTGACACCAAAGTTCTCTTTTTCCCTGACTACACTCATGAGGTGCAGCAGAGACACTGCACTGACACAGAGGTCAAGCAAAAACTCAGGGCCAAAGGCTCTAATATCGCCTATTGTTTCCAGCTAGAGTCCACATCATTCATGCTATCAAATCACATTTTTTTTGACAATCCAGAGTCTGCTTGGCACTGGTTACTGAGGACCACCCACTCTGCGGTCACGCCACCTCCTCGTCACGCCGACTGGACTCTACTGACCCACAGGGATCGCTGTTGTTACCTAAACCACACAGGCAGTGCACTAGCTCTCAAAGACAATGGAGAACTGCCCGATCCAAGTCACCTTCACGGTTCTCCCAGATACGACTGCCGTCACCATCTCTGCCCACTTTCAATCCTGCTTCTGGCGGGGAAGAATGGGGACTTGAATGGGATAAAACTCCAGACTCACCATTGTCTACACCGGCTACTCTCCACACGGACACTGATCTCTCTCACAGCCCCATGATTTGACTTGAATTGAGTCTCTGGCAGGTGCAAGGTTCCAAATTATAAGAATTGTCTTGCCTGTTCACTTGATTTGCTCTTTGCTCACTTGCTCAGCTGTCCTTATGCCTTCTTTGCAGACATGTCTACCAAGCAGAATGGCAGTTATCAACTTATCCTTTACTAAGATGGGGCTTCTCTCTGATGCTTCTCCATTGTTGTATATATTGTTTTCCTCAATGACTCTTTTTTGCAGGGCGAGAGATACTTCTGGGGTAGAAGTGTGGGGTGGGAGTTGGGGAGTGAGGATCTAGTCACAAGTAAAGAGTGTTTCAATTCTTAAGTATGTCTTGCATGCATGTACTGTCTTGGAATGTTAACGGTCTCCTAGACCGCGTGAAATGTGCTGCAGTTCTCACACTTGCACACCGCCATCTCCCTGAGGTACACTTACTTCATGAATCCCATGTCATGGGGGATCGCTGCCCCTTCCTGGCAAGTAAGGGTTATGATAGTGTCTTCCACACAGGGCATACCTGTGAGTCTCGAGGAGTCGCTATCCTGCTGCAGTGTTCCTTCCCTTTAACTATTGCCCCTGAAACCCACGACCGTAGGGCTGCTTCTTCGTCCTGACGGGAACACTGTAGGCGATTATGTTAGTGAGCATCTATGCAGCACCTGCATCACTTGGCACCTGTCTCCAGGATCTCTCTAAACTCTTTTTGAACCTTCCACTGGGTCTTACATTGATTGGAGGCAACTTTAATGCAGGGCCTAACCCAGAGCTCGACACTACGGGGTCTCCTACCAACTCTAGGCATACCAGGGCTTGTCATCTTACAGACTGGACTGCCACTCTTGGCATCTGCGATGCCTGAAGGGCATGGCTCCTAAGACTTCATCAATTCACACATACCTCAGAGGCTTATCAAACCCACTCATGGATAGATCTGGTCTTTTTACCTGCCTCAGACTGCCTAGTTATTTCACAAATTCAAATACTTCCTTGTGGGATTTCAGACCATTCTCCTCTTCTCCTTCGTCTCAGACCCCATACGTCCAGCCAACGCCCCATGTGGCGTCTTCATGCCTGGTGTCACCAGGAAGGGGCTTTCATTCAAACTCTTAGTGCTTAACTCCAAGTTTATTTCCACAGCAATGAGGTTTCAGTCATGAAGTTTGGCACCCTGTGGGCTGCTAGCAAAGCGTCTATATGGGGCATTGCTAGGGGACATCGTAGGGCACAGGAGCGTGCACGATCCTCTCACATTACCCAACTGTAAGCACGCACCCTATGCTTGGAACTGCATCTTGCGTCAGATCCCCAGGAGAGCATCCCTCGACAACTGAGTCTCCTTCAAGAAGAAATATCTCACCACTCCCTAGAAGCTGCCAGGCACCCTTGGCAGGCTACAACAGGAAGGATTTATGGATGGGGGGACACAAACTGGAGGCTGTTATATTGGTTAGCCTCCCGTCAACAGGTGAACAGAATCATACCCAAAATTACTGATGAATGTGGTTGCCCATGTCACAGTCTTTCCGAGATTGCACAAGCATTTGCCTGCTATTACAAGAATCTGCACACGGCTCCCAAGGGGAGGGACATGGATTATCCTGGCCACTTCCTCTACGCCACCCGCCTCCCTTGCTTATCTCCCACTGAAACTCGTTTGCTAGACGAACCCTTTACAGCTGAGGAGATTGGAGAAGCGCTGTGTGGAATGGCTCCAGGAAAACACCCAGAACTGATGGCTTCCCTATGGAATATTATACTACATTCCATGAGACTCTAATTCCCTACTTTCTGTCCCTTTACAAGTAGGTGTGTCACACTGGCACCTTTCCCCCAGAGCTGGACTCTGCCACTATAGTATTGATCCCTAAAACGCAAGCTCTCTTCTTATCATGCACAGACTATTGTCCAATATCCCTCCTTAACGGAGAGGTCAAAATCTTTGCCACCATGCTGGCTTCCCATCTCAAGCAAGTCCTTTCTACAATGATCCACCCCGATCAATGCGGCTTCATGCTGACCCGTGGCACGAGGCATTGCCTCAGAGTGCTTCACGTGGCCCTGACTCACCATAATCGATTGCCATATGACTTAGCATTGCTTTTTATCAATTTTGAAAAGGCCTTTGACACAAAGGACTGTGGTTACTTTCAGCTAGTGTGGAATCGGGATGGCATGGGGCCTCGATTCCGTGGCATGGTTCGAGCACTCTATTCCAACCCTACTGCTCGAGTCCAGATTAATGGAGTCCTCTCTACAGCATTCCCTAGGGTGCAGCACTAGACAGGGCTGCCCTCTACCCCCACTCCTCTTTGCACTTGCAACAGAGCCTTTAGCTCAACTTGTACATGCAGACGGCCAGTTATGGGGATGAAAGTGGAGTGACGGCCAAGAGGATCGCATAGCTCTGTAAGCGGACGATGTCCTTCTATATCTTGCAGACCTCGTCATGAGTGCTCCTTGCCGTCTTCATCTCCTAAGGTGCTTTGAGACCACCGCAGATCTTAAGATGAATCCCTCCAAATCCATACTGGTTCCCATGGCCTGATCTATTTATTTATTTATAGAGCGCAACATTCATCCAAGAGGATATCACGGCGCTAAAGTAGCGAGGTCTCATGGTAGAGGTGATAGTGGGTGCCGGGTGCTGCTAGGATGTCCAATATTATGCCTTGGGGAACAGGTGGGTTTTGAGTTTCCTTCTGAATGCTATGTAGTCAACAGTGAGACGTATATCCTGTGGTAATTCATTCCAATGCTTAGCCACCAGATATGAGAAGGTACGACCTCCTGCCCTAGCTTTCTTTATATGTTTTGTCCTGGCTTGCGCCTGATGGAGTGACCTCAGGCACCTCGTCGGGGCATAGAATTCGATTTTGTTCTGAAGAATTGTGGGGCCGCGTTGGGGCAGTGCCTTGTGTGCATGGATGAGCAGCTTGAATCTCTCTCTTTGGCGCATGGGCAGCCAATGGAGCTGTTTCATGCACTCGGACCCTGAGCTAAATCTATTTTTATTGCACACCAGTTTAGCAGCTGCGTTTTGTATCACCTGCAGGTGTGTGAAGAGGTAATCCGCGAGGCCCACAAACAGTGCCTTTCCATAATCTAGCTTGCTAATAAGTAGGGCTTGTGTAATTGTTCTTCTGCATTCCAATGGAATCCAGGGAAAAAGCCTTTTTAGGAGCTTCAGAGTTGCAAAGCTTCTTCCACATAGCACATGGTCCTGCATGGATAGGGTATTATCGATAAGGACGCCCAGGTTTTTTGCACATTGTTTGGGTGCTGGGGCATCACCCAAGGATTGGGGCCACCATGTAGCATCCCAGATTAGGTTGGCTCCACCGAAGAGCAGAATTTCTGATTTTTCTGCGTTTAGTTTTAAACAGTGTTCTGACATCCAGGTTGCCATCTCTAGAGACTGCTTTGATTGGCAGATGAATATTCCTCTTCGATGGCTCAGTTTCAAATATTTAGGCACGTAGGCTACTTTACATCCTGAACTCACCTGGACTCTTAATCTCCAACCCCTAGTTTGAAAGGCCAAATCTAACCTTATTAGGTGGCAATCCCCCCCCCTTAAATGTCATGGGATGTATAGCTTTATGCAAGATGATTATTCTACCACGGTTTGTGTCAGTTTTTCAGAATTTAGCGCTTCGCTTGCCGTGGACATCATTCCGAGCCCTAGAGGGGACAGCGACAATGCTTCTATGGCATGGGTCTCGACCCCATCTTGCTTTCACACATTGTCAACGAGGGCCCTACGACCGTGGCCTGGGAATGACCAATCTTTACATTTACTATTTGGCCTCTCACCTCCTTATCATTCATCATTTGATTACTTGCATGCATACACAGAATGGAAGCATATGAAATATATACACAGAATACATCAGATAATGCTATTGAACAAGAACCAATGAATAAATGAATGTGCACACAGACAAAAACACATATAAAGATAACTATTATCTATACATTGTATTGTATTGTAATTACATTTATATAGCGCTTACTACCCCTGATGAGGCGTCAAAGCGCTTTTTCTGCGAGTAGCACGCTACTCCGGAACCAATAAAGGATTAGTGGTGAATTAGTATTGTGAAATATGAAAAAATTTGAGTGGTGGATATGTTAGTCAGTTATTTGGATTGAGATGGATAGTGGAGGGATAGAAGAGGGAAAAAGATTTGCATTTATATAGCGCTTGCAACCCCTGATGGGGTGCTGAAATACTTTTTCGGCAAGCAGCACGCTACTCCGGAACCCATAAAGGATTAGTGGTGAATTAGTACAGTGAAATATGAAAGTAAGTTTAGTGGTGGATATGTTAGTGAGTTATTTGGATAGAGAAGGATAATGGAGGGGTAGAAGAGGGAAGAGAACTGCAAACTACAGCACCACCGCTCCGCCAAAGCTCGTGCCGCCTGCCAGATTACGACTTTTGTGTAGTCTGGCAGGTGGGCGGCATGGTGGTCCCATGGGGGTGCCTCTTTTAAAGGTGGCAGTGCCATTAAAAAAAACACCGCAATAGGACCGCACTACAAGGTTACTCACGGCATGGACTCGAAAGTCAATGCCATGCAGGAACCTATGTGCATGCACACATGGGGGCACATGTTATGCCCCCCTGTGTGCGTCCATATATGTTTGAGGCACAGGGGGGCACCGTTGGGGCCCCTTTATTCCTCTCCGCCAGACTTTTCAAAGCGGTGGAACCGCCATGATAAGCCTGGCTGAGAGGAAATTAGTAATATGCTTGGCTCGCCAGGCATATTGTGGCCTCTGAACACCGCTCCTACACCAGGGAACGTAGGTTCCCTGGCAGAGCCGGCGGTCCGACTGCCCGAGTCATAATCGGGCAGTCGGTCCGCCAGTGTGGCGGTGGCTGGATCCGCCACCGCCACGCCACCACGAGTCTGGCGGTCCAACTCGTAATAGGGCCCATAGAGTCAATTAAAACACTGGTAGTCAAAGGTCATCAGATGATCCCAATAAATATGAGTATATATAGCACTACACTGCCCAGATGTTTGTCCTCTGTTTTTAGAGCGTTCATCGTGTTCAAAATGATGCGTCATGAGTGCTCTAGTGGTAAAGAAGTCATTAATATTAAGGCCATCATGGAATAAGGATGGCATAAATGCTGTTCAATTACCAATCATTGGGGGTTTAGGGGTGAGTTCAATAGCCAACTGGAACCTTAAGCTGCCAGAAAAGCTGTCTGATAGTCAAACCAATTGGTCAATTTGCAACCACCCTCACTAATGTCCAACCTAAGTTTCTTAAGAGCGATCCTAGGTTTCTTATTGTTCCATAGAAAATTTTGAAGTCATTTTAATTAGGGAGGAGAAGAACAATTGGGAAGGTTGTAAAGGGAACATACCTTATAAAAAGTTTGACAATGGTGTAATCATCATTTTAAGAGATTCCATTCTGCCCCACCATGAAATATGCTTATAAGACCATCCTGACAACAGATCTTTTATATTGCTGAGCGGTTTTTTGGTTGCTATAGGATATCACATCTGAGAGATTACGATTAAACCAAATCCTAGGTATTTCAAATATTTTGCTTGCCAAGATAGGCCAGAATCAACCACACAACGAGGGGCAGAGGATATTGAGTGGAAGAACTTCAATTTTCTCTCTATTGAGTGAGTAGCCGGAAGATTCAGTGAAGAGTTTGATGATTTTTAGTATGGTACGGAGAGCGGCATCCAGATCTTCTGAACAAATCAAAATATTACCTGCGTTCGCAGCTGTTTAAAAACGAGTATCATTGAATTAAAAAAACTTGGATATCAGGAGAGTGGTTCAACATGCAATTAAGGTGGTCTATTGATAATAATAAAAGAAGGGGAATAAAGAACAACCCTGACATGTACCTTGTTGTACACTAAAAGGTGTAGAAGTGGAGCCATTGATTTTAATCCTAGCTGTGGGGGTAGCATAAAAGGCCATGATCATTTTTAAAAAGTGTGCCCCTATTTTGTGAGGATGTAATACTGCTTACAGGTAGGGCCACATGAGCTTGTCAAAGGCCTTTTTGGCATCTAGTGCAATAGCAACAGAAGCAGGAGATAGGGGGTGAGAGGCTCTTTCAATGATATTACAGAAAGTATGGATATTGTCACTAGCCAATATACCTTTAAGGAATCCGGATTGAGAAGGATTGATCTATTTAGTTATGCAAGGTTCTAGACGTCTAACGAGCCTATATTTTTGCGTCCATATTAACCTATGAAATAAGTCTGAATTTATTTAGGGACGAAAGATTGTTTCCTTCTTTTGGGATGACAACAATTGTAGCTTCAGCGGCTGCACTGGAGACTACCCCAGATAAGGCGAAATGAGGAAGCAATGCCTCCAGTGGAGTGATCAGTGGGTGGGCAAAGGTTCTATAAAAGTTGCTGGAAAAGTCATCTGGGTCAGGAGCTTTCCCATTCAGAATGAGCTTAATTGCCTCCAGGATATCATCCTTTCCAATTGTTTTTTCTAACTGTTGCTAATCCGACTCGGTGAGCTCTTGTATCGGTAATTAATTTAAAAACTCTAGGTAGGAGTCTATAAATGACAGAGTAGGATTGAAAGGATGTGTCTCTGAGAGTCTTCCTAAGAACCAAGAATCCTTTCCTGTACTTTGTCTCTTGCATAATTTTGCAGTATAGAGATCTTTGCTCCTCGTCAATTAAATGATTTAATGATCCTCATGTGCCCCAGAACTGTTTCTGAGAGCTGTTGATGAAGAGGCTTAAAGCATTTTTCTGTATGATTGTGGGGATCCTCAGTGGCGGCTGGTGATGTTTGAAAGGGTTGGTGCCGCTAAACACACTTGTAAACTGTGTACACTGGTGGGGAAGAAAAAAATATTGAATCTAAGACAGCTTTAAACCTGTTATTTAATTTGTACATGTAGTTTTCAAAGGCATTTTTCAAGCTGCCCGTTTAAGGCTGTGTATTTTGACTACGTTCATAATTAATTACAGTCCAGGACCCATGTCAGTTATGTCTGTATTTTAATAATAAGTACAGGCGCCTTTCTTATCTGCAGTGCTGGTGATGAATGCACACAGCTCAGCTACCATCACGGACTTCCCGTAAGTGTGCGCTCAGTGTCTGAAGAAAGGGGGCCCCGATAGAGGATAATCAAATAAAACATGGTCAATTATTGTCTGCTTTAAAATAAAGCTGCAACATAATTGGCCATGTTCTATGCTCTTCCTGCCCTCGCGTTGCCCTGGCTTTCTTGTGCCCAAGCCTGGAGGTTGTTTTTTGCCAAAAATGGAATGCTGACGTAGCCCTTATGACATTTATTATATTAAATAGTATGAGAGCTGCACCGGGATTGGATGGACAAGGCAACACAGTGCCCCAGTGAAGACACAGAGGGATGCATTAGCTGGTCCACCCCCTGCACTCAAGGTATAGTGTATTTGGACTGAGAAGCCTGAAGTATGCATGACAGGCTGGCCGAGTCGAATCACTGACTAAATATCGAAGGTCACAATATCGACCTACAAAAATATCGCAGCAAAAATATCGAAGACAAGAATATCGACATCCTATCTACATTTAGCTAAGTACAAAAATATCGAAAAAAAAATATCGATGTCAAAAATATCGTTGTTAAAAATATCGTTTTTAATTCAAGTTAAAAAATATTGTAAAATAAAGTAAATAATGCATATAATTAAAAGAAACATAGTTAAAAATATTTAAAAATGCTTAAAAATTATAAGTAATATATATAATTTGAAAATACATTAAACATATACATATAATATATAATATATATATACTTACTTATTAATGTTTTAATATTTATTTTAATAACTTATAAATTGTTTAATTTATTTTTATAAATTATAAATACATCTATACACATAAAACAATAAATTGTTTAATTTATTTTTTATAAATTATAAATACATCTATACACATAAAACAATAATATAAATAAAAATTAAATAAATATATGTAACAAATTTAAAACAATTTTTTTATTTTAAATCTTTGTTAAAATAATTATACAGTACATTAACTAAAAAAATACAAAATATTAGATAGCGGAGGAAATCAAATTACTATTCCCACTTCAGTGAGTGCAACAGTAGGGAAAGTGTTGGATAGCGTAGGGGTAAAAATTACTATTCCCACTCCAGTGAGTGCAACAGTAGGGAAAGTGTTGGATAGCGTAGGGGTAAAAATTACTATTCCCACTCCAGTCAGTGCAACAGTAAGGAAAGTGCTGGATAGCGTAGGGGTTAAAATGACTATTCCCACTCCAGTGAGTGCAACAGTAGGGAAAGTGTTGGATTGCGTAGGGGTAAAAATTACTATTCCCACTCCAGTGAGTGCAACAGTAGGGAAAGTGTTGGATAGCGTAGGGGTAAAAATTACTATTCCCACTCCAGTGAGTGCAACAGTAGGGAAAATGTTGGATAGCGGGGGTAAAAATTACTATTCCCACTCCAGTGAGTGCAACAGTAAGGAAAGTGTTGGATAGCGTAGGGGTTAAAATTACTATTCCCACTCCAGTGAGTGCAACAGTAGGGAAAGTGTTGGATAGCGTAGCAGTAAAAATTACTAATCCCACTCCAGTGAGTGCAACAGTAGGGAAAGTGTTGGATAGCGTAGTGGTAAAAATTACTATTCCCACTCCAGTGAGTGCAACAGTAGGGAAAGTGTTGGATAGCGGGGGTAAAATTACTATTCCCACTCCAGTGAGTGCAACAGTAGGGAAAGTGCTGGATAGCGGAGGGGTAAAAATTACTATTCCCACTTCAGTGAGTGCAACAGTAGGGAAAGTGTTGGATAGCGGGGGGTAAAAATTACTATTCCCACTCCAGTGAGTGCAACAGTAGGGAAAGTGTTGGATAGCGTAGGGGTAAAAATTACTATTCCCACTCCAGTGAGTGCAACAGTAGGGAAAATGTAGTATCGCGTAGGGGTTAAATTAAGATACTTATAAAAAAAATTTTTTAAATAAATGACATATTAATAATTATTTAACTAAATAATTATTAATAAATATCTATTAAATTAAATTAATATTTACTTAAATAACATTAAATTAGTTCCCACCCTATTCCCCTATAAACACACAACGCGCTACACATAAAAAAATAACACAATTAATTTAATTATCTATTAATAAAAATTAATGACCAATTAATAATTAATTAACAATAAATTAATTAACAATAACAATAAATAAAAATAAAAAAAATTAATTTTCATTAATATAATTTTTATTAACCAATTAATAGAAATTAATTACCAATTAATAATTAATTAACAATCAATTAATAATCAATAACAATAAATATACACATATTAACTAATTAATTATATTTAATTACTTCCCACCCTATTCCCCTATAAACCCACAACCCGCTACACATTAAAAAGTCTCACCAAATATGAACGTAATCAAAGAACAGAAAAAAAAAAAAAATTCAAACAGCCTTATTTTCAAGGGGGTGGTGGTGGCTCAAAGTAGTAGGGCGATGCTCTTCTGCCCCTATAGAGGAACTGCCACTGGGTATCCCGTGAGCCTTCTATAGCTCAAAGTCTTTCATGAAAGAGACATTGAGTATTTCTAAAAAGGCGATTGTACAAGGGGATTTCACCTCTGTACTTCAGGAAGACCAAAGATTCTAAGGTTGCTTCGTGTGTTGTGATCTTTCATGTCTGTAATTTTAGATTTGAAGGTACCCAATAAGGATTTAGATTTCCGTAGTCGTTTATCATGTATATTGTTGTGATCCTTCATTGCGCTGATTCTGCCATAGGCATTAGTGAGTCTAACATTCAAATCTTTAAGATCCTTCTGGTTTTCAGCTACTTTCACTTGTAGTAGATTGGTGTAGTAGATGGGTGATGCGTGAACGAAGTTCAGTTTTTTCAAGATAGTATCTAAAGCAGATGAGTAGTCTGATTTGTCTTTTACACGAGAATCCAGAACCGGGGGCTGTTACTTGGTCCTTTTTAACATTTTTGGTTAATGTTCTTATTGGGTTTATGTTCTGACATTGTTATAGATAAAGAAAAAATACTTGGTGTGCATTGCGGGAAACCACAAAAAAGAGTTGGATATCACAGCAGAGCAGGTGTGCAGTTGGCAAATGAGGTATGTAGGTCTATATAAGGAGGTACCCAAACACAGATACTCGAGAAGAGGATCTACGACCCAGTGTTTGAATAAAATGCATCAGGTTTTATAACATTTGAGGGTGCCAAGGAAAAATGGCAATCCAGTTACCCAGGAAAAGGACACCTTCCTGGGGACTTCAGAGATGGGGAAACAGGGTAGAAATAGAATGATCTACTACCGTTCCAAGCGTGAGTTGAATATGTAGCAGACCAATGGTGTCAGTATGCAAGATTTAATACATGGCTAGCTTGGTGAGTTTTGTGAATTAAAGGGGTTGCTCTAATGAGGCTCAGTTGTCATGATCAGTAGGTAAGCAAAGTAATAGGAATAGGTTGCCACCTAATATGCACGTAATGTGCAATCAAGCAGCTGCTGAAGCTCACAGAACGAAACCAAAGATGGTGGACTAGGCGGAATGGAATCGTCTGGGTCGAGAGCTGTGATATGGACTTGCTGAAGCAGGGACTGTGGGAACCTACAGAGGAAGCAACCACTTTCGGGCATTCAGAAACAAGGGGAGAATAGCGCTTGGGGAGTCCTCCCAAAAAGGCAGGATCACAGAGGTTAGTAACTCCCTGAGTGGACACCCAGAGGTTCCAGCGACTAAGGTGGAGTTCACACCCAGTTATGCCCCACCATTTTTCTTGAGTTCCACGCCGAGAGTGAAAGGGGAGATCCTGAAGCATCACACACATTTCCTCTCCGTCTCTTGCACAAATTCAGTCTTACATGCGAGGAGAGGTGAACAGTTTAAAGGCTCAGTAGGTTGCAGGAGATGAAATCACAGTAAGATGCCGGTGAACGTACAGGGGAGCCTGAAGGTCAGAGAGGAGCCACCATGTTTCTCAGCTTCCAAACAACACTCCCTTTGAAAGGTGCCTCTCAAAGCAACATTGCACTTGCCACTGGTACTTTATGTGCATACTTGATGTAGTGGTAAACCAGTTAAATGAAGCACTAAATTTGTCATGCTACTCAACTATTTTATTTGGATGTTTTGCAGGTGAAGGTTAGGGTAATTTTGAATACCAAAAACCAGGACATTCTACAAACATAGAAGAAAGACTACAATTTTGCATCGACCGAGGAGCACAGAATGACATAATTGACAGCGCTCACCAAAATCGAAAAAAACTGAAAATGGATCTTCACTGGAACACATTAAATCTTGCCCCTCCCCCTATAAAAAAGGGACATGTGCTAAATTTACTGAAATCTGACAGATGATAAAAACTAAAACTATTCCTGCAAATCTGGGCCACCTGACCACCTTAGAGGGAGTGAGCCTTTTTGTGTTACCTTGTATATGTCCATGATAGTTTTTTAAAACATTTTTGATGGGACATTCACCAGTACAACACGATGCTCCATGAAATGAAAGTCAAGTGGTATGCCATGTGAGGTTTTTTTCTTGGTTGTTGTGTAAGGACAGTGGTGTTTGATATCATGGCTGCATGGTGCTGGATGCGACCCCATGCATGCTGACGCAAGGAGTCTTATGGGGATATATTGACTGCATCATATGTCTGTCACTTGCTGGTGGTCCAAATCAATTTTCTTTTTCATTGCTAGCATGCCAGATTTTAGTGTAGCATACTATACAGAGAGTAGCTTCCAATGGTGGAGCAGGTTCAGTGGCACCACCCCCCAGATGCCCACGGAACCATGATTATTGCTATATTTCACAATTGAAACAGCAGTCAGGGGGCCTTCTTTTCACTAGGGCGCATGACATACTGGGTACACCAGTGATGCTGGATAGCTATGGACCCCATTAAAAAAAAAAAGCATAACTCAATATGTAACATATATTTAATTAAAAGGCTTATATATTGGACTTCCACCACAGAAACCAACTGGTCCCTAAGTTTACTAGCCCAGCCTCTTTACACACCTAATGATTTAGGTGTTCCTTCACTGAGGAAAAACTCCAGCTACTCTGTTCATCCGATATTTATGGACCCACACAATTGTGCGAAAAAATTTACAGGATGGCCTCACACACCATCCAGGTGTCAGGCTTCATCATCGGCCATCCCACATTCGCCAAAGAATCCTCTAATGGCAAACAAGTCCATACTAGGGCCGTGGTTCAAGCATTAGCAGGAAACTGAGGAGAAAAAGAAAAGGGAAAGGGGTCCAATACTAAAAATCCCTACTGCCTACCGGTTAAATTTTAGAACTTTTATTTATTGGTGGAGGAGGGATGGTTAAAAAGCAGATGGGCAATAGTAGCCCTGTTATGGTGCTAATTGTCCGATTATAAACAATCAGGTCTGTTTAGTCAATCAGGTCGACATGTTTCAGCCCCTAAAATGGCCCCTACAGAGGTCCCGGGCTTTCTTCAGGACCAAGTTGAACCCTTTATGTCCCTACAGTGCTTCCCTATTACATGCATGCTAATTTACATGCATACAATACCCGGTTGGCCCTTAGTCCACTCCGGGTCCTTCTGTGCCAAGAGGAAACTCTCCTGTATAGCTAAATAATGTGCCTCATGGAGGGGTGGAGGAGGGAGTCCTGTTGTCACACCTCCATCAAGGATCTCCCTCAGTGTATCCCTATCCTCCTCCCGATACATTGGACTCTATTTTTTATGCTTACACTGAAGCCCTACTTTAAAGAAAAACTGAAACCCTGAAACTGTCTTATCATTCTACTATAAATATATTTGATTTAATTTGTAACTCACTCCCTTGTTACCTCAAGTTCACTTCAATCTTACACAATCTTACACAATCTCACATCTTTCACATCCTGAACCCCCTCAACCTTCTCACCAAGACACCTTTGACACTCAACTCAGCTTAACCTTAGCTCAGTCCCAACTCAGCTTCAAACTCAGCTTTGCCTGAACTGAACCTCACACAGCCAGAACCTCACCTCAAACTAATGCATCCTCACCTCACCAAAATGTCATCTCATATTAACTGTTTCACCTCCTCTTCAACCTCTCCTCAAACATACCAAATCCTCAGTAGCAATTCACGTCAACCCAAACTCATCTTAAACAAATCTCATCTCCGCCTCACTCACCTCAACCTAACTTCATGCCACCTCACCTAAACTGAGCTCACCTGAGCCAAACGTAAACCTTACACAAACCTCCCAGCAACTAATCTTATCCTCACACCCTACTTATAACATTACCTCAACCCAATCCCACTCCCTCTTCTACTTCTACTTAAGCTCATCTTAACATCAGCCCTTTTCAAAACTCACCTTCTCAAGGCATTACCTGTTAAGTTTACAGATTCTTGCTCTGATTTACGGGTTACCAGTAGAGTTGTGTGCGAAGGGGGAGTATTATGCGGTGATGCTGGTTAGGCTTCATCATGCAAGACTCTCACAATACCCCCAAAATGGTAATTGGATTCACAATAATAAATCTTTAACTCACTTCTGTTAGAGTGGCAAAGTGCAGTCAGGCTTTACTAGAGCAACATGTGTTAAGCTATTCAGAGTACCAACATGGACGATAAGTAATTGACATGACTCGAAAGAAATCTGACATCAATTTATAAAAATAAAGCAGATTTTTATATTTATTTAGACATCAAAATGAATGAGATCAGATACATATTACCAGAGTTATAGATTTTAGAAGAAAACATAAATCAAAGCAATTCACACTGCAGAACTTTTGCATTGCGGTCAATGGGAAAAAGTGGCAGTGGCAATCGATCCTTTGTTGATCAAGATGTGATGTGAGTTCCAGGACGAAGCCATGATAGTCAGCTCAATTTTACCTGGCTTGCGAAGCCCGGGTGCAGAGTTGTTCTTTTTGTCCTTGATGCTAAAGCGGGAGTCTCAGGAGATCTGGTTTTACCGCTTACATGATGCTGGTAGGGAATAGTGTGAAAAAAGTCAACAAAGAAGCCACTGATGATGTTGGATGAAGGTTTTGCGGAGTTCCCTTGAAGTGGAGCATTGAGTAAAGGGGGTGGTTGCCAGACTGGTGACCAACAAGCCTTGACAGCGGTAAGCACAGTAGAAAGTTATTTTGGCGTCCGGAGGTCCTGGGGAAAGAGGTAGCCACCTGAACCTTCATGGAGGTCAGGACTGAGTTTCCCACAAAGCTCTGGACCATCTACTTCTGGGCAATCCCTTGGAGGGCTCGAATGTCAGTGATTCTGTGGATCTGTTACTCTGTTTTCACCTGCGGTTTCAGGGGACTGGTGCCAATAGTTCAGGTAAGTCTGGTGATGCCTTTGGCACTCAACGGGGTCCCTCTGTCTGGGGGAACAGAACTTTAATCCAGGACGAGCCATGTTTGTGCAGTTCCAGGAAAGGTGTCACAGGTGCAGAGTATAAGGCGTTTGATTTGTGCTCCTCCTGTTGTTGCAGACATAGGTCTCTACTTTTGTCCTTGTTGCAAGTCAAATCAGAACTGAGGTTCTGGTGTCAGGGTTAGCTCTTAAAACATAGATTTAGGGGCATTAGGGGTGTGGGTGCAAGTGGTCAATGGGCTACTAGACCCAGCACCTAATCCTTCCTTGAGGTGACTACATCCGAAGTTGTAGGTCACCTTTTCTACCCAGAACCCACTATTCTACTACTTTCAAAAATGGAAGAAGTCTTCCTTAGCTGTAGAGACCAGGTAACCCACCCTAGAGGTGTGGCTAGCCTTCTGGGGTTGTATACCTCATGAATACCTAACTTTCCCAGCTGCCCAGGTGGAAATGGGCCTAGGGACGGGGAGGCCTAATTCCTAGTTTGGGAGCTGGTTGCATATCACAGGTGATACAGCCTTTGAAGCTTACCGTCTTGATGTGCCACTTCACTAGCCAGCCAGTCAGGGAGGGAGCTGTGACCTCCTTCCTGTTCAGGCCATTGTTTCTGACTCCTGGGAGAGTTCACACCTCCTGTTAAGGAGTCAGATTCCTATCTTGGTGGCAGCAAGTGTGGGCTGTCAGCCAGCGCAAAGGAAAGGCTGGGGCAACAAGGTGTACAACCTCCAAGGTAGCCACCTGGGTGCATTCCACATCATCCTCAACATGATATTTGTGTCAGGGGTGAGGAGGCACATTGTTTGATACCAAACATGACATACTTAGGCGGTACCATAATGGAGCTGCCAACCTCGGGATTTACTGGGTGTCAGCACATGTTATCCTATGGATCGTCTTTCACTTATAGTGTCTTTAATAGTGAAGGTCACTAGAGGTACATATAAGCTTGCACATACATTTCCACACCTTTAATATACTGCACCCTGCCTCCTGGGCTTTGAAGGCCTTCCCTAGGGGTGACTGGCATATATTAAAAACAGTGCATTGACTTTGCCACACATGGTGAGGACAAAGTCAAGTTCGAGCAGTTTACACTGCTCCTGCAGTCTGCAATGGCAGGCCTGCTGTCAGTAGCTTATTCGGGTCACTCAGGGTGGCACAAACAGTGCTTCAGGCCCTGGTGACCACTTTAAAACCCATGCTCTGGGTACCACTGGTACCATATACTAGGGACTTATAAGGGGGTCAAAGTCCTTTGCCAATTGGGGTTACCAATCTCATTTATAGGGAGAGAGCACTCACACTGGGGCTTGGGCAGCAGGCTCCAGTACACTTTCAGAGTCATAACTATCAGCATTGGGGCAAAAAGCGGGGGATGACCATACAAAAGGGGCACTTTCCTACAAGTTGTCTTTGCTGTTCCTGTTCAGTGTGTCTATTTTCTACAAAACTCTTCAAAGCTTGCTTTACTGAACACTACCATCCTCTGACATATTAAAACTTGATTGGTGTGCTTCGGGAGAGGAGGTGAGGTTGGGGGAGGAAATAATCAGAACATTTTTGAACCTCACCTTTCATAATAATTAACAACAGTTTTTTCATTAAATTTAGCAATTACGGTTAGCCTTTTACTGACGGGTATCAAGATTAAGCCAGTTCAAAGGAAAGTATGCGTTTGTGTACACCTATTGTTGCAAACAAAACTAAAATACTTAAGCCCAGATTTACTAAAGGCTTGCGTTGCCTTTGAATCACGCAAGGTGATGCCATGCAATGCAGGCCCTTGAGTCATATTACTAAGCCACGCAAAGCCACCTTGCGTGGCTCTTCATAACTTACTAAATCTAGACTAACGCAAAGCAGCGCAAGTCACTCCCTGGCAATATTCTGCATTGGGAAGTGGTTCCATTGGTTGAGTGTGGGCGTTCCCATGCATCCACCCACAGATTTTGGCACAATCCCAGGTTTACTAAGAATAGTAAACCTGGGAATGCATCAAAATGGCACTCCTTTCAAATAGAGGCGTAACAAGGAGAAATATGATTATTTCTCCTTGTTATTTCATCTTTCTATGCGTGCTACAATCTACAGCACACATAGAAAGAGGAAAATGCCTCTGAAGATTGTTTTTGTGCAGGAAGGTGTCCCTTCCTATTTTTATTGTCCTTATCCCACCATCAGTTTTCATACCCAAATCTAATGCAAGGGCTTAGTTTCTCCTTCCCAGAGTACTGACTGCACGTTCTTGTTGAGTAGTTCTTACTTTAGCAGTAACCCAACCTCGTCTCAGCAATGCTGTGGAGTAATCACTAGACTGTTCAGGTTCTCTTGCCAGGTTACAAACGGGTGCCAAAGTCTTTCAACATCTTTATTGTTACATGCTAAGTTTAGTGTGCTCACAAATCTTACTGAGATGATCAATTCTAACCCTGTTGGAGGCTTAGGTGAAATCCATTTTTTGCATACTTCCCTTCTTGCTAGCAATATCAAGAAGAACAATAAGCTCTTTTGATTCTTAGTCTATTTGTTCGACGTTGTATCAATCTCAAACAATGTTAAGGAATAGCTTACGTTAAGTTCAGCTCCCACAATTTCTTTCCAAAAGCCACTTACTGTATTCTAGAAAGGGGCAAGAATGGGACAATCCACAAATATATCGTCTGCCTCTACCAAATTGCACCTCTTGCATCCTGGTGTCTCTCGAGCAAATTTGGCCAGTCTCATGGGTGACCAATAGGCCCTATGAAATGTGAAAAGAGGGTTCCGTTTTAATGGTGCAGACTTTACTGTATTATAAAGTTCAAAAATACTTGCCATAAGTTTTATTCAGTGAGCTCCGACAAGTCCTTCTTCCATATCTGATGGGGGTCCATAATCTTCTTGTCTTCTGCCGCCACCATATCCAAGAACTATAAGGATACTTCTTTCTTAGGGGTTGATTCCGATCTCGGCCGGAAGCGCGCCTAACAGTATTCGTCCGGAAAAAATTCAAGCCGAACGCGTGTTTCCCGACCGATTCGAACACTCGTCCGAACGAACAAGTACGATGCGCATAATAGCCCAGATTCCGAGCGAGCCATACTTACCCATTTCAGCTCCTGTTCCCCGCCCGAGCTGGATCCGTAAACGCCGATTCGAGTCGCACGGAAGCAAATACACAGCACCTTCTGGCCGGACTAGTACGATGCGCCTTCCGTACGCGCCGAACCCGTCGCTACGTCCGGCACGTTTGAGCATCCGGGAGAGCTGTACATAAGCTCCGATTCGCGCCACAAGACGATCCACGGCTACGAGATGAACAAGTCAGCGACGAGTACGAGTCGAAGACACGAGAAACCCGAACGAGACGACCCAAGCATGAATCCCATCGCGCAGGTCCTACCAATACTCTACATCTATTACCGGGACCGGCACGGACGCGTACGGCGCAGACGGTAAGTCAAACACCAACAACACAAACAAATGACACGTACCCGAAATATGTCACACACACATAGGGATGCAGAAATGACGTACATTAGCAACAGCTGAACCATAGGGGCGGGATGGCCATCACCAATGCCATACACACCCATAGGGGGATGGATGCCTACCACTACCACCACCCCTACTCAGGGGGGCCTGGATGCCTGTCACTACTACCATCCCCACTCATAGGGGGATGGATGCCTACCACTAACACCACCCCCACTCATAGGGGGATGGATGCCTACCACTACCACCACCCCTACTCATGGGGGGCTGGATGCCTGCCACTACCACCACCCCTACTCAGGGGGGGCTGGATCCCTGTCACTCCTACCATCCCCACTCATAGGGGGATGGATGCCTACCACTACCACCACCCCTATTCAGGGGGGCCTGGATGCCTGTCACTACTACCATCCCCACTCATAGGGGGATGGATGCCTACCACTAACACCACCCCACTCATAGGGGGATGGATGCCTACCCCTAACACCACCCCTACTCATGGGGGGCTAGATGCCTGCCACTACCACCACCCCTACTCAGGGAGGGCTGGATGCCTGTCACTACTACCATCCCCACTCATAGGGGATGGATGCCTACCACTACCACCACCCCTACTCATGGGGGCCTGGATGCCTGTCACTTCTACCATCCCCACTCATAGGGGGATGGATGCCTACCACTACCACCACCCCTACTCAGGGGGCCTGGATGCCTGTCACTACTACCATCCCCACTCATAGGGGGATGGATGCCTACCACTACCACCACCCCTACTCATGGGGGGCTGGATGCCTGCCACTACCACCACCCCTACTCAGGGGGGCCTGGATGCCTGTCACTACTACCATCCCCACTCATAGGGGGATGGATGCCTACCACTACCACCACCCCTACTCATGGGGGGCTGGATGCCTGCCACTAACACCACCCCCACTCATAGGGGGATGGATGCCTACCACTAACACCACCCCCACTCATAGGGGGATGGATGCCTACCACTAACACCACCCCTACTCATGGGGGGCTGGATGCCTGCCACTACCACCACCCCTACTCAGGGGGCCTGGATGCCTGTCACTACTACCATCCCCACTCATAGGGGGATGGATGCCTACCACTAACACCACCCCTACTCAGGGGGGGCTGGATGCCTGCCACTACTACCATCCCCACTCATAGGGGGATGGATGCCTACCACTACCACCACCCCTACTCATGGGGGGCTGGATGCCTGCCACTACCACCACCCCTACTCAGGGGGGCTGGATGCCTGTCACTACTACCATCCCCACTCATAGGGGGATGGATGCCTACCACTAACACCACCCCCACTCATAGGGGGATGGATGCCTACCACTAACACCACCCCCACTCATAGGGGGATGGATGCCTACCACTACCACCACCCCTACTCATGGGGGGCTGGATGCCTGCCACTACCACCACCCTACTCAGGGGGGCTGGATGCCTGTCACTACTACCATCCCCACTCATAGGGGGATGGATGCCTACCACTGACACCACCCCCACTCATAGGGGGATGGATGCCTACCACTAACACCACCCCCACTCATAGGGGGATGGATGCCTACCACTACCACCACCCCTACTCATGGGGGGCTGGATGCCTGCCACTACCACCACCCCTACTCAGGGGGGGCTGGATGCCTGTCACTACTACCATCTCCAATCATAGGGGGATGGATGCCTACCATTAACACCACCCCCACTCATAGGGGGATGGATGCCTACCACCCACACAACCGCTACTCATAGGGCGGGTAATGCATGACACAACCAGCATACTCCAACATAAGGAATGTCTGAAAATTACATCCCCCCAACACCATGACAAGCGTGTGTAGTCTGTGTCAAATGCCTACAACACTGAACATGACATTGAACATACAATGTGACCCCCTATCACATGTGTCACACATAAATGTGTGTGGCCTCCACAATGCAAGCCGACCATGACCACTGTGCCAATGGGGTCTAACACCCCATCATCACAGTGACAAAAAGGTAAGTGTGGGTTCCATAGCTGAAGCACATTTTGAACATTGTGGCAATGGGGCCTAAACCCCCATCATCACAGTGACTAAAAGGTAAGTGTGGGTTCCATAGCTGAAGCACATTTTGAACAGTGTGGCAATGGGGCCTAAACCCCCATCATCACAGTGACCAAAATGTAAGTGTGGGGTCCATAGCTGAAGCACATTTTGAACATTGTGGCATTGGGGTGTAAACCCCCATCACCACAGTGACCAAAATGTAAGTGTGGGGTCCATAGCTGAAGCACATTTTGAACAGTGTGGCAATGTGGCCTAAACCCCCATCATCACAGTGACCAAAATGTAAGTGTGGGGTCCATAGCTGAAGCACATTTTGAACATTGTGGCAATGGGGTGTAAACCCCCATCACCACAGTGACCAAAATGTAAGTGTGGGGTCCATAGCTGAAGCACATTTTGAACATTGTGGCAATGGGGTGTAAACCCCCATCACCACAGTGACCAAAATGTAAGTGTGGGGTCCATAGCTGAAGCACATTTTGAACAGTGTGGCAATGGGGCCTAAACCCCCATCATCACAGTGACCAAAATGTAAGTGTGGGGTCCATAGCTGAAGCACATTTTGAACAGTGTGGCAATGGGGCCTAAACCCCCATCATCACAGTGACCAAAAGGGAAGTGTGGGGTCCATAGCTGAAGCACATTTTGAACATTGTGGCAATGGGGCGTAAGCCCCCATCACCACAGTGACCAAAATGTAAGTGTGGGGTCCATAGCTGAAGCACATTTTGAACATTGTGGCAATGGGGCGTAAACCCCCATCACCACAGTGACCAAAATGTAAGTGTGGGGTCCATAGCTGAAGCACATTTTGAACATTGTGGCAATGGGGTCTAAACCTCCATCACCACAGTGACCAAAATGTAAGTGTGGGGTCCATAGCTGAAGCACATTTTGAACATTGTGGCAATGGTGTCTAAAGCCCCATCACCACAGTGACCAAAATGTAAGTGTAGTCATGGTAAAAGCTGCAAATGCCAAACTGCATGGATTATTCCTGGTCACTCAACAACAAACACATCAGTGGCATAGTAGTGCTTGTGTCCCATAGCAACATAGATTGGGTGAGGCAAACAGTGCAGTGCCAATGAAACATCGCTTTGGCCATGTGCAGACAAACATCACCCATGGGGGCTCACATTGTCAACATTCACAAATAACACAATGACAGAAGTGACCATCATAATGCAGATCCACATATCTGCACCAATGGACACACAAATGTAGATATCCTGTGGAGACTGTAGATGTCAGGTGAACAAATACCATACCATGGCAGCAATGGGACATACAAACCATGATCATTGTGCTGACTGATGACCTAGGAGTCCCAGGGACAGCAGGGGAAAGCCACCAAACAACATACAGCCAATGGCACACTAAAGATATGCCAATGCAGTGGTGCAAATGCACAAACACAAACAGGCAGACTCACACTGCATATCAAACACAACAGGTGAGGGGGTGGTGTGCCAGTGTCCCCAGGCAAACACACAACACACGAGGAGGCCTGAATCCCTATTACACAGATGTCAACACACTGCCACACAAAAGTAACTCATGGATCGGATTCCCTATGTGGGCAATCAGGCATTGTTAGATGAGGGAGCCCAAATTACAAATGTCACACAAGCTTGTAGGAACAGCAACTAACACAGCAAGAGACAGACCCACCACAGCACTACCCCCAGGGACCCCACATTGTGGTGACACTGGCCTGCATGATAATCCCACTGTGATGACAAAGGTAGATGTCGTACACACTGTGAACCACAGTCATGTGTCCTGAGCAACTAACTACCATCACACCTACACAAGCACAAATAAAACAGCACGGCCTGTCAGCCAAGGCCAACATGGAGGTAGGGGTCTAGCCGTGCAACAACTCACATTTGCACACACTCAACACCACACACCTTGATCTCCACCAATGTGCAGCAGTGAAGCTCACATGGACTGGTGACATTGCACATGCACCCATGACAATCCCAGGGGTGGTGGGGGGAACTAAGGCGGAGATTAAGGGTGGGCGGCAAATCCTGTTCCGCTCGCGGAACTTGCAAAATTTCGGCATTTCCGCGTTCCGCGCTGAACGCGGAAATGTCGAACCTTCCGCGATCCGCGGCGGAACGGAATTCGGGTGCAAGAAAGCACTGAAGCAGGTGCCCGAGTTGATAAATATGCAGGGCAGGTGTGCAGAATTCGTGAGCGTGGTTAAGCAGATGTGCCTTCTCTCCATTTCCAACGTGAAAAGTTAGCTGTAATCCCCGATGGAGGTCTTTGCATCCTTGATTTTCCCGAGCGCAATCCTCGTGCAGAATTCATGAGCGTGGTTAAGCAGATGTGCCTTCTCTCCATTTCCAACGTGAAAAGTTAGCTGTTATCCTCGAAGGAGGTCTTTGCATCCTTGATTTTCCCGAGCGCAATCCTCGTGCAGAATTCGTGAGCGTGGTTAAGCAGGTGTGCCTTCTCTCCATTTCCAACGTGAAAAGTTAGCTGTAATCCTTGATAGAGGTCTTTGCATCCTTGATTTTCCGAGCTCAATCCTCGTGTAGAATTCGTGAGCGTGGTTAAGCAGGTGTGCCTTCTCTCCATTTCCAACGTGAAAAGTTAGCTGTAATCCCTGATGGAGGTCTTTGCATCCTTGATTTTCTCGAGCGCAATCCCCGTGTAGAATGATGGACAGCTTAATCAAAGGGCCCCGGCACTTTCGGCGCGGTGGCAAAGTTACAGACACACAGGTCACTGGGGTCAATTCTTCTGGACCTTTACGCAGCTGTAGTGTAGGAAAGGCACTATACATTTACCCAACGAGGTAGCACTTACTGATTAGCCAGTAGAAAGTACTCCAGTTGAGTAGAGGTATTGCACAAAACGGTGGCATCTTCGTGGATAAATATGCAGGTCAGGTGTGCAGAATTCGTGAGCGTGGTTAAGCAGATGTGCCTTCTCTCCATTCCCAACGTGAAAAGTTAGCTGTAATCCCCGATGGAGGTCTTTGCATCCTTGCTTTTCTCGAGCGCAATCCTCGTGTAGAATTCGTGAGCGTGGTTAAGCAGATGTGCCTTCTCTCCATTTCCAACGTGAAAAGTTAGCTGTTATCCTCGAAGGAGGTCTTTGCATCCTTGATTTTCCCGAGCGCAATCCTCGTGCAGAATTCGTGAGCGTGGTTAAGCAGGTGTGCCTTCTCTCCATTTCCAACGTGAAAAGTTAGCTGTAATCCTTGATAGAGGTCTTTGCATCCTTGATTTTCCGAGCTCAATCCTCGTGTAGAATTCGTGAGCGTGGTTAAGCAGGTGTGCCTTCTCTCCATTTCCAACGTGAAAAGTTAGCTGTAATCCCCGATGGAGGTCTTTGCATCCTTGATTTTCTCGAGCGCAATCCCCGTGTAGAATGATGGACAGCTTAATCAAAGGACCCCGGCGCTTTCGGCGCAGTGGCAAAGTTACAAACACACAGGTCACTGGGGTCAATTCTTCTGGACCTTTACGCAGCTGTAGTGTAGGAAAGGCACTATACATTTACCCAACGAGGTGGCATCTTCGTGGATAAATATGCAGGGCAGGTGTGCAGAATTCGTGAGCGTGGTTAAGCAGATGTGCCTTCTCTCCATTTCCAACGTGAAAAGTTAGCTGTAATCCTTGATAGAGGTCTTTGCATCCTTGATTTTCCGAGCTCAATCCTCGTGTAGAATTCGTGAGCGTGGTTAAGCAGATGTGCCTTCTTCCCATGTCCAGCCGGAAAAGTTAGCTCCAATCCTTGATGGATGTCTTTGCATCCTTGATTTTCTCGAGCGCAATCCTCGTGTAGTTCCTGTGACCAGGAGGTTCCTTCTCCTCGTCTGCCGCTGAGATCCTGCTCTGACCCTTTTTAAACAAGAGGCATGTGAACTGGCCTAGGAGCCCAGCCCGTTTGGCCCCGTCCCACATACACTAGCGGTATGCAACGTCTTAACTCCCTTTCCCCACTATGATGGACAGCTTAATCAAAGGACCCCGGCGCTTTCGGCGCAGTGGCAAAGTTACAGACACCCAGGTCACTGGGGACAATTCTTCTGGTCCCTTACGCAGCTGTAGTGTTGGGAAGGCATTATACATTTACCCAACGAGGTAGCACTTACTGATTAGCCAGTAGAAAGTACTCCAGTTGAGTAGAGGTATTGCACAAAACGGTGGCATCTTCGTGGATAAATATGCAGGGCAGGATTCAACGGGCGCAGCAAAATCTCCGCGAGCACGTGAAATTCCGCGTGCTCGCGGAGATTTCTTGCCGTTTCGCGGAATTTCGCGGAACGCAACTCCGCAAATTCCGCCCACCCTTAGCGGAGATACCCATCACACATGGCCAGTCAACAAGACTTGTGAATGTCTCACACACTGCACAGTACGCTGTACATGGGCATGACGTCAAATCCACACCAACCAATGGGATCCCGGACACAGTCACACACCAATGAAGAAGGCAAGCTCACCCACAAACAACACACATAGACAACTTCCAACATTGCAGCTCTGACCCTGAGGAGTGGCAGCAGTCACACACACAACGTGTCACAATCACTGGAAGCTAACACAAACTGTAAATTACATGACTTGTGTAACCAACAAGTGCCAAGGGGAATCCTGACTGTGTCTCATCTGCGTTTGCCCACAAACTCAGCCCTGACAGCAAACACACCTATGGATGACACCCTGATCACCAGTAATGTGCCATGCACCCACATCATAGAGCACCCAGGGAGAAGATTTGGGGGGAACATTGCTCAACTCAGCAAGCATCACAAACAGGAACATCACTAGGGCCCCCAGCCTGCGTAGAAAAATGGAAGTGAACACACACAGACATGCTCACACAACACACACCTTGGGCTCAGGCAATGTCACGGAATTACACACTGCCATGAGGGGACTCCACTCCTGTGTAAGAAAAGCTGTGCCATACATTGTCTCTGCAGGGCGCTATCATGTCAGCAGAACACTTGGTCACTCAGTCAACAATTAGCACAAAATGAAGGCTCATGTCACATCAGCCTGGTCATGGCATTGTCACCCAAATCATCTGCACCGATCAAATACACATATATAGCAAGTTGCACTGATACCACAGATGAGTCCTTCCCCATTGATGCCCAAACATGCATGTCCAGTGGAGATGGTCTCACGGTCAGGGAAATAGACCAATTGAACAATGGCAAGCACATCTGATGTGCAGGGGTGTAAGCCACAGATGTGATATTGAAAAAACAGGTAGGGAATCCCATTTGCAAATATGGAAAACATGACACCCTCATATTGCTGCAAAGGATGACATGGCTACACATCAGGATAGGACACATTCCCCCTGGACCACATGGGGTCCTGCACAGTAACACTTCATTTACCTGACATCAAAAATCAACATCACTGCAGCAGGGGCATGGTTAGCATCATCAACATCATGTACATCTGAAGCAAAACCACTAGAGAACTGAAAGTAGCTTTATTCAGCATATGTTATTTGGAAAATTAAAGTCCAGAAAAAACACAAAGGCCAATGGCCAGTCCATGAATAAAGTCCAAACAGGGTGACAGTGGCAGATGTCACCCTTTGCTTGCCTGCACTGCTAGGGACCAGGGACATTCCCTCGGAGGGGCATACGGAGGGGCAGGCCAGGCACCGCAGGGACAGGATCAGGGCTCACCAGAAGGAGGCAGGGAAGGGGTGGCTGGTGCTGGAGAGTCACTGACAACTGCAGTGGAGGTGTCTGACATGGTGTGTGCCGGCACAACTGGGGGCATGAGTCAGATGGTGTGGGTGCCGGCACAACTCCAGTGGGATGGCCAGATGGAGAGGACAGGTTCCCCACTGCAGTGCCCAAGTCAGACGGGGTGGTAGTGGACTCCACTGCAGTGCCCATCTCCAGGGAGTAGAATGGAGTTCAGGTAAGGTGGGCAGGACAGAGGGGAGGACACGGTCTCCACACCAGTGGCACTAACATGTGCAGCGGGGGGTGGTGCTGGAAGAGCAAGTGGGAGGTGGAGAAGGCCGGATCATTTTGGAGATGGTGTATCTGTGGGTGGGGGAACCTGTGTTGTGGGGGCCTGAGGGATGGAGGAAGGAGACTGTGTGGTTGACTTGCAGGGCGGTGGCGGGGTCTTGCTCTTCCGGGACCGGGGGGACTTGCGGGTGGGGGCCCCCGTCTGTCTGCGCCTGGGGGAGGGTGTCCGGGGGCAAGGGGCACTCCCCTCTGTGTGGGTGGACTTCCTCTTCCCCCTATCTGCTGGATCAGCGGGATCGGAGGGGAAGAGGCCGAGGTCACAGAGGAAGAGCTGCTGTGTAGGTGGGGTTGCAGGTGAGGCAAGGGAAGGGGTCTTGGAGGGAGAGGATTTGTAGGACTGGGAAGTGACTGTGGATGCCTGTGTGTGTGTCTGTTCCCCATCCCCTGTGGGTGTGGTATCAGTCCCCTGAGGATGCTTGTGTGCACGTCTTGCCTTTGTTTTTGGTGTTTCTGTGCTGCTCGTGTCTGTTTGTTTGGGTGATCGTGCAGGTGTGCATGTGCTTGGGACAGATAGGGTGCCAGGAAGTGTGGATGGGGCAGAGGTAGGAGGGGTGAGGGACTGTTGGAGGAGGGACACTGCTGCCGTCAGGGAGGAGTCCATGGACTTATTGCTCCTCTGTAGGGCAGACATACCCGTCGAGATGCCCTCCATGAACGACACCAGCTGTGTCAACAGAGTGGTGTGTGCATGGAGGACACTCAGCATTGCTGTCTGCCCTACATGGAGCTGGCGAAGTAGGTACACAGACTACTCACTCAGGGCAGCAGGGGACACAGGGGCAGGGGGTGCGGTGCCTGGCACGAAGGAGACACGCTCCCGAACTTAGGAGCCTCCACGGACCTCTGGAATGGGAGCCAATGGGAGGGCGGTGGTGGTGGTGGTGGTGGCGGGCCAGACATACTAGCTGGGGTGTGGTGGCTGCTGACACCCGCCTCCACAAGGGAGTCATCCTCTGAGCTGCTGTGGTCCTCAGCTGAGGTGGATGGTGCTGAGGACTCCTCGGTGTGGCTCCCCTCGCCCTCCGTGCCACTGGGTCCCTCCGACCACTCATCGGCTGCTGACCCAGTCTGGCTCTGCAGCTCATCCTGGTCCGTGGAGCTGTCCCCTCCTGTGGCCGTGGATGTATCTGCAAACAATTAGGGAAACAGACAAACATCAGTCACCTGCACTGACCGCACACACCACAGTAAGTACAGCACATTACAGAGCAAGCCCTGGCATCCTTAGTTGAACATTGTCAAAAGTCCTCACACAGATTAGGAGAAGCCAATTGTCAGTCTGATGGTCAACCATGGAACTCACACCCCTCCTGCCCTTGCACCCATCTGTCTGGTGCCTGTCTGATGGTAATACCCCAGTGTGGACACATGCACCACCTACACAGTTGTTGGACATTGCAGAGAACACAGTGAAGTATGTGAACATGCACACATCACATCTCTTGCCACTGAGTCAGTACAGGTGTCCGGTTAAAGGGATGGCCAGAGTCTAATTAGAAATGCATGTGATGCATACCAGCACCAGACACCATGATGCACCCATGTCCGGATATTCAATGCCACAATGGGGTGCATGTTGCACATGTCACTCCCCTGCAGGATCACTCTTAGGAAGTTTAATGCCATGGCACAGGCATGCCTGCAAAGTCATACATCACTGTCTCCAGTCACATGGGCATGGCAGCCAGCCAACAACAGTCTGCACTGTGTCACAATCCTAGGACATGGGGAATGCAAGTTATGTAGCTGACAAGTGCACATGTCCATCCCCACAAACCACATCATCTGAACTCTTATTTGTCCACGTCATACCAATTGAACATATGGGAGACATGAAACACAACTCTCTGAACCTGAGCACCTCACAGTCTGCTGTGAATGAAAAACAGCTGCCTGAAATTCACAGTCGCATACACCTGTGTGCACAGTCAAGTGATCAAACACCTATAAGTCACAGAAGTATCGTCTCTCATGGTCACATCTCAGATGGCATGCTGAGCCCTAACCGATAAACATCCCAGTAGTCCTGACAACGAAGCCACAGCACAATGACACAGAGGCAGACACCTGAGGGAACATTTCACTGATCACAACATGTCAGCTGATACACGGGAGTGGGAGTACAGAGTGTATTGTATGCCCTGGAGTAGGCATGACTGTCCTGCTCCACCTGAAAGAGGGATGAGCCCTGGACAGTAGGCAGGTGGCTAAGCATGTGTGACACACTTGATATACATACTCCTGAGGCCCAAACATTGTTCCCACCCGCAGCATGGGAGTGTGCCAAATACCCCAGGGACATGTGGTGATTCAGATCAGCAAGTGGACCACATATCAAAGTTACACCCAGATTACATGTCAGGACTTAGGCATTGTGTGAGCAATTGACCCACCCATGAAGCACACCACAAAGTCACGGGAACAAATGCTGTCCCCCACCTTGAGCAAAGAAAATGCAAGGACACAGTACCCAAGTGACACAATTTCCTGACTGTAAGGACCACACCTGCGTATCAGATGAGGAGTGGGCATGTCACAATTGAGGGACATGGGTCCTGGACCACAAGACTGATGTACTGTGGAAGTTTAACCAGGCCAGAGGAGGGCACATAGCATGTCAGACAAAGTTCACAGTGCAGTCATGGACTCACCCCCTCCTTGCTGCTGTCTGGCCTTCAGCTGCCCATCCAGATCAGGGAAGACCACCGCCAGGATCCTGAGCATGTGGGGGTCAGGGTCCGGTGTCCGCCCCTCCTGCGAGGAGGTGACAGCTTCAGCTGGACCCTTGCGATCCTCCGGGTCCAGCCACGAAGGTCCTTCCACCTCTTCTGGCAGTTGCGGATCCGGCGCTTGTAGACCCCCACGGATCTTACTGCCCGGGCGATGGTCAGCCAGATTTCCTGCTTATGGTGGGCATCAACCTGTGAGGATGACAAAGTGAAAAGGCCATTACTACACATGCAACATATCCGTGCATCACACAGTTGGATATACATGTCTCAATCACAGGGGCATATGATGTACACAGGCAGTGCAACGATGGCTATGAACAGTTTGCCAGCAGTTACTACATGGTATCATTGCATGGGAAGTAAACCTTGTTGGAATGCACTGTTACTGCACTGTACCTGTTCAGTGCATGTGACTACACACTTTGGGGGTGAGAACTACTCAGTGAGCATGCTAGCCAGTGGTGTGCACACTGGAAGTCTTGCTAGTCAGACAACATGCACAATTAGTAAGGCAGTGGACAGCACACTCACCTGCTCCCCTGTTTTCCCATACAGCTTGCTGTACTGTGGAAGGAGGCTGTCCAGCAGGGCCTGGTTCTCCTCAAGGCTGAAGGCTGGGGCTCTCTCCACAGTACGTGCCATTGCAGTAGCCAGAGGATGCAGAGACAGCAGCAGTGTTGGTGGCAGATGTCGTCCTGGAGCATGTAGTGCAGCCAAGTGAGCCCTCAGGGGAACAGCCAGCATTATATGTGTGCTGCAGAGGCAGATACTGTCCCATGTGTCCAAAGTGATAGGTCCAAGTCGTTTGCATCTTCTGAATCTGGCCAATCCATGGAATTGCACCACTAATACATGCCCACAGCATCCTTCAAAAGTTCAACTTCATGACACCCATAAATTTGCAACATTGTTGTGGCTGGCCAACTGAATTCACTGCATCAGACTCGATGAAGCTTAGAAAACGCGTCCGTTGACATGCCAGGCCCCAGCCAATGCGTGCGCACCGATCGGTCCATTGCTGTACAACGCGTATTCCGGGATACAACGTGTACCCGCTCACAACAGATGCAATGGGCAGTGCGGGCACACCGATCGGTCCATTGCTGTACAACGCGTACCCGCTCATTACAGATGCAATGGGCCGTGCAGGCACACCGATCGGTCCATTGCTGTACAACGCGTACCCGCTCACTACAGATGCAATGGGCCATGCGGGCACACCGATCGGTCCATTGCTGTACAATGAGTATTCCGGGATACAACGCGTACCCGCTCACAACAGAAGCAATGGGCCGTGCGGGCACACCGATCGGTCCATTGCTGTACAACGCGTATTCCGGGATACAACGCGTACCCGCTCACTACAGATGCAATGGGCCGTGCGGGCACACCGATCGGTCCATTGCTGTACAACACGTACCCGCTCACTACAGATGCAATGGGCCATGCGGGCCCACCGATCGGTCCATTGCTGTACAACGCGTATTCCGGGATACAACGCGTACCCGCTCACAACAGATGCAATGGGCCGTGCGGGCACACCGATCGGTCCATTGCTGTACAACGCGTATTCCGGGATACAACGCGTACCCGCTCACTACAGATGCAATGGGCCGTGCGGGCACACCGATCGGTCCATTGCTGTACTAACGCGTATTCCGGGATACAACGCGCACTCCACTCACAACAGATGCAATGGGCCGTGCGGGCACGCCGATCGGTCCATTGCTGTACAACGCGTATTCCGGGATACAACGCGTACCCGCTCACAACAGATGCAATGGGCCGTGCGGGCACACCGATTGGTCCATTGCTGTACAACGCGTACCTGCTCACAACAGATGCAATGGGCCGTGCGGGCACACCGATCGGTCCATTGCTGTACAACGCATACCCACTCACAACAGATGCAATGGGCCGTGCGGGCACACCGATCGGTCCATTGCTGTACAACGCGTATTCCGGGATACAACGCGTACCTGCTCACAACAGATGCAATGGCCAGTGCGTGCACACCGATCGGTCCATTGCTGTACAACGCGTACCCGCTCACAACAGATGCAATGGCCAGTGCGTGCACACCGATCGGTCCATTGCTGTGCAACGCGTATTCCGGGATACAACGCGTACCCGCTCACAACAGATGCAATGGCCAGTGCGTGCACACCGATCGGTCCATTGCTGTACAACGCGTACCCGCTCACAACAGATGCAATGGCCAGTGCGTGCACACCGATCGGTCCATTGCTGTACAACGCGTCCCTCTACAGGTCACTCGCATATGTCACCATGCTTGTCACTGGTGAACGTATGCCAGCCACATATACTTGCCAGGGACTCAGGGGCACACCTACAACACCACACCCAGTCCACACTGTATCCTAAGGCATGTAAGGCTGCATTACCTTTTCTGTGAATGGGGGTAAACATGTGGTTTTTGGGGTGGCACATGGGGGCAGCCACTCCCAGGCTGTGCACGTATTCATGGGAACAGGATCCATTGTGTGTTGTGCACATGACCACTGTGATGTGCAAGTGTTCATTTTGGTGCATGTGGCATGGTCACATTTCCAGGTTGTGTATGTGTATGACATGTCACATACCCCCAGAGTCCCCTGTGGGAAGGCATGTACGTCACAGGGTGACCCATTGCCACAATAGTGATGGACCTCCACAGTCTGTGTGCATGTTGTGTTTCCGATGTCTCTAATTCCATGTGCACAATGGGAGACAGTCTCCACATCAACGTTGTTTGTGCATGGAATTTGATGTTGTGCGTGTGTGTCACAGACGTCCATGTCTGTCCTGCGGAGGCAACAGGGGCCACTACCTGTGGGAGTCATGTTTGTTTTCCTGACGTGTACATGATACGCCATGTCATGCCAGTGTCCATGTGGCAAGACAGGGTCACTGGGAATCTACCTGTCAATGAGCTGTGATGCCTGTGGCGCATCTGTCCAGACATGTCACTGTGGTGTGTGTGTGGAACGTGACAGCAGTAAATGGGTACTGTGACACAGCCTAATGGTTTCCCATAGCACAACCTGGAACCTGTTGTCAACACATGTTGAACTGAGATGTTAGATGATGTCCATGTAGGTGCCATATATGTCCATACAGAACGGCACACACATCAAGTACTTGTGCCTCATAATGATGTATCATGTGAAATTGAGTATGGTGAATGGCACATATGTGGGGTGACTGACAATCTTTCTTTCTTCACCTATGCACTGCAGGGCACCAGCTGTCCATAGACCATTCCCTGACCTGGCAACGATGGTGGAACGTGACAGCATCCGACGGTACCGCTTCACCAGGCAGCTGATTGAGGATTTGGCAGTGCGCTTGGCCCCACATTTGCAACCTGACCGGCAGTACCCTACAGTGCTGACCCCCAAGGTGAAGGTGATGGCAGCCCTACACTTCTTTGCCACCGGTACCTTTCAACACACTATTGCGACTGCTGGTGGGATGTCACAGACTATGTTCAGCCGTGTGCTACGCGATGTTTTGGAGGCAATGTTGAGATGCCTGAACCAGTACATCTATTTCCCTACACGTCAACAACTCACTGACGTCAAGAGTGACTTCTATGCCCTGGGGAGGACGCCACATGTCATTGGCTCCATTGATGGGACACATGTGGCTTTGGTACCACCATAGGCACATGAGCAGGCATACAGGAACAGGAAACATTATCATTCGATCAATGCTCTGGTGGTATGTCTTGCAGATATGAGCATCTTACATGTGTGTGCCCGTTTCCCTGGTTCGGCACACGATGCCTATGTGATGAGGAGTAGTCGCATCCTGAGGATGATGTCACAGATGCAGAACCAGCGTGCCTGGCTTGTCGGTGTGTACTGACTTTGTACCATTGTGTGTGTTCTGCTATGTTGTATTCCGCCCTCTTTTCCAACTCAGCTAATGTGCAATTGTCTGTCTGTAGGTGACTCCGGATACCCCAACATGCTGTGGTTGCTGACACCCTCAGGAACCCTGTGACACCAGCCCAGATGCGCTACAATGAGGCACATGGTCGGACCAGGAGAGTGATCGAGCACACATTTGGTCTCCTGAAGAGCCGCTCGCTGCCTGGACAAGACAGGTGGGGCCCTCCCATATGCCCCAGCAAAGGTGTGCAAGATTGTCATCGTCTGCTGCATGCTACACAACCTGGCAGTGCAGAAGGAGTTGCCTCTCATCCTGGATGACGATGACCAACATCCGCCACCTGTGGAGGATCCTGGCCTGGGCCACGATGCCAGTGATGATGATGATGATGATGGTGATGTCCGCACACAGCTCATCACCAACTTCTTCAGCTGAATGTGAGTATCCAGAGATGTCATGTCAATGATGTGTGTTTGCGTGATATGTGTTGGTGGTGCTCTGGTGCTGTTTGAGTGTGGCCATGTGCTACTTGACTGGAAGCGTGCAGCGATGTGTCCTTACGAGGTAGTCTGTACTCCCCAACAGTGTTGACATGCTAACTTGGTTTTCTGTGAGTATCTTGTGACATGTATTGGCCATGAGTATTGCAGTTCTATCCTGTTCTTCCGTGCTTTTGACTGTGTGTCATGTCTGTCCTTCACAGGGTACTTTCAGAGTTGTTTAGAATTAACAACGATACTTTGACGGCGGACTGCTGTTTCTGCACCTCACACTAGTTTCAGTTAAATCAGGTTCCTTGCGCAACTAGCCCTTGCACCAGCCGTCGGGTGATGCCTCTGTACGTCAGATCCTAAGCAATTGAGGGGTTGGGCGTGCGCAGGCAATGAAGTCCAAGAAGTCAATGTTTAGTTTTTCAAATGAGTCTTTATTTTCACTTAATTAGTTCTCACAGGATTGAAGATTTTATGGACAGCCAACGCGTTTCGTTCTCATGATGAGAACTTCGTCAGGGCTCAGTAGGCGAATGTCATTCCTTTGATGTATACTAGGTAAGTTTGGCCTGGTTCCAACGTGACCTTTCGTGTAGGATTCGAATACGCGATCCCTTAACTAAGTCGGTGTTCCAGGTAAGTAATCTGGAAACACTCAGGATATCGCAAGGCCTCAGTTGGCCTAAGTAGCAAATCTCAAATTGCGAGTTCTCCTGCCGGAATGAGCGAGGGTTGTTTGTTGAACTGTGATCCCCCGACACCATGATTCAACTTCCAGGGTGGAAGCAGTCGTTTCCCTACAGGTGATGTGCCACACACCCCTAGACTTTATTTCTTCTACACTTGTTGACTGTGTGGCCACTGCCACGTAGGATTACCTTGCATCTGTAGTGGAAACAACATGTTGCAAATGTGTAATAAACCTGTGCTTCACTTTGGGTTGTGTGTTGTCTGTGGTCACACATCTGACTGACATGTGCTTACTGCACCTGTGGGCTAGTTAACACAGACTGTGAATAGGTGTGGTGTCTGTGCATTGCACTGTATTTCCTGGCAACATCAGTGTAGGTGATGAGTCTGATGGCCCTGGTGTGTATGTGTTGTGTAGCCCTAGTGGTGTGTCTCCCTCATATGTGTCACGTCGCCATGACTCACATGACGGTGTTGAACTTGTTGTAGCAGTTAGCATGCACAGTGTCATTTAGCAGATCACCATCTACATGACAAAAACCACGTTGGAATCACAACAGAGGCAAGTATGGTGTATTAGTGAGTTTATTTACAAACAGGTGTGAGGATAGTGCACAGGATGGTGGGTGCTGTACATTGGGATTGGAATCCAAAGTTCCCAGATGAGTTGGAAGGCTTGGTAGCAGAAATGTCCAGAGTAAAGTCCACAGTCATCTGATACATTGGGCCAACTTAAGCTCCCCATGTCATGTGGGAGAGTTGTGTTGCATTCGACAGGGTAAACAGTTTGCACACAAAGGAGAATTTCCAGAACAGGTGTTGGGTTCCTGGGGGATGTACATGACCATCGGCCTCTCAGTTTTCCTTCCTCGGACGACCCCTCTTCTTCTGGGGGGGACCCTCACGTGCAGGCTGCTGCGGTGCAGAGGACTCTCCGCCAGAGTCCTCCTCCCTCCCTGTGGCAGTTGCAGTTGTTGCAGCACCAGATGTTGTGGGCACACAGGGAGGTGTGGCCATGTTGGTGCTAATCTGGCGGAGGCATGTCAATATGTCCCTATGCACCGCTGTCAGTTCTTCCAATGTGTCCCACTTGGACTCCATGCCAGACATGTGTGTCTCCACACGGGACATGTGTGTCTCCACACGGGACATGTGTGAGTCCAAGCGGGCATGATGGGCAGCCTGCTGCTGTTGAATGTCCTTGAGGATCCCCACTACCTGGCTGACCTCTCCGGTTCTATTCTGGTATGCCTCAGCAATGCATGCCAGTTGTGGGTCATCATGCAGTCCAGGCCCCTCTGCAAACAGCGACCTATGTCTACCACCCCTCCCACCACCCCAGGCGACACGTGCGGGACCTGTGGTGGCATGCACAGGTGACCGTAGGCCCACTTGGGGGTTGTTACTGGGCTCGTTGTCTGTTGCTCCACGTTGGGCCGGGGTCCCTGTGCTGTTGTCATCGGTGGTCCTTGGTCTGTCTGTGTTGGCAGGAGTGGTCTGTGTGTTGGCAGTTGTTGGAGGGGTGGGTGCAGGGGGTGCAGATGTTGGTCCTGCTGGTGCTGCATGATGACTCGCACCGGAGGGGCCAGGTAGGTCTTCGCCATCCGAGGAGTGCAGAGGCTGTTCCACACCAGTGAGCTCAGGGTCCCCCGGAGCCTGGGACAGGGACTCCTCCTCATCTGCTGCTGTGTCCCCATCATCACCTGTTTTTGGAAGAGACACACAATGTATGTTATGTTTCTACGGGCATCAATGGTTCACACACCTGACAGTTGTGACTGTACCTCTGGATGCGGGCCTGTACATTGCATTGTCCTAAGTTGTCACAGTCAGAGGTTGATATTGGTGTAGCACATTGTCCTGCCAACCTGAAGCTTTTCTATGTGAATGTTGAGGTGTGTGCATGGCCAGCATTGGTGGTATTTGGTGGACATCCGGCCCTCCTTCTCCACCCAGCCCAGTTATCCCACCATGGAACGTGCTTCCATTGCAGGGAGTGCAAGTTGGCTTTCAGGATGTCAGTCAGTGGTGTCCTGCTGTTGGTTGGTGCACAGTTCCCAGCAGGGGCTTGTGCTCCCCACAGCAGTACGCAGTGTCAGCCATCTTGTCAGTTGTTTTCCACTCCCTGTGATGTGAGCATGGTTCAGAGTGGTGTTGATGGGTCAATTGTGAGGGTGACCAAAATCTGTGACTACCACTCCCATCATGCTATGGCCTACACCCCCTTCCCAGCATGCCCATACTTCCTTCCTTTTGAGTGGACTTCACTGTGTGTGAGTGTGACAGCAATGGCAAGATGGCTGACAGTGGTGTCCTGCTGTTGGTTGGTGCACAGTTCCCAGCAGGGCCTTGTGCTCCCCACAGCAGTACCCAGTGTCAGCCATCTTGTCAGTTCTTTTCCACTCCCTGTGAGGTGTGCATGCTTCAGTGTGAGCTTGCTGGGCCATGTGGGTGGGGGATGTTGAGCTGTGACAACCACTCCCAACATGCTATTGCCTACACCCCCCTTCCCAGCATGCCCATACTTCCTTCCTTTTGACTCTG
Source organism: Calotriton arnoldi (assembly GCA_963921515.1). Taxonomy (NCBI): domain Eukaryota; kingdom Metazoa; phylum Chordata; class Amphibia; order Caudata; family Salamandridae; genus Calotriton; species Calotriton arnoldi. Next base: position 342,034 of record CAWUFW010014914.1, read on the forward strand.
CTTCCCTGTGGGGTAGTGTGCCTGTGCTGACAGGATGGCTGACAGTGTTGTCCTGGCGTTTGTTTGGCTACAAGTCCCAAAAGTGTCCCTGTGCTTCACACAGCATAACCCAGTGTGGTAGTTCTTTGTGGGATATTTAATTAGAGTGTGAGGCAATACATTCTCCCAGGTGAGTTGTGTGGAGTTTGTGTTAAGGGGTGTGTGAGAAAAGCTGCTGGTAACTATGGTCAGAGCTGTCAGTCCTCCTTCCCACCCAGCCAGATATCCCACCATGGAACGTGCTTCCATTGCAGGGAGTGCAAGTTGGCTTTCAGGATGTCAGGCAGTGGTGTCCTGCTGTTGGTTGGTGCCCAGTTCCCAGCAGGGCCTTGTGCTCCCCACAGCAGTACCCAGTGTCAGCCATCTTGTCAGTTGTTTTCCACTCCCTGTGGTGTGAGCATGGTTCAGAGTGGTGTTGATGGGCCAATTGTGAGTGTGACCAATATCTGTGACTACAACTCCCATCATGCTATTGGCTACACTGACTTCACCAGCATACACAGAATTCCTTCCTTTCAGTGAGCTTCCCTGTGAGGTGGTGTTTTAGTGGTGGCAAAATATCTGACTGTGTTTGTTGGTTAGATTTGTGCCACTGCCTTGCTGTATTTGTAGTTAGGTTTGTACATATCTTGACACAGTTACATGTCACTATGAGATGGCATGTATTGTGTTTATCTGACTGACAGACAGATCTTGGGGTGATTATCGTTTGATTGCTGTGTATTTGCTAAGGGTGCATGGTTTGACTATCCCCTTGACAGTGATGTGTGTGTATTGTCACACAATATTCGGTATATTAGTTGTGTACTCACCAGGCTCTGGGATGTTTGATAGTCCATATACGCTCACTGGTGGTAGGATGGCCCGCACCTTCTCCTCCCAGGGCCTGAGGTATAGTGGTTTGGCAGGAGGGCCACTGCCAGTGTGCTGACTCAGGATGTAATCCTTCTTTAGTAGGTCCCTGACTCTCCTGCGCACGTCATACCACCTGTTCTGGATGTCTTCCTTTGTGCGCAAACATGGTGATTGTGCGTTGACCCTGTCGACGATCCTCTGCCACATCTTGGTTTTCTGCGACATGGGGGTCTGTTGTACCAATGTACCAAACAACTGGGGCTCTACCCTGAGGATCTCATCTACCAGGACTTCCAATTCACTGTCTAGGAACTTTGTATTCTTCTTTAGGGGCATGGTGACGGGTGGTGGTGGGGATTGATGTGTGTGTGTGTGCAGGTGAGGGTGTGTGAGTGTAGGTTTTGCTGGGTGTATGTGAGGGTGCTATTTGTTGAGGTGCTAATGGTGTGTGGCTTGTGTGATGGATGAGCTGTGAGTGTGTCTGTAGTTGCTGTGTGATGGTGTTCTGTGCTGGCAGGTCAGTTGAATTTGCAAAGGATCATGGTAGGGATTTGTGGCCTTTATATAGGTGGAGTTGGGGGTGTGTCCTTGTTCCATGTTTATTTCCCCTGTATTTATTGACTTTGTCATTGCTTGTTTGGCCCTTTTTTTGTTTTTTTCCTTAGTATTTTTTGTGCATGTAGGAGGCGTTCTTCGGACGGAGTAGGACGCTGCAGTTGTCTCGTGCGAGCTTCTCCGAGTCGTCCACGCTGTGTTTCTGCAGGGTTTCTTGTGCGGCGTACGCGTCGGTCGCCGAGTATTGGCTTCCTTCGGCTGGCTTTTGTATGTGTGTCGGTCGTTCGGCTTGCGCTCCGTGCGACTCGGTCTGGTTTTCCACGCATTGCATCGTACTGCGCGGGTCGGAGTTCGCGGGTACGTTTCGGTCAGGTTCATTCCTGGTGTGTGTCGGTCGGTTTGATTCGCGTGGTTTCCCGGCCGGATAGCTTGTTTCCGTGTGGTTCGGTCGTTCGGCTTGTGTTCCGTACGAGTCGGTCGTGATTCACATGCATTTCATCGTACTTCCCAGGTCGGGCAACGCCGGTACATGTCGGTCGGACTATATTCCTGTACCGAGTCGGTCGGTATATTTTCCGGCCCGAATCGGAATCGGCCCCTGAATCTGCATATTGCCCTCAAAAAGTCCTTCATGTTCCCATTAGTTGGTCTTTGCTAGTCCCTGTGCTGACCATCATGAGCATTACTGCAAACATTTGCATTTTGAGACCCCTCCTGCAGTTAGCGACCAAAGTTTTTGCCAAGCAATAGGGGCTTAGCCATCTCTAAATTCTCCCCATGTGCTACATTTTGCATTCTATACTGGGTGACTAAGTTTGTCCCTTAGCCAGTCAGGGTTCCAGGGGAGGCCCATATTGGTACCAAGTCTGTTTAATAATCGATCCCCAATACTCTCCTCAAGTATACCCATACTTTGTGTGCTGCAAGGGGAACTTTTAACCAAATTCACTTAAAGAAGTTTGGGTCTCCAAACTTGTACAGAAATTTCTCAATACCCAGATATGTTAACATAGCGGTGTAAATATGACCTAAATGCGAATCATCTGGTGTCCTAGCTAGAAGTCAAACGTTTTTAAATTGAAAGGCATAGCAATATAACTGGACATCTGGCAAAACTAAGCCACCCTGTTTTAGGTTCCTCCTGAGTTGTTTCCAGGAGATCCTTGCACCTTTGGACACTCAAACTAAACTAGAAATCCTTCCTTGCAGTTTACTGATCTGCTTGTCCCAGAATGGCAGCGGTATGGTATTGAACAAAAAAGTCACCTTAGGAAGGATCATCATCGTGATGATGTTTACTCTCCCATAGACACACAGTGGTGAATTCTCCCATCTCCTTTACAAACGTTTGATTTCTTTACTGACTTTAGCCAGATTTTTTCCAGAAAGGTCATCCAAATTGTGTGTTATTAGAACCCCCAAATACCTAATCTGACCCTTGAGGCGGTGCATCAAGGTCACACATATAATGGTATCTTGGTTGAAAAACCTGAGGAATCAAACAGAAACATAGACTGATTTAGCTGAATCGCCTTCACCAGTGGCTCTATATAGAGATTAAACAGTATTGGTGAAAGCGGGCACCCCTGTTTGGTGCCTCCGTGGAGCGAAAAAGCTTGAGTAAAATCCCCATTAACCAGTATCTTTGCTGTGGGTGCCTTATAAAGGGGTTGCATTATTTTCACTAAGTTAGCACTGACACTTAACATCTTTAATACATCCCAAAGGTATACCCAGTTGGCTCTGTTGAATGACTTAGTTGCGTCTACAATTGCCAAAACTGCTTCCAGCCATCAGTTACGGTCACTAGATGCCTTCTTGAACCAAGTCCAAGCTAAAGCTTATAAATCAGTACTGCTTGTTCCACAAGCTGTCAGGAAATCAAGGCTGAGATTGGAGCTCAGCCGGACCTGACGTGGCAGGGGGACCTTATAAAGTTATACCTAAGGATCCTGAGGGCCCCAGCTGACTCCCTAAGATACCAACTGAGATCCGTCTTTGAGGATGTAGGGACAGCTTGGCATGCCAATCTGGGCCACGGTATCAGCACTTTGAAGATAGAGGCAGCGAGCCTGCGACTTTTGGAACTCCCGTTCACTGCCTGGAAGAAAGCAATAAACAAACAAGTCCGTGAAACATCTTTTGCTCAAGATATCAAAGCCCTCCGCTCAAGCCCCAACTTAGAGCCACTGAACAAATCATACATGCCGGGGAAAGCCCAACTCTACCTTAGCGAGGCCCTGACACCGCAAGTCCGCAGTAAAATATTTTTTATGAGACTATTAACGCTACGTATCACTGAATTCAATCCAGCACGGGCACGCAAAGGGGAAAGTATAGAATGCAGGCTGTGCTCCTTTCAGAAGGAATCCTGGCTGCACCTCCTGTGCTGCTGCCCCAAACTAAATAATGATCGCAGGCGCCTTCTTCGCCCGATTTGTATTGCCAACGGGGCAAAGACCTGCAGAGAGGCCTCGGCCTTATGTTTCTCCAAATTAACGACAATGAATCTAGCAAGAATGGGGAAATTTATGCATCGGATTAGGATCGCCTTAAAGGAGTCACAGGAATGTAAGCCTGTTCCTGTAACGGATATGTCAAATGGTGCCGAAGCAATCAGGGTGGTCCCCGACAGGCACTAAGGGGTCCCACCCAACTACCCAGATCTATCAAGTCCGAGCATTTTAATGTCTGTATCAATGCTTTTAAGTATATATGAAATATGAGTATTATTGGGGATCGCACTATGCGCCCAAAGCGCTGTTGTTTTTACTGTAATGATTTTAATTAATCAATCAGTCAATAAAAACTACAATTGCCACTGTCAGGGAGGAGTTAAACATTTCAGCCAGGTCAATTGCTCCAGTAAGGAGATGAGTTAACACATGGAGCTGCCTAGCCAGGATAAAACCCTCCTGATCAGAATGGGCAACTGTATGGATTACATGCGATAGTCTCTTGGCTATAATTCCTGTGAAGATTTTGTAGTCACAGTTCAGTAATGATATGGGTCTATATGATTTGGCATTCTTAAGATCCTTTCCTAGTTTCAGAATCTCTTCCTGCACAAAAACAATCCTGCCTGTAACTCAGGCCCCCTTGCAGCATTGTGCAAGGGTGTTTGCATTGATGCTAGGCAGCGCTCGGTGCTCCAGCACAGGGAGAGAGAAGGAATGAGTCATATCTTAGTAGATGTGGTGCATTCCTGTTCTCTCCCTGTAATGCAGTGCAGCGCAGCAAGCTGACTTGCTGCGTTGTGTGACTTCTTAGTAAATCTCAGCCGAAGTGTATCTCTGCAGTCAATGAAAGGCTCCACCACATTTGTAGCACCAATCTTTTATATGTTTGGAACCATCACTGTTTCCCGATTCACTCATATGCTTAAGCCCTATTTACTCATGATTAAATGTGTTTACAGAAACTGCACTTTAATCTAGAAGAGACTGCGAGGCCTCCAGAACTGAACACTCCAGAGAGGCCTCAACACCCTACATCTTTCTCCAAAAACAGAAAACAAATTCCAGATGTGGTCTCCACAATATACATCACTCCACATTGGCCTACATTACAAGACTATGTGCCAGAGGTGGCCTTTACATCTATTAACAATGATCCAGTTGAGGCATTGAAAACTGAACAAAATACTTAAGTGAAAAAAGTTGTAGCAATATTCCAGGTGAGGCACTGAGAACTAGACACAATGTTCGAGAGGAGTCTGTCAGAACTGGAGGCAACATTCCAGTTTAGGACTTGTCAGTGAGTTGTACACAGTTCAGTAAAAACACAACCATTTTTTTGCCTAGTTTTGTTATCGCTCCCATTGATCTCCAAAGTTATTTTTACTTCTAGGCAGTCTTCTCATATTGTTTGACCACTTTGTAATCATACAATCTGAGAACTCAAAATTCTCAAGGTCAAGGGAAACTTGCACTGCTGTTGCTCGTACTCTTCCATTTCTGTTGAAAGGAAGGTTGTGCTTTGGCCTCGGATGTAACAGTGTTGTGTGTGTGAGCTACTGAACACTACTACACCACATACAGGAACATTTGTGCCTGTATGTGTGTGTGTTTGCGGGAATAACTGTACTGTTGATGCTACATTACTATGTTTGTTCTGTGCATTAGTGAAGCTTCCCATGCTGCTGCCTGTGCTAGTGATGTAGTAAAACTTGGTAAAATCTAACACCATTCAAAAGCCAAAACAATTGGATAACTCAATGCTTGTTTGTTGTTGAGGCTTCCAAATACACCTCTTGCCTTTTATATTTGTACTAAGTTAGCAGTAAACTGACTGATGACGTTTTGATATTACATCTGTTTCAGTTTGGTACAAATACATTGGAACTTTGCTTGCACAGATAGGAACATAGAATTGACTGGTAGTTTTTCTTTTTAATTTGTGGACATTGTTCTCAGCAAGCTTTTATGACATTGATGTTGAACTTCCATTAGACCAGTCTTTTGTTTATAATATTGCTTCACCTATAACTTAATGCTGCATTTTTTTATTGTTTAAAAAGGCTTTTTTATTTGATTGCAATGTATTAATTAATTGTGCAAGAAAGATTTGACTACGATATAATGTCACCCTGTCCCTAGTCAAACATTTAGCTGGCAGGACCACAGGGGCTCTGGAGCTAGGGATGTAGGAGGTGCTGCAGCACCCCACTTAATACCCTTGCAGGAGTTCAAAGGTGAATGATCAATAAATATGCCTTTCATTTTGTTTTTATAGTCTGGCTTGACAATGCAGCTGTTGCCTAGACAGTTATGCGAGCAACACTATCAGGGACTTTGGCTCCGTCCACATGTTCAGAGACTGCAGTACATTTTCTGATTGGGCTGAAGTTATCTGCTTCCACAAAAAAGTGCTTGCTTTCCACACAGCTGTGAGCATTTTATTTATCCAGCTGCTTGAGCTTCAACTTTTAGGGGCACACACCTGGCATTGTAATGCTTTTAAAGTGTCTTAGATAACTGGGTAGTTTATGGTGTTTTTCTCTGGTTGCAGCACAGATGGGAGGGGCTGTCATTAACCTACATGGAATTTCAGGTCTGGCTTCACTGTGCAACTTTTACCAGACTTTTTACCCTACACCAATATTATTCTACAGTTCTGTGCTTCCACACAAAAACATATTCTTTCCCATGTAGTATACTTGTAATGCTTCACATTACCATTCAATATTCCTTTAAAACCAGTCTGTTGGCATTGCTAATGCTTGTTATCTTGTATGGATTGCTGTGCATTCAATGATAGGGGTCAAATAGGTAATGTCTTCTGACAAATTGTTGCTTATTCTGTTTTTTTAACATGGAGATTTGTGTTTTCTTTTTATCTCATACTGCAAAGTGAGAGACTCTTTTCCTTGGTTAAGACTGTGAAAGAAGGCTGCAGCAGGGCAAATGTTTCCTAACCAATTTGAAATACTTGTAAATGAGCTTTACAAATATTTCTAAATGTATCAGCAGCAATTAAAGAGAGATGATTACTGAACGTAGGTCTAGTCAAATATTGGAGAAAAAACAGTAGCAATGAGAGAAATATTTTTTTCTAATTCTGGAGTGTGATCCAAACAAAGATTTTGATAGAATCAAAACAAGCAAAGACACTTTACTTATGTGATAAATGTGCACAGAAACAAAACGTCCACACATTGTTTCTGCACCATACAGGTTTAGACATAAACCTGTGTGCCTAATACAACTATAATTGTATTATATTGTAATTGCATTTATATAGCTCTTACTACCCCTGATGAGGGGTTGAAGCGCTTTTTCTGCGAGTAGCATGCTACTCCGGAACCAATAAACGATTAGTGGTGAATTAGTATAGTGAAATATGAAAGTAATTTGAGTGGTGGATATGTTAGTCAGTTATTTGGATTGAGAAGGATAGTGGAGAGATAGAAAAGGGAAAAATGTTTGCATATATATAGCGCTTGCTACCCCTGATGGGGTGCTGAAGCAATTTTTCAGCGAGTAGCACGCTACTCCGGAACCCATAAAGGATTAGTGGTGAATTAGTATATTGAAAAATGAAAGTAAATTGAGTGGTGGATATGTTAGTCAGTTATTTGGATTGAGAAGGATAGTGGAGGGATAGAAGAAGGAAAAAGGTTTGCATTTATATAGCGCTTGGTACCCCTGTTGGGTTGTTGAAGCGTTTTTTCGGCGAGTAGTATGCTACTCCGGAACCCATAAAGGATAAGTGGTGAATTAGTATAGTGAAATATGAAAGTAATTTGAGTGGTGGATATGATGGTCATATAATGGTCACTTCAATGGGACATTTCATTGATAAATGCGCTCTCTGTACATGGCTTTACTCCTGTATTCTGGACAATGTGCTGCACAATTCACCACTGAATGCATACTACAGCCCTACCATTCTCCTTCTGGATGGATGTGGCTCGTTTGCTACACTTGTCCTTCATGAAGTGCTTTTATTTTTCACAAACAGTGACCTCAGTGATGTGACATTGATGGTAGCACATCCACTCTGAAAACTGTATCAGCGCCCCTGCACCAGCGACTTTATTTTTGTTTCTGGAGCCTTTCACATTGAAGGAAATGAAACGGCGTAACCTGAAGTGACCCTAACTTAAAGCCGATGCATTCCCGCGTTTATCAGGCTCTCAAGCTTTTCATGAGAACATTTTCACTTCAGGCAGCCACCTTTATACCGAAAGCTCGCGCTCTGAACACCTCACGGCTCTTTATAGTTAAAAAGCAAAGGTACATTCTAATGAAATGTTCTGAAACTTCAGCTGGAGCAGTGTATCATTAGGGTAAGGTTACAAGTTAGCGGCAGTTTATCGCAGCCAAAGTGGCGATAGATATATCGCCCTATTCACAAGCAGGTGCTAACAGCCGATATCGCCAGTTTACCTGCGATAGCAGCCTCAAAAAACATCGCCTCGGATGACACCAGCAACTAACGCTAATGAGATGCAGAGTAGGCGTTCCCTTGCAAAAACCCGCGACAACACCACTTCGCAACATTCTCAACGACCAGCCAGATCGGCGATAAGACCACAAAACATGCGATAAGGCGCGTTAGCAGCAGGGAATTAACACCTGCTCCTACCTGGTATTAAGTCGGACCATAACCTGCACCAGAAATGGGAGCCCAGCCCACAGCCACACCAGAAGAGCAACAGATGCCATGGAGCTACTGATCATGCAGCCGGACACCCAAGAGGGCCACAACACCCACCGCCACCCCCCCATACCCTCCCCCCCCCGGGCCCTACCCCGGACAAAGATATTTGACATCAACTTTACGAAATCATTAACAAAACAATTTGCCTGATGTCGCACAAGTACAACAATTAACATTCATGTGTGGTCAGAAAAAGGAGAATCATTCATTCATCTCTTAATTCCCAAACAAATCATTACATTCAAATTTAACTTAAAACAAATATTTGGAAGAGTCATGGCGGGTCTTCTCTGGACAATCTGTAAGTCACAGCCTGCAAGACAAAATTCAAGATAAGAAGGTGTGTCATGCGCTCATCAAAGGACAGAGAGAGAAAGAGAGAGAGAAATAAAGGGAGAGAGAGAGACAGTGAAAGGAAGGCCCTTGGCACATACATGCCAACTGTTGTGTGTGTATCGCTATTGGTGCAGCATAAGCCTAAGGCCTAGCCCCAAATGCAGCATGAAAGCCACATCACATTTCCAGAATGCAAGCAATAGTCAGACTAACATCAGGGATCGAAGCTCCTTTGTCTCAATACATAAGGCGGAAGGACATCTGCACCTCCGACCTTGGTCTTGCATGCGGCAGGCACCCCCTGAGAGAGATACCACAGCAGATGATGACGACTCCCACACTACGTACAGCCCACGAAAGACCAACGTATACACACCCCACACACAGAAGTCCTTGCCCGAAGTTATCTTGCATGGAATGTCCTTCACACTTACTCCCACATTAACCCAGGCGTACAACCGTTGCACACTAAAACAACTCATTGCTCCGAGCTGTGGCATTTCATCCACAGAACTGGCGCAGGTCAGAACAGTGCCGCTTCAACCAGGGCCACCAACGCAATGGGAGAACATCCCGGGCACATGCACATCCCCTGTCACGTGGAACTGTACCGTGCACGTATGCTGCATTTGTTGGGGGCACTGCCACTGGCAGTGTTGCGCATCAGTTACCGTCTGTGCTTCCATCTAGCGTACGTCACCTGCATCCAGCCCTGGTTCCACTGCCGATCATGCATATTCGAGTGGCCCATGGATGTCTGCCTATCCAACACAACAGTAGCTGAACTGAATTATGACTTGTGTGTGCGCCCCCTGTTGGCACACGACCAGGAGTGTAACCGTGATACCCGTTCATGGGATGCCTTGATATTTGGCATATGTGCTGGCAGTTGGGCATGGGAGATTGCACAAGTCCTTGTGTGCAGTGACCACATCGAAGCGCTCCCCCATTGGGCTGTGTTGCGGATTGGTGAAACAGCGTGGATGGAGCACATCTGTCCGGACCAGTTAATGGATTGGCTCGCCCCCGTGTTCGTTGAGGCCGACAACGACATACTCTTGGAACTGATTGCCCAGGAAGCTGCGCTCGCATTCATGGACGAGTAACTACGTTCCTGCAGCCACAACTGCTTGTAACCCAGAGCACAGGTCCCAACACCTTCTTGCATCTTGGAGAAATGGTCACATATCCCACCACAACAGTGGACATGGCTGTATTCGCCTGGACTCAGAATGCATGTGCGTGCACCTACGCGTGTTGACACACACCTGTGCAAGGTGAGGCAGTCCCATGGGCGGAGCTGGACAGCGTTGCTTGGCAAGGTTCCTTACTCTGACATACTGCTGGAGGGAGTGTACACACATGGCAATGTAGTGCTACATGTGACCTTGTTGGACCCTTTCACCTGCTCACTGTCAGCAGAGCAAACAGTCTGCGCAGTCCGGTGGTACAGCACAATGCAGATCCCATGGGCTGTGAGTCGTGTCCCCTGACACGGGGCAATGAGCATACACCAAACATCACATGACTCATCCAGCAAGGCAAGGTGGGCTGAGACGGTTGCCATCCGTAATGATTGGTGTTCATTTTTGCCTCCCCTGTTCTTGCACCTCTACATGTTCCCATGCTGCCTGTTAGTGTCTGAAGAATTGGTCTGCATGTTGTGGCCCTTGTCTTGCCCGTACTGACACGCACATGCAAATAAAGTCTACGCCACTTCACTAGTGTTCAACTGTGATGAGTGTTGATTAGAATGCCAAATCCTGTGCCTCAATGAGCATTGTCCGTACACAGGGAGAGACTGACTGACGCATTTCATTTAGGGGTGAATCCCTATTGCCAGCTCCACCTCTGTAAGCCAGACATTGTGGTTGGGAGAGTTGCTGGTGGACCGGTGCTCTTACGTGTCTTCAGCAATGTGAGTATGGTGTCCAACTTCTTGCCATGTGGATCAATGTGATCCATCAAAACAGGCTGTGTCCACACAGTTGAGTGTGAGTAGGTATGCGAAGAGATGTTCTGTTGTCACATGTGATGGGGGACACTACTTTAGGCCTGCTACCGATTTAGACATTCTTACACACATCCCCATTTAATACATGGACGTGGGGGTACGTTGGGGGGTTGCAAGATTGTTGTTCATGGGCAATGAGGCCACAGCTAGCTCACACGTTCACAGTCATCTAATTGGTCATGTGGGTCAGGGTCAAACATGCGCATTGATGTCATTTCCCAGGGTGTACCTTTTTGTGCAATCAATGTCCCTACTTTAATCCATACTCTTATACTTGATTGAACATAGACATGACACATCTGTGTGATTTGGAATGTTTTATTCACATTATGTGGAGTGTCGGAGCTGGAGCAGTACATGGCCATGCAAACCCCACATAACATGGTTGCCCAGTGGAGGGCCAACCAGTGTCCTTTGGGGAATGACAATTTAATCGGAAGAGGAAGAGTTCAGTCCGCAGCCTGATTGCTGTGTCATTGGTAACCAGTGCGGATAAGGCAGTCCATGTCGGGGTCAAGGTGAAAGTCGCAGAGTGTTTCGGGGGACAGTGAAAGGTGTTGTTCCCGGGCATGATGCAGAGGGCTGAACCAAGCAGGTACAGGCCATATGGTGGGGATGGATGCTACAACCTCCTTTCTCAAACAGAGTAATTGCCATCCAGATCCTAGTCCTCTGATATGTCTTCTGTGTCAGGTGTGTCAGGTGTGTGTGGTGGTGTTATGGCTGCATCACTGTGTGCCACTGACACATCAGGTGGTGGAGGTGGTATGGCTGCATCACTGTGTGCCACTGACACATCAGGTGGCAGAGGTGGTATGGATGCATCACTGTGTGCTACTGACACATCAGGTGGCAGAGGTGGTATGGCTGCATCACTGTGTGCCACTGACGCATCAGGGAGCGGAGGTGGTATGGCTGCATCACTGTGTGCCACTGACGCATCAGGGGGCGGAGATGTGTGTGTCGAAGTTCCTGCAGCAGTCATCTGGGACAGGCTCTGTGGCAGCAATGGCGAGATGATGTTATGCAGGGCATGGTAGATTCCAGCTACATCTCGCTGGTGTACAGCCGTGGCAGCCATCCTTCCAGCCTGTATCCGCTCCATGTTCTCCATTGTCCTCAGCATCTGTGCCAACTCTGTGCTGCCATCGCTGGAGCCTGCCTGACTAGACAGTTTGTGTATCCGGGTAATGGCTCCAGCGAGGTCAGCCAGGGATTGTTGTAGAGCATGGAAAGGACTGTGGGTGTACGTTAGGGACTGTAAGTGGTCCCTGATGGGACTCATACACCCACATATGGCATCAAGTTTGGCTGCCATGAGGTCGAAACCCACCGCACCTGTTCAGCCAGCCCCCTCTGGCAGTCTGACACACGGCGTTGGAATGCCATGTGTCTTTCCGTGAGGTGTTGGGAGCCAGCCGTGGTGGTGGGTGCTTCCTGCTGTGTGGGCTGTGCAGGGGTTGGGGTCACCTCGAAGCAGCTGGGCTGCCCTGCTCCTGGAGGTGGGGTGCGGAGGCTGTCCACGAGCCGTTGGAGGGTGTCTGAGCAGATGGCCAGGGGTTCCTACTCATCATCACTGAAGAGATGTCTGGTCTGCTCTGCAGGAGGTGTTGATTGTCCCTCTGCAATGTAAAGGGGAGATGCAGGTTAACAGTGTGTTTGATGTATGTTGACGCATTGTACATGTTTACATACAGACTGCATGACAATGTACATTGTGACTGTTTTGGATGAGCTGGCTATTTGATGGGGACAGTGGTCATTTCGACTACATGACGGATGTGAGGTTGTACTCGTACATTATCATCTCACAGTTTCCTGCTATGCCAGATGTGATTGGCCAGTTTCTACGCACAAGCGGCACCAGTTGTGTCCTCTGTTCTGTAGTGAAGGTGTTGCACTCTGTACCACATTGTCGTCAATGTTGATGTGCTGTGATTGCTATGTGTGTGTGCTGCATTGTGGGAGAGTCGCCGCTGCAGCTCAGATTCAGCAGCCCCTTATCCCTTTGGGGCGGTGTGCCTTTGACATGTCTGCTTTTGAGGGGCTGAGATGTTGGCGACTTGGCTCATTTGTGCTCTTGGACGGTTTTTGTACTCTTGTGCATTGTTTGTCTGCAGATGTGTTGTTGACTTCAGGGGTTGTATGTGCACGTGGATGTGTCAGAGTGTGACCTGCTCCTTTGAGGATGTGATCCACACTGGGCCCCCTCAGTGTTGTGTCGTGCACCATGTCATGTATTTTGACTGCAGCCATGCTATTGGTCATGCAGTGTCACTTGCATTGTCAGTGTGGCTCACAGAGCAGCTGCTTTGCTGGATTCGGCACATGTGCATGGGTAGGTTGTGATATTGGTGATAGGGAGGGGGTCCCTTTGTGCACATAGTGGACGGGGGCCTACTTGGTGTTTCTATGTGTGCTGCAGTGTCCCAAGGGTATGAGGGACATGTTCCACAATCATTGTGGGTGTGCAGTGTGCTACACATAATTGTGCATCTGTGCCATTGTGCCCATCTCCATCCGTCCCCCCAGTCCCTGGTCGTTACTCACCCTGTTGCTGTTGGGTCAGGTCATGTTGGGCTGTGTCCGGACCCCCAACTCCTTGCACTGTCTCCACACTGATGACTTTGGCCACCATTTCCTCCAGCTCATCCAGCTCCTCCTGTGGCGCAGGACTCCCACCTCCAGTCGCCGTTGCTGCCTTCCGGTTGGCAGCGAGTTTCTGCTCGGTTTGGCTATTGACATCATGCCAGCGCCTCTTGACCTCCTCCATTGACCTCCTCAACACTCTGACTGCATTCACGTTGTTCACGATCGACTGCCATATTTCCGTTTGTGTTGCCAATGACACAGTGGAGGTGACGAACAGTTGTTGGTAGTGTTCTATTACCTCCGTGACGATGATCCTGTTTTCCTGCGGACTGAACCGCATCTTCCTCTTCTCCTTGCCCTTCCCCGACCCCGAGGTTTCTTGCTGGTCGTCTGTGGGGCTTGTGGGGTTCGCGTTGTCCTTTGCACTCGATCCGGGTGCATCCATGGTGCTACACAGTTTACTTATTTTTTTATTTTATTTTTTTCTGCTTTTATGGTGCATTTTCCCGCATGACGCGTGGGAATTGCAGGCCTGTTGCTGGTTATCGCAGATTTCTTTATCGCGGTTGGCCACATCGCAATTTTATTCGCGTTCGTGTTTCGCGTTTTTTTTGCCACCACTGTTATTTTATCGCGGTCATTTGACGCGTTAGCGTGTGACTATCGCATGGTACCGCCGTGTTGAGAATAAAACGTTAACACGCCGTTATTTTCCCGCGATGGACTGCGATGTGCAAAGTTGCGTTAAGCTAATTTTGCGATAATTATCACACGTTCTTGTGAATATCCCCCTTGATTTTTGGAAGATTTCCGAGATAAATTTAGTTAACCCAATTACCTCTGTTTTCAAGTATGTACATTCTCCTTCAACCTTAGCTTCAGACGGAACAGTTGTTAAATTTCTGCACGTATGTGTGTGTAAATGCATAAAACGGTTGTGCATGCATGGACTAACAAGCATTGTCAACGTCAATATGTCGGTCTTTCATATGGTAAAGCATGCAAACACAGGCATCCACAAAATACTTTGTCAGTGATGGTGAATGTAATGGTGGTGTTGTAATCGTGATGTGGTGGTGGTGGTTTTGGTAATAGTGATGGTAATGGTACTGGTAATGGAGGAGTGATATTAATGGCGATAGTGGTAGTAATGGTGGTGTGATAATGGTGGTGGTAGTGGCAGTGATGGTGGTTGGTGAACAGACAGAATATCGAGTTTTTTTTATCGGAGTACCATAATATCGAGTTTTAAATATCGAGGTACAAGAATATCAACTGCAAGAATATCGTGGACCAGAATATCGACAGTAAGGTAAGAAATATCGGTTTTTTTAAATTTCGAAGACAGTAATATCATTTGTAAAAATATCGTTGTTAATAATATCGATGTTTATATTAGTGTTATGTATTTTAGTATGTATTTTAAATGTATGTGTTCTATATTTTTGTTTAAGTATTGTATTTATTTTTTAATATATGTATTACATTTTTAGAAGTTATTAATTTTTTTTAAAGTAAGTCTTGCGTTTTAGTTCCCGTAGCGGGTTGTGGGTTTATAGGGGAATAGGGTGGGAAGTAATTTAATTATAATAAATGTAATAATAGTTTTTAGAACTTATTAATTATTTTTAATTACATTTTGTGTTTGTATTCCGTAGCGGGTTGTGGGTTTATAGGGGAATAGGGAGGAAAGTAATTTAATTATAATTAATGAATTAATATTTTTGTATTAATTAATAATGATATATTTAATATTTTATATTGTTAATTGTGGTAATTAATTTATTAATAATTAGTTATTAATTGGTTGTTAATTATTAATAATTATTTGCAAAATAAATTAATTGTGTTATTTTTTTAGGATTAGGTTGTGGGTTTATAGGGGAATAGGGTGGGAAGTAATTTAATTATAATTAATTAATTAATCATTTTTATTAATTAATACTTGAGTATTTATAATGTTATATTATTAATTGTTGTAAATAATTTATTATTAATTAGTTATTAATTGTTTGTTAATTATTAATAATTAATTGGTAAATATGTAAATTGTGTTATTTTTTAGGAGCAGGTTGTGGGTTTATAGGGGAGTAGGGTGGGAAGTAATTTAATAATAATTAATGTATTAATATTTTAAATTTTTTAATATTTATGTATTTAAAGTTTTATATTGTAAATTGTGGTAAACAATGTATTGTTAATTATTTATTAATTGGTTATTAATAATGATTAATTAATTATTAATTATGTTATTTGTGTCATTTTTTTAAGAGCAGGTTGTGTGTTGATAGGGAGTAGGCTGGGAAGTAATTTAATTTCAATATATTTGTAAAACATTTTATTATAAAATTTATTTAAAGTTGTTTTATACTGTTATTTGTGTGAATTAAATTATTATTTATTGTTTTTAAATTGCTTGTTAATTTTAATTAATTAATTAATAATTAATTATGTTAATAGTGTTATGTTTTAGAACATTGGTGGTGTCATTTATAGTGGAATATGGTGGGAGGCAAATTTTTGATAATTAATTAATTGTTTGTTAATTACATTTTAAATAGTAAATGATTCCCCTATGCAATCCAACACTTTCCCTACTGTTGCACTTGCTGGAGTGGGAATAGTAAATTATTCCTCTCCGCTATCCAACACTTTCCCTACTGTTGCACTTGCTGGAGTGGGAATAGTAATTTTTACCCCTACGCTATCCAACACTTTCCCTACTGTTGAACTCACTGGAGTGGGAATAGTAAATTATTCCCCTCCGCTATCCAACACTTTCCCTACTGTTGCACTCACTGGAGTGGGAATAGTAATTGTTACTCCTCCGCTATCCAACACTTTCCCTACCGTTGCATTCGCTGTAGTGGGAATAGTAATTTTTACCTCTCCGTTATCCAACACTTTCTCTACTGTTGCACTCCCTGGAGTAGGAATAGTAAATTATTCTCCTCCTCTATCCAACACTTTCCCTACTGTTGCACTTGCTGGAGTGGAAATAGTAATTTTTACCCCTATGCTATCCAACACTTTCCCTACTGTTGTACTTGCTGGAGTGGGAATAGTAAATTATTCCCCTCTGCTATCCAACACTTTCCCTACTGTTGCACTCACTGGAGTGGGAATAGTAATTGTTACCCTCCGCTATCCAACACTTTCCCTACTGTTGTACTTGCTGGAGTGGGAATAGTAAATTATTCCCCTCTGCTATCCAACACTTTCCCTACTGTTGCACTTGCTGGAGTGGGAATAGTAATTTTTACCCCTACGCTATCCAACACTTTCCCTACTGTTGCACTCACTGGAGTGGGAATAGTAAATTATTCCCCTCCGCTATCCAACACTTTCCCTACTATTGCACTCACTGGAGTGGGAATAGTAATTGTTACCCCTCCGCTATCCAACACTTTCCCTACTGTTGCATTCGCTGGAGTGGGAATAGTAATTTTTACCCCTCCGTTATCCAACACTTTCTGTACTGTTGCACTTCCTGGAGTAGGAATAATAAATTATTCCCCCCCGCTATACAACACTTTCCCTACTGTTGCACTTGCTGGAGTGGGAATAGTAATGTTTACCCTATGCTATCCAAGACTTTCCCTACTGTTGCACTCACTGGAGTGGGAATAGTAAATTATTCCCCTCCACTATCCAACACTTTCCCTACTGTTGCACTCGCTGGAGTGGGAATAGTAATTGTTACCTCTCCGCTATCCAACACTTTCCCTACTGTTGCACTCGCTGGAGTGGGAATAGTAATTTTACCCCTCCGTTATCCAACACTTTCTCTACTGTTGCTCTCCTGGAGTGGGAATAGTAAATTATTCCCCTCCGCTATCCAACACTTTCCCTACTGTTGTACTTGCTGGAGTGGGAATAGTAAATTATTCCCCTCCGCTATCCAACACTTTCTCTACTAAAGCACTCTCTGGAGTGGGAATAGTAAATTATTCCACTCCGCTATCCAAAGCTTCCTCCCTACTGTTGCACTCGCTGGAGTGGGAACTGTAATTTTTACCTTTCCGCTATTCAACACTTTCCCTACTGTTGCACTCCCTGGAGTGGGAATAGTAATTTTATCCCCTCCGCTATCCAATATTTTCTCTACTATTGCTGTTAATGTAGTGTAAATTGTGATTGTAAAAGAATAAAAATATTTTAATATTTTAATTTATTTTATATATATTTTATTTTCATTTTTATTTTCTGGTATATGTATATATATATGTATTTATAATTTTTAATATGTTTCTAACGTTTTATAATTTATTATAATAATTATTTATTAATATTATTAAGTAAATATATATATTATATTTTATATATGTATGTTTAATTTTGTATTACATTATATTTATTATTTCTAATTTTAAACATTTTATAATAATTATAACTCTTTTTTAAAAATTATATGTATTATTAACTTTATTTTATATTATTTTTTAAACATTTAAAAAAACTATATTTTTAACAACGATATTTTTTACAACGATATATTTTTTCCGATATTTTTGTACTTACCATGATGTAGATAGGATGTCGATATTCTTGACATCGATATTTAGGTCCCAATATTTTGGGACCTCGATATTGTGGTCGTCGATATTCTGTTAGTGATTCATGGTGGTTATAAGAGTGGTCATAATGCTGGTTGTAGTGAAGGTGGTGGTCATAACGGCCCGAAATTATGTGCACAGGAAAACATACTAAAAATACAACTGTATTAAAAAAATATATATATATTGGATTCCAAATTCATGAGAAGTCTCTCATGCATTGAAGTGAACACACTCTATAACAGGCAGAATGATATACCCAACAGCCAATAGAACGAGGTGAGAGAGTGATACCCCTGATGAGGCATTGAAGCCAAGGATCAAACAATGAGGTCAGAAGTGTAAGGAGAAGGCAATCACCCACTGTATGCATCATGACTGGTTGATGCAATCGCAGTGCCAAACTTAAAGCCAACAAATTCTGAAACTTCCAACCAGCCTGAAACCAAACCAGGTAGCGCATAGTTTTGATCCCTTATGCTTTGTGGCGCTATGACATCCACACTTTCATTTACAATTACGCACCATATTACGGATGCATCACTGGCACTTAAGAAGTCCTTTGACGGAGAAATTAAATATTATGGAGGGTTTTAATATATCAGATGATGGGGTACTTGAGGAAATACTAGCCGTACATAAGTAACACGAGAAAACCCCATCATCAACCTCCTAAAGTCAACCATTCAATGTGGACAGATCAAGGATTAGTGATTTAACAGTGATCAACGACAGTTCAGTCATCTTTCGAATGTCATGGGATGGGTCTGTAGGCTTCGTTGACACATACATCCACTAAAGAAATGAAAGCAGATGAGGTTTCCATTACCTCTTTTTTAATAAATAAGGGATTACAAAATCGAAATTTGTCATTCTTCTGTAATTCTTTGAAATGTTCTGTGGGAGGTTTCATGAAAATGGCTTTGCACAATAGAAAATCAAAGGATATTCCATTATGCTTTCTAATGCGTTTGTGCACCTTGTGTTTTTTTCTTGCAATTTCCTGTCAAACATATGATTTTATTTGTGGACGGTTTTAACCTTAGAAAGTTATTGGTTGAACTAATGTTTTCTAGATGATGTACTTTTAATTGATTTTAGCTTATGTTATTGTATGTCTGTTAATATGACTAGTGCTTTCAATAGGCTTTTTTAGAAATGATTGATACAAAGGAGAGTTTTCTATGTCTGACACCAACTCTTTTATGATTATATTTGTATAATCAAATAAAGATTTATTTGATTTGATGTGAAATGTTCTGTAATGCTTTGCAAATTTTACAGTCTTTCCACTTTGCTGAGGTTGAGAAGTTTTTTCAGCTTTGCCCAAATTCAAAAATTGTTGCAAAACATTTTTATTTGCAAAAACAATTTATTGTGAACATGTTTTTTTTGTATGTGAAAATGTTCCCAATGAAAGCATTTTTGCAGAGTTTTTTCCCCTGCAAAATTTACTTTTAAGGACTATTTTTTTTTTCAAAGTATATACTTCACTACTTTCACCAGATTTGTGAATTTTGGAACAATTTGAAGAAAACGTAATAAAACTTGGGGGGTGGGGGGACATCTGAACTCTGCTTCGCCATGTTAATAAGATAGAAGTTTACCTAATGCTCTCCCAGGAGACGTTCATGGCACTGATGTACCATATTTCAATTACCTAGGACTAGTTCCACTTTTTGAAACTACGAACGGCCCCGGAGTCACTCTCTGTGCTTGTGCAAAAGTAATAGCAGAGTCCTGCCCCTGAGAGGGAACTTTACTGAGGATGCACTGAAACACCGATGCACCACCCATGGAACGCCCCATTGACGCAAAGTAATGCAAGGCAGAGTATTGCTCTGTATTGTGTTACTCTTGGTTACAAACAACACAAATCGCCATTTGCATTGGTTTGTAAATATGAACTTGGATGTTGCGTCAGGTCGGCGTTTAAAAAGTAAAGCACAGCGGATGCAAAGTCTTTGTAAATCTGGGACCAGGCATCCTCGGTATTTGGCAGCCCAACTAATCAGCAATGTTAGCGGCTGGTTTGTAAGAAAAACTTTACACCACTGCATTTTATATTTTTTTCACAAATTATGCTAGTCAATATGTAGAACCATATGGCAGGCTCTGCATACGCAAGTTTACTTTTCAATTTCTAAATGACAAAATTATTTTTATGGACAAAATTGGACAGCTGTTGTACCGTACATGCCAAGTCACAATATAAATTTTAAAACATGAATTGGTACATTACAATTCGTTCACTGATATCACGGTATGTCACCCATCATTTGGACCCTGAATCAAGCCAATATTTGTATGTCTCCATAACCAACTCATATTCTAATGACTTCACAGTACAAGATTAGAGTAAAATACGTTTTTTATAGATAGATCCGTTTTGCTAGAGCCATAAAAATGGGTTGAAAATTTTGAAGACGGTTTCAAAAATGTGCTTGATGAGGAGCCAAAGATTACCCTTAACTTTCTGATCCGCTGCAGTGTCAGTTATGCCAATAGCTGTCTGAAAAAGTCACTCTAAATGCAGATGTGACCTTTTTGGGAGCTCTGCCAGTGATCAGCCCTATGTGACATAATGTGTCGGCACTACTTGGCCAGGATGGCATTGAGCTATTACCCTGCATATCAGAGAAGTGAGACAGTGGCATAAGCACAGCAGCTTTTTGAAGCAAGTCAAAGAGGAGATCAAAGATGCCTCAAATTAGTAATATACATACGTTTGATAGACCCATTTTGAAAAATTGGGATGTGTGATAAAATATAATAAAAAAAAAAAAATTATTTGTGATGCTGCAGCTGACCGTTTTCGACAAGAGCATTAACATGCATGATAGAGCCTTTAATAATGAACTGAAATGATGCACATCCAATGAGAACAACAAAAACTGAATATTTATTAAGCTGTTAAATAAGCAACAATCATTCTGAAATCACATAACTGTAATGAGAGAAAAAAGAAAAGAAAAAAAAAAACCGGCATCTACTTAATATATTATGCTATTCACTATTCTTCCCCTTTTTCCCAAATCTGCCAGATTTTCTTAAACCTTTTATTTGACCCCACTCTTTTTGCCCACAGTTTCTCATGGAATCTGACTTTACACATTTTTGCATACCATTGGGTAACAGTTGGAATTAATGCCGCTTTCCAATTTGCTAGAATCAGTGACCTGTCCACTAATGTAGCTATAACGAAACATTGGGTCTGCCCAATGGCGACATCGCTGGAGCAAGTTAAAATGCCAAATAGAGCTCCTACAGCATCAGGAGTAATTTTTTGTCCCATCCCGGTCCCGATTATGAGGAAAATGTCAGTCCAACAGGAAAACAGTTAGGGACAGGTAAGCATTGTGTGGAGCCAATCACCATCCTCTAGCCCACACATGAAGCATAAGGATGAAGCCCCACCAAACAAATTTTCAATACTTTCTGGCGTATAATATAACATCCACTTGCAAAAAAGTCATTCTTTTGAAATTATCCGCACAAATAGCTTTACTACTGACTCGATTATAATGACGCCATTGATGGAGAGTCATTTTGCAGCCTGTCCTGGAAGCAATCTTACTCATGTGATCCTGAAATAGATACAAACCCAGATTCTGAACTAAAATTCTATACCAATTCCCAACTCCGTCCAAACGGGTGATAAAAAATGCCCATGAGATTCTTTCAGATGATATGTTTGTGTCAGATGTATAGCCCAAGCAATAATGCTTGATTTGGGTACAGCTGAAAAAAAGTGCAGGGCTTAGTTAGGGGCTACTTCTCATTAATGTCGGCCACTAAATAAATATATTGTTGTAGTAAAAATCCTTAATCCTCCAAAATCCCATAATGGCCCAACAGACAATTATAGAATGGCTTAGAGCTAAACCCATCTCAGAACAAGATACACATTTTTATGGGGGATGTTGATGGGGGAGTTTGCACTCTTGCCAGATCAGATTGAAACGATCCACAATAATTCTGGGGGTCTTGTACCCAATTCGCTTTGGCAAGCTGGGTATCTGCAAGAAGGAAAAAAGATCAATGCCCGTGGTATTTAACATAATGTTTAGATAGAAATTATCATTGCGCACCAACTTTTTAATGCACATGACAGCCAAGCTAAAAGGGCCGCTTGATTATAGGTTTTAAATCGTGGGAGCACCAGGCTTCCCTCTTCATGTGTTGAGTGGCCTGCAATTTTATTCATGGTTTCTTCCTTTGTCAAATAAAAGCATGGATTGCTGTGTCAATGTCTTCAGAAAAAGATTGGGGAACTTTAATCACCAAGTTAGCAAAAACAAATAAAAACTAACATAAAACATTCATTTTGATCAACGAGATCCGCCCAATGATCGTAAGGGGAAGGGTTTCCCATTGTTTGAGTAAGCTGCGTACATTGACAAGGGTAGAAATGTAATTAAGAGTGAATAAATCCTCCAATTTTGGGTTCATTCTAAAGCCTAAATGCTGAATGGGGCACCCTACCTGATGACCTGCACACATAGTAACGGGGAGGATTACAGGGGTACAGTTGAATAGTAAGGCTTCGGATTTTGTCTGATTAATCTTATAACCACCAATAACTGTGAAATCTGAAATTTCACTGAAGGAGCAATGAATATTAATTTAATCTGCAGCTAAGTACAAGACCATATCATCTGCATATAATTTGAGCTTTGGTGCTCCACGTATGGGAAGAATAATACTCTGATCTTGTCGGATAGCGTAGGCTAATGGCTCGATGAAGAGCGCAAACAGGACAGGAGACATTGGACACCCAAGACTGGTGCCCCGCCTGATAAAGATTTCCCCGTCTGGGATATTATTAATAATTATATTAGCTTTAGCGTCAGAATATAATGTTTTCAGCAGCAGTATGAAATGGGGCGGAAAAGTGAATCTATGGAGGACTGCGAATAAAACTGCCCATTCCACGAAATCAAAAGCTCTCTCTGCATTCAACATTATCACAGTGGCCTTGATCTTCTGGCTGAAATATAAATATATCGCTTGAGTCAAGAAATTTGTATTTGAAGTGATATTCTGCCCGGGAAGAATCCTATTCTGATCCATATAAATAACAGTCTGGGCTGCTAAAGATAACCCAATTAGAGATGATCTTTGTGAATAGTTTGCAATCACTATTGAGAAGTCTTATGGCTGGTTTAAATTGAGATCCATCTCCAATTTATCGTTTTTTAAGAAGCTTACTGCTTTGCCCTACGGATTATAATATCCAAACACACAAAGGGGCCGATTCCGATTCGGGCCGTAAATCTCTCCGACCGAGCCGGACCCGGAGAGATTTCCGACCGAATCGGACCCGTGCAGTCCGACCGAACAAGTACGATGCGTCCGTATGCTATCGGACTCGAGTCGGTCGGACTCCCATTGAAGTCAATGGGAGCCGGTCGTACAAAGCGTACGCGGCCTCCCATTGACTCAATGGGTGCGATGCGGACAAGTGCGCCCCCTACAGCGTGTACGTGGCGAAGCGATTCGCGCCGTACACGCACAGGTAGGGGGGACCCATGGGTCCCCCCTGTGTGCGACTCGCGCGGCTACGCGTACAGGGGGGTCCGACACGGACCCCCAAAGTACGGCTCCGCCAGCTCTTACGAGCCGGAGTGCGCGGCTCGGTCGGACTGCTCGCGGCGCGCATCGTACTTACCCGGCCGGGGAACGTCTCCATTGCGCGGTACGAGTCGAGTCCGAGCGAGTCGGCCGGTGCGGTTCGACCCGGGAACGAGTCGGTCGGAGCGGTCGGGACGCCCGGACGAGTCGGTCGGCAAATTCGCATCGTACTCGCTCGCCCGGACGCGCGTACGAATCGGTCGGGAAATAGGGCTCCGAATCGGATCCGGTAAAGCCGAATCCGATTCGGAGCCCTACCGGCCGAGATCGGAATCGGCCCCAAAGTATTTGCAAAAGGTCAAACACCCATAACTATAATCTCCTGGAACATTGCCGGTTTAAAACAAAAGTTTGAGGACGCAGATTGGCACAGCTACATAGATAAATTTGATATCTGCCTCTTCCAGGGGACATGGTTATTAACCCCCCCATTCATGCTGGGATATAAAACATACTATAAGAATGCTATCCCATCGCAGAGAGGAAGATCATCAGGGGGTCTTGTAGCATGGATCAAAATAACACTGGGAATGCGGTCCAATGATTTTATCATAGACTCACCAGATTTACTGGCAGTTTATTTGGATGTAAATACTCACATTACTGAAAAACTGTATCTATTCAATGTTTATAACAGGCCAGTCAGGCAAAATCTCAGTTCTGAGATTATTGATGCACTAGGCAGTTCCTTGGACCTTGTAGACCCCAGTGATACTGCGATCATATGTGGGGACTTTAATTGTGACTATGAGCCACTAAATGGCCTAGAAAGCTTAACAGAGGAAGAGGACTTGGCTATGGGTTTACCTCAATTAGAGGTTAGGTCATCAAAACCATGTACCAATGCCACAATACAGCTATTGCAGCTCACCATTGAACACCATCTAAGGGCATGTAATGGAAGGGTGATTAACAAAGGGGATGAAAAAACTCTCTCTACACATTCAAACGTGGTAGCTCGCAATCGAGAATAGATTATTTAATGCATAGCATGCATAGCTGGAATAGGATAATGAGCTTCGGAATAGAGGCGAGGGAGGACAGCGACCACCGGCCACTTTGCTTGGAAGTAATAGGTCAGATAGCAAGGTATGATCTACCCGATATCTGCATGCAAAACATATTCCCCTTAATAGGGAATAACCGTAGATCTGTCAAGTGGCCTAGGGTCACAGGTGACATAAAGCTAATGACAAGCATCTATAATACTTTTACAGAGGTAGTGGGTGCACACGTAGAGACAAGTGGCACATCTGTAACATCAATGCATACTCTCCTAGTTGCAAAGTTAGAGCCCCTTCTTACTAAAAACGCTGGGAAGAAATTGAAGCCCAGTTCTAAGATGGGCTCAAAAATAAATCCATGGTACACACCAAAGTGCAGAAGAACCAAGAAACGTTTACTTGAAAATCTAATGCAGGGAAATGCAGACTTAATAAGGAGGGCTAGGGACACCCACAGGAGAACATTGGCTACCGCCAGGAAGAACTGGGAAGAGAGCAGTTGGTTGGACCCCCTACCGGCAGCAAAAAAACAACAATTCAGCAGAGTTCTGGAAAATAATTGCATATGGGGGTAAGGACCAAGTGGCGAGAACAGAGAATTATTTGGACCCGGAAGTATGGATCGATCATTTTACTAAGCTATATTCCAACTTCCGGCTCACTCCAATTGAAGACGATGAGCCTGCTAGGAATGAGGGAGATAGAGAAGTGATTATTTTTTCACTAAAAGAAACCGAATATGCCATAGATACCATCAAGCAGGGAAAAGCACAGGGACTAGACAGACTCCCCGGAGACCTATTCAAACATGACAAAAGGGTTTGGGCCCCGTATGTTAACTTATTTAGTAAAGCAATAGCAGCAGGCGCACCAATACCGGCAACGTGGAAAGGGGCTGAAATTGTCCCTATTCACAAAAAAGGTAGCAAACAGCAACCTGAGAATTACAGGCCAATTAGCCTGATAGATGTGCTACAAAATATCTATGCCAGACAATTATTGAACAGGCTCGATGATTGGATAGAAACCAACAATATAATGTTCCCGTAACAGGCAGGATTTAGATCATGTACAAGCACTGTGGAGCAAGTCTTTAGACTCTTATGTATCATCTGGAAGTATTTCAAAATAAAGGGGGGCTATATCTATGTAGCATTTGTAGATCTGAGGGCGGCTTACGACCTCGTACCTAGATGCTTACTGTTGGATTCATTAAAACAACAAGAAGCACCCTCCAGCTTGTTAACACAGATAAAAAGGCTGCACAATGATAATTATGCGAGAGTACGCTGGGGCATGAATGGAGAACACATGAAATCAATTCCAATAGATAGAGGAGTGAGACAGGGATGTGTACTTGCTCCCACCCTGTTCTCACTCTATATCAATGCCGTTGTAAACCATCTACAAAAAACTGAAAATGACCCCCCCCCAAGCTGAATGGGAATTCGATCCCAGTGCTGCTGTTTGCAGATGATACTATCCTGATCTCGCAGACGCCAAAGGGTTTACAAAACTCGATGGATGTTTTTAATAGATACTACCAGGCAAAAGGCCTTGAAATAAACACTAATAAAACCAAGTTCATGGCCATAAATCTATATAAGGGCTTCAGAAACAATTTTCAGTTGAATAATCGTAAAATAGAACAAGCCCCTAATTTCACATACTTGGGTATATTACTTGATTCCAAATTAGCATGGAAGCACCAGGTAAATCACTCAGCCTTACGGCTAGCCCAGGGAGCGGGGGCTGTTCTCAAGAAGTTCAGTTTGTCCTCAAGCAAACCCGTGACACCAGCCCTTGAGCTATATAAATGCAAGGTCCAGGCGGCAGCACTGTATAGATCAGAGCTATGGGGCATTAGTGACATTAAACAACTAACAACTGGGGAAAATAAGTTTGCGAGAAGATTAATGAGGCTGCCTTCATCTACATCACTTATCCCAATGTTCCATGATTTAAACATGAGGCGTATAGGGCAAATTGCAATATTATGACCACTGCTATATTGGCTACGCTTGTGGACAACACCAGAAATATTAGCATATAGAGAAGGTGTAAGAGAACTGTTGGCTATTGACATACGTCTCACCTTCCCTTGGCTAAGATTTGTAAAAAAATGGCTCAAAGAGCTCGGTTTCAGTTCATATTGGAAAGAGCCACATAGCCTAACTCCTAGTTGCAAAGATAGATTAAAGAGAACTTATTGGCTATACACCCTGAACGCACTTCACTGCGATCCAAAACTGGGAAGATTAACAACCCAATTCCTATCTATGAAACCAAACTCGAGCTTTGAAGAGTTTCTCGATAATGTACAACCGTATTTAGCAAGAACTCTGTACCTGAAGCTAAGGTATAACACCCTACAGACCGACCAAGAGCCATACAGCAAAATGGGGGGGGAAAGGGAGACCCTTCCTGCACTTTATGCACTACACACACTTTAAGGTCCACGGAAAACACAGCTCACATCCTATTCTTCTGCCCGGCATATGGCAGGGCAAGGAGGAAATGGATCCGACCGTTGTGCAACTCATTGGGATTTAAGAAGCACAAAGAGGCACTGAGGGTATTAACAACCAGCACCGCACCGCATGTAATATTTGCCCTATCTAGATATCTGTTTGCAGTGGGACTATTAAGAAACAAAATGGGCCTAAAGCTGTGATGTTGTAATGATCAATGTACCCATAATAGGGAGAGTACCTCGAAGTGAATGAATTTACCAGTTTTCCTCTCTCTTCTTTTCCTGTATTATACAAAGTTTTTTAGCAAATTTTAAAAGAGAAGTCGTTGGGGTGGATATGATGGAATGTCTAGTGACTGGTTTGAATTCTTTTATTCAAGACTGAGGATCATTTTATTGGAAATATTTATATATATTGCTGGATGCATTTTAGATTGTATTATGAATGTTGGTATCATTATGAAACTTTTATGGCCTTCGGCCGAAATAAAGTATTTGCTACAAGAAGCTTACTACTACCAATTCAGTAAAAGAATCAGGTACAGCGCACCCCAATAATTTTTGATTAAAAAAGGGTACCAAAAACTAGGTGAGCTGTGAAGAAAACATCTTAAACACCTCTGAGGGAATATCATCCTTACCCCTGGCTTTAGCATTAGGCAAAGATTTGACCTCCTGCTGAACTTACGCCAAAGATATTGGGGTATTCATACTTTCTATTTGATCCACCAAAAGTTTTGGGATGTTAATATTATCTAGCCACTCTTTCATAACCTTACAAGAGAGGTTATGATATTTGCCATATAATCTAGAATAATGATCTCAAAATGCTCAAGCGACTTCGTGAGGTAGCAGCAGTGCTCCGTTGGTCTGAGAATCGTGAATCACTTTAATAGTGTTGGCATTAGCCCTCAGATTAATTGACCATGCTAAAAATGTACCCATGAACTAATTTTTATATCTTTTCTGAAGGTATGAGTTATGATTGATTACTTCTTTGGCAGTATAAAATGCCTGAAAGTTGGCACCTGAAAAGCTTCATTCAGTAGAAGCTCATGTTTTGTACATTGGAACTTTTCTTCCTGCCTCTGTGCAGCCTTAATATAGATAACCTGTCCTCTGAAAAAGGCCTTCACTGCTTTCCATACGATAAAATCAAGTGAGAAGTCCACATTGATATTTAAAAATTCCTCCAGTGTTTGACTCATTTGCTTGACCCAAGAATCATCAGTGAGTAATGATTTGTTGAAAATCCACCTTGATCTGTGAGGTAATGGTCAGAAAATGAATTAGTTATGATGACAGCGTTTGCCCACAAAACTGTGTGGAATATTAAGAAAACATCTATCCTTGAGGCGGTACAACATCGTTTAGAGTAGCAACTATTGTCGCGCCAAAGGATGTCCCACCCACCAATGATCTATAAGAGCAAAATCTATTATTAAAGCTTGCAGAGCCTTAATAGATTTTTTATGCTTCGGCTCAGGAGTGCAATTAGTGTGATAAAATATTCAGTAAACCGTAAGATGAATTCCTGTGAAAAGAGATCTAGGGTCTGTTTTACAGTTTGGTGGATGCGACACTCTGTCACAAATGAGACAGATGTCTCGTCTGCCTTTTTACAAGTGCCATAGGATATAATACACGTGTAATATGGCACACGGAATACCCATCACGTTTGTGATAGGGTATCCCATTCGCTGAACTCTATATCAGGCCCCTAATATCATTCTGTTGAAAATGGTAGGTAGGTCACCATGCAAGGACATTCTATATTGGAAATTTTAGGGGCTTATATTTTTACCACTCATGACCGAGAATTTCTGTTTAATGTGGTAAGAGGAACACTTCCACCTTTCTGCCTCCCTGCCATGCTATTGTGTGGTATTGCTTACTCGAGTCCCTGGTAAACAAAGGTTCCTTCTAGTACTGGTGGTACAGACCCCTGACCTTGACTGGTAGGTCGCTCCCCCACCACACAGCTCCGTCTGTGTGCCCTGCTGCTGCCAGCTGATTGTGCTCGTTTTCCCCTGTGTCCCCTTGCTGCCCTGATTGTGCTCGTTTTCCTCTGTGTCCCCTTGCTGCCCCTGATTGTGCTCGTTTTTCCTCTGTGTCCCCTTGCTGCCCTGATTGTGCTCGTTTTCCTCTGTGTCCCCTTGCTGCCCCTGATTGTGCTCATTTTTCCTCTGTGTCCCCTTGCTGCCCTGATTGTGCTCATTTTCCTCTGTGTCCCCTTGCTGCCCCTGATTGTGCTCGTTTTTCCTATGTGTCCCCTTGCTGCCCTGATTGTGGTCGTTTTCCTCTGTGTCCCCTTTCTGCCCCTGATTGTGCTCGTTTTTCCTCTGTGTCCCCTTGCTGCCCCTGACTGTGCTCGTTTTCCTTTGTGCCCCCTTGCTGCCCTGATTGTGCTCGTTTTTCCTCTGTGCCTGTTTCCCGCCGCTGCGCCCCTGCGGCCCCGCCCCCTCACTGCCCATTCGCTGCCCCATTCCCTGCTCCTCCCTCCCACCTCCCCATTTATGGCGGCCGCTGCAGGGAGGAGAGCGACCTCTGACCTTGACTGGTAGGTCGCTTCCCCACCACACAGCTCCGTCTGTGTGCCCTGCTGCTGCCAGCTGATTGTGCTCGTTTTCCCTCTGTGTCCCCTTGCTGCCCTGATTGTGCTCGTTTTCCTCTGTGTCCCCTTGCTGCCCCTGATTGTGCTCTGTTTTTCCTCTGTGTCCTCTTGCTGCCCTGATTGTGCTCTGTTTTCCTCTGTGTCCCCTTGCTGCCCCTGATTGTGCTCGTTTTTCCTCTGTGCCTCCTTGGGGCCCCTGACTGTGCTCGTTTTCCTTTGTGCCCCCTTGCTGCCCTGATTGTGCTCATTTTTCCTCTGTGCCTGTTTCCCGCCGCTGCGCCCCTGCGGCCCCGCCCCCTCACTGCCCATTCGCTGCCCCATTCCCTGCTCCTCCCTCCCACCTCCCCATTTATGGCGGCCGCTGTGTGGTGAGGAGAGCGACCCCTGACCTTGACTGGTAGGTCGCTCCCCCACCACACAGCTCCGTCTGTGTGCCCTGCTGCTGCCAGCTGATTGTGCTCGTTTTCCTCTGTGTCCCCTTGCTGCCCTGATTGTGCTCGTTTTCCTCTGTGTCCCCTTGCTGCCCCTGATTGTGCTCGTTTTTCCTGTGTCCCCTTGCTGCCCTGATTGTGCTTGTTTTCCTCTGTGTCCCCTTGCTGCCCCTGATTGTGCTCGTTTTTCCTCTGTGTCCCCTTGCTGCCCTGATTGTGCTCGTTTTCCTCTGTGTCCCCTTGCTGCCCCTGATTGTGCTCATTTTTCCTCTGTGCCCCCTTGCTGCCCTGATTGTGCCTGTTTTCCTCTGTGCCTGTTTCCCGCCGCTGCGCCCCTGCGGCCCCGCCCCCTCACTGCCCATTCGCTGCCCCATTCCCTGCTCCTCCCTCCCACCTCCCCATTTATGGCGGCCGCTGGGCGGCTGCGCCGCTGGCGCGCCGAAGGCACGCCTAAGGCAAGCCCGTCTGCGCCCGTCCGTGCCTGGACCGCGCCCAGCGCCAGAACCCCTGGTCCGTGCATCCCCCGCGCCCGCCACATCAACAGACGCCGATACGACGCCAGCACCCTCCACGCACTCAACCCCGGAAAAGATCACGCCTGCTACCGAGCCACCCCGAGCGCACCCGAGGGCCCTTCACCTGCCGGAACTGCAGTTTCGCCAGCACCCGCCCCGCCAAACCACCGCCCAGGAAAGAACCCAACTACCTCAGATGCATCCTCCTCAACACCTGCTCCACCCGCAAACACGCCATCGAACTCTGGGACCTTCTCGACTCAACCTCCCCAGACGTCGCCTTCCTGACGGAGACCTGGCTGAACCCCGCTTCAGCCCCCGACATCGCCATCGCCATCCCGGACGGCTACAAGATCACCTGCAGGCACCGCACCAACGGAGTCGGAGGAGGCATCGCCATCATCCACAGGAACACCCTCAGAGTCTCAACCAACACCGACAACACCCTCAGCACCGCCGAACACATGCACTTCTAGATCCACACCGATCCCAACACCACCCTCAGAGGAACCCTCATCTACAGACCCCCCGGACCCCGACCACAGTTCAGCGATTCCATCGCTGACTTCGTCAGCACACACGCCATTGCCTCCACGGACTACATCCTCCTCCGGGACCTGAACTTCCACCTCGAGAACAACAAGGACACCAACTCCACCACCCTGATCGACAACCTCACCACCCTCGGACTCAGACAGCTCGTGACAACACCCACCCACGCCGCCGGCCACACGCTAGACTCCATCTTTTCCACAAGCCCGCACGTCTCCTTCAACCACACCTCCGAACCCCACTGGACCGACCACCACTGCATCCACTTCACCTACAGGAAGCCCACCACGCACCACCGCACCCAACAAATGCCTCGCCGCTGCTGGAGCAGAGTCTCCGAAGACCAGCTAACCACCACCCTTGCCCTGAGCCCACCCGCCGAACCCTCCGACCCCAACACCGCCGCCCGCAACCTCAGACAGTGGATCGACGACTGCGCCAACACCCTCGCCCCGCTCAAGAATCCGCCCAACAGCCACACCAGCAAGAAAGCCACCTGGTTCACCGAAGACCTCCAGGCCTCCAAACGAACATGCCGAAAACTGGAGAAGATCTGGGTCCACGAACGGACAGCGGACAGCTACGCCGCCCACAAGAGCGCCACCCGCAGTCACCATCACCTCATCAGATCCGCCAAAAGGGCCTCACTCAAAGACCGCCTAGACAACAACGCACACAACAGCAAAGAGCTCTTCAACATTGTGAAGGAACTCTCCAACCCCAGCTCCAACACCAACGACATCCCGCCGTTGCGAGACCTGTGCGACTCACTGGCCACCTTCTTCCACCGCAAAATCGCCGACATCCACGACAGCTTCAACACCACGACCGCCCCGGCAACCACCGAGACCACTGCCCCCACGACCACCAACCGCCTGCTCTCCTGGACCAACATCAACGACGAGGACACCAGCGAGATCATGAACACCATCCACTCCGGTTCACCGCTAGACCTGTGCC
The DNA here is from genome assembly GCA_963921515.1 of Calotriton arnoldi. NCBI lineage: Eukaryota > Metazoa > Chordata > Amphibia > Caudata > Salamandridae > Calotriton > Calotriton arnoldi. The sequence continues at coordinate 374,328 of CAWUFW010014914.1, forward strand.
CTCACCACGTCTTCAACAAAGCCAGTACAGCCATCGCGCCCCATCTCCGGAAAATAATCAACATCTCCTTCGAGACAGCAACCTTCCCGGAAAGCTGGAAGCACGCCGAGATCACCGCCTTACTCAAGAAACCCAAGGCAGACCCCAAGGACCTCAAGAACTTCCGACCCATCTCTCTGCTCCCATTCCCCGCGAAGGTCACCGAGAAAATCGTCAACAAACAACTGACCCGCTACCTCGAGGAGAACAACATCCTGGACCCTTCCCAGCCCGGCTTCCGCAGCAACCACAGCACCGAAACGGCCCTCATCGCCGCCACCGATGACATCAGGACCCTGCTAGACAACGGAGAAACAGCAGCCCTCATCCTCCTGGACCTATCAGCCGCCTTCGACACGGTCTGCCACCACACACTACGAACACGCCTTCACGACGCCGGGATCCAAGAGAAGGCCCTGGACTGGACCACATCCTTCCTTTCCGGCAGAACTCAAAGCGTCCGCCTCGCCCCCTTCCGATCCAAGGCCACCAAGATCATCTGCGGCGTACCCCAAGGCTCCTCCCTCAGCCCGACGCTGTTCAACATCTACATGGCACCCCTCGCCCACGTCGCCCGATGGCACAACCTCAACATCATCTCCTTCGCCGACGACACCCAGCTGATCCTCTCCCTCACCAAAGACCCTCACACCGCCAAAGCCCACCTCCACGAAGGAATGAAGGCCGTCGCCGAATGGATGAGGACCAGCCGCCTGAAGCTGAACTCGGACAAGACGGAGGTCCTCATCCTTGGTTCCAACCCTTCAGCCTGGGACGACTCCTGGTGGCCGACATCACTGGGAACAGCCCCGGCACCCACCGACCACGCACGCAACCTAGGGGTCATCCTCGACCCCACCCTCTCCATGACTAAGCAGGTCAACGCCGTTTCCTCATCCTGCTTCAACACCCTCCGAATGCTCCGCAGGATCTTCAAGTGGATCCCCACCGAAACAAGAAAAACAGTCACCCAGGCCCTCGTCACCAGCAGGCTGGACTACGGAAACGCCCTCTACGCAGGAACGACGGCTAAGCTCCTGGAGACGGCTGCAATGCATCCAGAACGCCTCTGCACGTCTTATCCTTGACATCCCCCGCCGCAGCCACATCACACCCCACCTGAGAGACCTGCACTGGCTCCCTGTCAACAAGAGGATAACCTTCAAGCTCCTCACCCACGCACACAAAGCACTCCACAACTCCGGACCAGCCTACCTCAACAGATGACTCAGCTTCTACACCCCCACCCGCCAGCTCCACTCCACCAGCCTCGCCCTCGCCACAGTCCCCCGCATCCGGAAAACGACCGCCGGCGGCAGATCCTTCTCCCACCTCGCCGCCAAGACCTGGAACACCCTCCCCACCAACCTTCGGCAAACCCAAGACCTACTGGCCTTCAGAATACTCCTCAAGACCTGGCTCTTTGATCAGTAGCAGCACCTTGAGACCCTCGCGGGTATGTAGTGCGCTTTATAAGTGACCTGATTGATTGATTGATTGAGTACATTGGGGAGCTTATTTCTGGGTACCTGGAACTGCCTTACAGTGTGACCAAGCATTTGGAAGCCCAGAAGAGGCCGAGCCTGGTAAACAGGGTTCCTACACCCTGTCTGAAAATATGGACCTGAGCAATAACCAGCAATGCCTAGATGGTCTCTTTAGAATACCATATGAAAGCGTTTCTGGATGCCTGGAGCTGTAGCTTCAAAGCAGTAAGCCTTAATTATACTCATCACTTTATTTATTATGTATTCAATATTTGTATTATTTTTTATGTACTATAACCAAAATATGATCGAATTTATATAATCACAAGAAGTATATTAATGCATTTTGTGTAGACTATAGATATGCTAAATGAACAGTCAGGATTGAAATAAAGAGAAAGGGAAGTCAGGGCCCAATCATAGTACCAATGTGACAAATTATGATGACCAAAATAAATAGAGATTACTATATAGAAGACAGGACTAGAAATCTATTTTTAAAACTTTCTAAGACCTCTGTTAAGATATCATCATATATCATGTATATCTGCTCTCATTCATAGAACTATAATTTATTTCAAATATCCATGTAAATTTCAGCATTTCCTCTGTTCATTCTTCAGCTCTTATCAAGACCTGCTGTTCAAATTATGAATAATTTTTTTTCATGCTGCAATACATCAACAGTCAGTGACACAGCTTCTTAACTCTTGGCTTTATGGGGGAAATCTCAACTATTATCTCCTTGCTATGTCACACTTGAGATCAAGTGATCACATTCTAAAGTTGAGCCTGTCACAAGTCCCAGTCTAGGGCCCTTTTCTAATGGATATAAACAATCAGCCTTGTCTAATCTGCATCTGCAGAAACCTTCTGAGTCATCATACCACCAGAGGACCTCCAGGTGAGATTTACAAGAACAAGGTTTGACTGAGATTTTCAGAGTCCAATCAAAACTTGCAAATTTCAGCGTTTTTTTATTTTTAATTTGTAACCATTACCACTCTTAAAATGCTTTAACGTGAATTTCTCATTTCTAATGTGTTGTAACAAAAGCTAACTATAATTTCACTTTAACTTTGTTTATTTCAGTGATCTTTGGGTTTCCTTTTATACCACATGCAACGGTTCCATGTGCCCAAACAAACATTAACAGCCAGCCCTTGCTATGCATGGGCTTCAAACATGCACAGTGGGGATTGGCTATAGGGAATGGCCTACATCCAGGCCCTGTGCATATTCCTCTGATGATTCAACCCTTGCTGTGCAGGCCTTGGTCTGTGCACAGTGGGGGTGAGTCAAAGCGCTTGGTCGTCGCCCAGACATGGTGCACTATTCTCCTCCAGAGGTCAAGTTTCTCTGCACATGGACTTCGGCCATGCACAGGAGGGTTTGGCAGCAGGCAGCCAGACCCTGCATCCAGTCTGCAGTGAGCAGTGAACCCCCGCTGTGCAAGGCCTTGGGATGTGCACAACAGGGATTAGTCACAGGTCTCCATTGTGCCATTGTTGGCCAACCCCACTGTGCATGCCTGGAGGGGGTTGGTAGCAGAGAATGGAGTGTGACAAGGCCCAGCACCCAAGTCACTGCATGTGGCCAGTATCCACTGCTGGACATTGACAAAGGGCAGCAGCAGTGCACTGAATAAGTCCACATCATTTTCTTCAGAATTTGGGAGTCCTATGTTGGATTTGTGAATTCAGCAAAGGATTTACACATTGGGAAAAAATAATTATTTTAATATTTATTTTATTGCCAGGCAGGTCTCTTTGACTGTCCTCCCACACTTTGGTGTCAAGATAATTCACCCTGATCCCTTATGCCATATTTCTATATGCTTTTCCAAACACAGTGCATGGTGTACCGTGTTGGGTAATGGTAATTCTATGACAGCTAGCCAATGAGACCACAACAGATTTATGAATCTACAGCCTCATATATGAATCCGAAATGCACACTGAAAGAAAAAGCTCCGTCATCCAATTGTCTCTATCTTTTAAATTGATGATGATATCCAAATCCGTGGAGGACCAGTGGAGAAATGTCATCTTGTGGAACATCCGCCTGTGTTTTGGCCCCCACTTGAGGGTTCTGCATCAAATTTGTTATGAAGATCCCAAAGTGTGTGTGTGTGTATATATATATATATATATATATATATATATATATATATATATATATATATATATATATATATATACAAGAACCACAATCCTGATGAAGCATCCTCATCGAACGAGAAATCAGGTACGGACCACCAGATAAATTAAATATTGCTTGTGCTTTATTGTGGATTGTCAGCAGCATGACGCGTTTCGACCGAGTTTCCCGGTCTTGATCACATGACATATCAGGACCCAATCACGTTTATATACAAAAATGCACCATGAGGGCAGTCCCTCCCATACCTTTCGTGAGAGCTAAACAACAGACTATCATTTCTCATCATGCTCAAGTGGCTACATAATTCAGGGCAATATTATATCAATTCATAAAAAATACAAATAATTAATTGCTTTCTCTATTAATAGTAGATACAAATCATTGCACATTTCCACTACCATAATTGATGAATACAGAATTACTCTTTATACAAAATACAGGGCCAGTGCCCAATAATATGGTAGTTTCATGTAACCAAAATTAAACATGACGCTCATTGTGGCTCATATCTGTTATTTTACTAAAGTGCATAGTGCAAAATTAATGCCCCAAAAAAGTGCAAATAGTGCTTAAAAAACTATGATAGTGATAAAAAGTAAAAACAAGCCAACTATTACGTCATAGTTGAATCATTTCCTAAAAAAATATAATAAAATGTAATAGGATGGCTGGACATAAGCTCAAAACCTTAATATCATGAATGTAAAGTGCATATGCAAAATACAAATGAATATACACATCAATGTGATATGCCTGGTACCAGAGACCTTGAATTGCATTAACTTCATTAATTTCAATAGCAATTTTAACCTCTCACTTGAATGTGCAAAATACAACAGTGCAAATACGCATTTTAGAAAAAACCAAAGTTAAGACATCTTATTCCAAAACATTTCATTTCACCCCAATAAAACCATAGTCATTAATACAACTCTATAGCTTAACCAATAATCGCCAGACCATACACCTCACAGACACCGAATCTAAACCAGTAAAACCAGCTAAAACACGGAATAAAATAAGGTCAAAGTCCACCTAAAAACTAGTCAAGCTAAAAAGATGTATAAGTAATAAAACCTCATTTCATATATATAGCAGCAATAGAAAACAACAAATAAATGAATAAATGCTGGTCTTTGATCGGGGGATCTCTACATAGCTAATACATATTTGGTAAAAACTCATTCATGAATAGCGATGTTATAAACATTGTTATAAAAAGTTATAGAGATCCTCTCCAGTATTCAGGCCATTTGGCATCTTTGTATCAAGTTGTAAAATATATTGACTCTCCAGCTGTCGCAACTTTCTTTCCCTGTTACCCCCTCTTAATAACCTGGGGACTGCATCAATTACAAAATAACAAAGATCATTTAAATTATGTTGATGAACAAGTTTAAAATGGCGAGCAACCGGATAGCTGGGATCTGAATTAACTATCGCACGCAGGTGTTGTAAAATGCGGTTAAAAACCTGAAGCTTGGTGCTGCCTACGTACTGGAGATGACATGTACATTCCAGTACGTATACCGCATAGTCAGTTTTGCAAGTAAAAAGCCCATTAATTTTACATGGGGTATGCGAGAAAGCATCCAAGTACTCCTGTTTATTAATCCCGAACCTACATGCCCTACAGGAGCTACATTTGTAAAATCCTGTCCTAGCAGAAAGCCAATGTCTCGTGTTACATACTTCCGAACTAGTTTTAACAAGAGCATCCCTCATAGAGGGTGCCCTTCTAAAAGTAATTGCTGGCCTTTCATCCAATAATGGGGCGAGAGTAATATCAGTTTTCAATATAGGCCAGTTTTTATTCATAATTTTTCTAACTTGTTTCTCATGGCAACTATATGTAGTTATCAAGCGTACCGCACTATTCTCCCTGTGTGGTTTACTTACTCTCCCTGTTGTTACGTTGTCAGTTCCATTTGGCAGGACAGTTTCACTCCCTGTATTGTGTACTTTAGTTAAAGCTATTTGCAGATCCCTCATATCATAACCACGAGCCTGAAACCTTTGTACTGAGTCAGCTAAGCATTGTGTAAGGTCTGTATTATTGCTGCATATTCTTTTAATTCTTAAAAACTCCCATATGGGATGCTTTTAATGAGGTGTCTGGGGTGGGAGCTGCTAGCATGTAGTATCGAATTCCCAGATGTTGCCTTTCTATGAAGTTTAGTTTGGATGATATTGTCCTCAATATAGATTTCAACATCCAGGAACTCTACCTTTTCATTGCTTATAGTAGCAGTAAATTCAAGATTCAATTTGTTAACACTAATAGCATTGACAAAGTTCTGTGCCGATTCTTTAGACCCTCGCCAGATTATACACACATCGTCTATAAATCACCACCATTTGATAACATGGTTGGCAAACATCTCCCCGTGAGTCTGGCCGAGGACATGTCTCTCCCACCAGCCAACGTGCAAACACGCATAGCTGGGGGAAAAACATGCCCCCATAGCCACCCCATGCAGTTGCTGATGCACCACCTTGTTAAACAAAAAAAAGTTGTTTTCTAAACACAATATAATCATTCTTAATAGCATTTTGTTATGCTGATTAAATTGCACATTCCTACTGGATAAAAAATGCTGTACTGCATTTAAACCATCACAATGATTAATACTTGTGTAGAGGGAGCATATATCCATAACTATAAATTGATATTCTTCATTCCAGGTGACTTCTCTAAGTTTACTGAGGAAATGGCCTGTGTCCTTAATGTAAGATGGAAGATTTTCCACATATTCATGTAAATAAAAATCCACATATTTTGACGTTGCTTCAAGAATGCTTCTTTGTGCCGAAATAATCGGACGTCCAGGCACAGGGAATGTTTGTTTATGCACCTTTGGAATGAAATATAGTGTTGGAGTAATTGGATGATCATTCCTAAGGAAATCATGCTCATGTTTGCTGATCAGTCCTTCTCTTTTCCAATGTGCCAGCTCTTTAAACACTTAGGGGTCGATTCCGATTCGGGCCGGAAAAAGCACCGACCGACTCGGAGCCGGAAAAATTACCGACCGACACGTACCAGTGGCGCCCGACACGCCAAGTACGATGCAAGCCGCGATAAATCCGACCGACACGTCAGGAAACCAAGCCGACCGACCGAGCCGCTCGGAAAAATAGCAATCCGGCCGGAAAAACACGCGAATCCAACCGACCGACACGCACCCGGAACAAATCCGACCGAATCGTACTCCGCCAACTCCAACCCGCAAAGTACGATGCAAGGCGCGAAAAACACGACCGAGTCGGACGGAGGACAAGCCGTACGACCGACACGCATACAAAACCGAGCCGAAGCAACACAATACACCGCGACCGACGCGTACGCAGCATACAAAACTGCACAAACACAGCGTGAACGAAACGGAGAACACCGTACGAGACCAATGCAGGGTCCGACTCGGTCACAAGAACGTTTCCAACATACACAAACAGCACAAAGGAAAAATCACCCAAAAAAAGGCCAAACAAGCAATTACCAAGCCAATAAATACTGGGGGGTGGGGACAGAGAACAAAGACACACCCACAACTCCACCTATATAAAGGACACAAATCACTACCATGAGCCTTTGCAAATGCCATTCCACTGCCAGCACCCAAGAGAAAGCAACCACACACCCACAGCTCATCCCTCACACAAGCCACACACCATCAGCACACCAGCAAATACCTACCTCACATACACCCAGCAAAACACACACTCACACACCCTCACCTGCACACCAACACACACATCACTCACCATCACCACCCATCACCATGCCCCCCAAGAAGAATCACAAGTTCCTAGATTGTGAATTGGAAGTCCTGGTAGACGAGATCCTCAGGGTAGAGCCACAGCTGTTTGGCACATTGGTCCAACAGACCCCCATGTCGCAGAAAACCAAGATGTGGGAGAGGATCATCAACAGGGTGAACGCCCAATCACCATGTCGGCGCACAAAGACCGACATCCAGAACAGGTGGTATGACGTGCGCAGGAGGGTACGGAAACTGCTGAAGCAAGACTACATCAACAGCCAACACACCGGCAGTGGCCCTCCTGCCAAGCCAATATACCTCAGGCCCTGGGAGGAGAAGGTGCGGGCCATCCTACCGCCAGTGAGCATATATGGACTAGAGGACATCCCAGAGCCTGGTGAGTACACAACAAATGTACACAATATACTGCCACAAAACACACACACATCACTGTCAAGGGGAGAGTCAAACCATGCACTCATAGCAATCACACAGCAACCAGAACAGAATCATCCCAAAATGTGTATGTCAGTCAGAGAAACACAACACATGCCATCAAAAAGTCACATCCAACTGTGCCAACACATGTACAAACACAACCACAACTACAGCTAGGCAGTGGCACAAATAGAACTAACAAACACATCCACACATGTAGCCACCACAACAACACCAACACACAGTGAAGACCACTCAAAGGAAGGAATTCTGTGTATGCTGGCCAAGTCAGTGTAGCCAATAGCATCATGGGAGTCGCAGTCACACATATTGCCCGCCCCAAAACTGTCCCATCAACACCACCATGAACCATGCGCACATCACAGGGAGTGGAGAAGGACTCACAAGATGGCTGACACTGGCTACTGCTGTGGGGAGCACAAGGCCCTGCCGGCAACTGTGCACCACCAAACAGCAGGACACCACTGACTGACATCCTGAGAGACAACTTACACTCCCTGCAATGCAAGCACGTTCCATGGTGGGCTATCTGGCTGGCTGGGTGGGAAGGGGGACTTGCAGCACTGACTATAGTCACCAGCACCTCCCCTCACACCCCCCCCCCACACAAACTCCACAGTACCCACCTGGTAGAATGCAATGCCCTCCATCCTAACACAAGATCCCACAAAGCACCACCACCCTGGGTTATGTTGTGTGAAGCACAGGGACACTCTTGGGACTCTTAGCCAAACAACTGCCAGGACAACACTCCCAGCCATCCTGTCAGCACAGCCAGCCCACCCCACAGGGAAGCAGAGTCAAAAGGAAGGAAGCATGGGCATGCTGGGAAGGGGGGTGGAGGCAATAGCATGATGGGAGTCGTAGTCACAGACATTGCTCAGCCTCACAACTGGCCCATCAACACCACCCTGAACCATGCTCACATCACAGGGAGTGGAGAAGGACTCACAAGATGGCTGACACTGGCTACTGCTGTGGGGAGCACAAGGCCCTGCTGCCAACTGTGCACCAACAAACAGCAGGACACCACTGACTGACATCCTGAGAGACAACTTACACTCCCTGCAATGCAAGCACGTTCCATGGTGGGATAACTGACTGGGTGGGTGGGTGGGTGGGAAGGAGGTCTGGCTGTCAACCAAACACAATCAATGCAGACCATGTTCACACCCCAGAGAATACATAGAAATGCCCAAATAATGCAGGACAATGTGCCACACCAATATCAACCCCTGACTGTGACGACTTAGGACAATACAATGTACAGGCCCGCACCCCGAGGCACAGTCACAACTGTCAGGTGTGTCAACCACTGATGCCTGCAGAAACATGACATACATTGTTTGTGTCTCCCAAAAACAGGTGATGATAGGGACACAGCAGCAGACGCTGAGGAGTCCCAGTCCCAGGCTCAAGAGGATGCCGAGCTCACTGGCGTCGTACAGCCTCTGTCCTCCTCGGACGATGAACAACCTGGCACATCCGGTGCAAGTCAACATGCTGCACCAGCAGGACCACCAGCTGCAGCACCAGCAGGTCCACCAGCTGCACCCCCTGCACCCACCCCTCCAACGACTGTCACCACGAATACCATCCCTGCCGACATGGACAGAATAAGGAACAACACCAGCGCAGTGACCCTGGACCAACCTGGGGCCATGGACACCACCACCACCACCACCACCACCCCCAAGGTGGACCAGGGTTATCTGTGCGTGCAACTGCACACACTGCACATGTCAGCAGGGGTGGTGGGAGGGGTGGGAGACAGAGGTCGCTGCTTGCAGACGTTGCTGGTGTGCATGAAGACCCACAACTGGTACGCATAGCTGATGCGTACCAGTCCAGCACCGGAGAGCTCAGCCAGGTAGTGGGGCTCCTCAGAGACATCAAACAGCAGCAGGCTGCCCATCATGCCCGCTTGGACTCCCACATGTCCCACGTGGAGTCACACATGTCACGTGTGGACTCCCACATGTCCCGCGTGGAGTCCAAGTGGGATGTACTACATGAGATGACGGCGGTGCACAGGGACATTTTACAATGCCTCCGCCAGATGAACAGCAACCAGTCCACACCTCCCTGTGTGCCAACAACATCTGGTACCGAACAAACTGCAACTGCCACAGGGAGGGAGGAGGACTCTGGCGGAGAGTCCCCTGCACCGCAGCAGCCTGCACTTGAGGGCCCCCCCCAAGAAGAGGGGTCGTCCGAGGAGGGGAAAGTGAGAGGCTGATGGCCAAGCGCAACTCCCAGGAAGCCTGAACCTGTTCTGGATTTTCGCCTTTGTGCACAGACTGTTCACCCTGTTGATGGCAACACTACTCCCACACATTGCATGGGGAGTACAAGTTGGAACAATGTGTCAGACAACTGTGGCCCCGATACTGGGGATCCTGTCTACCTGGACTTTCTATTCATCTAGGAACTTGGGATTGCAAGATTCATGTACAGCACAATCCATCCTATGCACTATTATCACAGATGTATCACAATAAACACACTAATACACCATACTTGCCTCTGTCGTGATTCCAACGTGGGTGCTGTTATGGGGATGATGAACTGCAAAATTACACTGTGTATGCGAACTGCAACAGCAAGGACAACACAGGCATGTGAGTACAGGCAACGTGACACATATGAGGGAGACACACCACCAGGGCTACACAACACATACACACCTAGGCCATCTGACTCATTGCCTACACTGATGTTGCCAGGGAAGACGGTGCAATGCACAGACACCACACCCATTCCCAGTTGTAGTCAAGTAGCCCACAGGTGCAGTAAGCAAATGGCAGTCAAATGTGTGACCACAGACAACGCACATCACTAAGTGAAGCACAGGTTTATTACACAGTAGCAACATGCCGTAACCACTACAGATGCAAGGTAACCCCACCTGGTAGCGGGCACACAGTCAACAACTGTAGACAGAAGGAAGTCCATGGGTGTGGCGCACATCACCTGTAGGGACACAACAGCTACCAGCCTGGATGTGCAATCACGTCGTCGGTGGACACAGTTGACCAAACGAATCTGAAAGTACCCTGTGAAGGACAGAAATGACACACAGTCAAAAGCAATGCAGTACAGGACAGAACAGCAAAACTCATGCACAATACATGTTACAAGATACCCACCCAGAACCAAGTTAGCATGTCAACACTGTTGGGGAGTACAGCCCACCTGTCACCACACATCGCAACACACATCCTGTCAAGTAGCCCATGGACACACTCCAACAGCACCAGAGCACCACCCACACATCATGCCAACTCACATCATTGACATGACACCTCAGGATACTCACATTCAGCTAAAGAAGTTGGTGATGAGCTGTGTGCGGACATCACCATCACCATCATCATCATCATCGTCACTGGCATCGTGGTCCAGGCCAGGATCCTCCACAGGTGGCGGATGTTGGTCATCGTCATCCTGGATGAGAGGCAACTCCTTCCGCACTGCCAGGTTGTGGAGCATGCAGCAGACGATGATAATCTTGCACACTTTCGCAGGGGCATATGGGAGGGACCCTCCGGTCTTGTCCAGGCAGCGGAAGCGGCTCTTCAGGAGACCAAAGGTCCGCTCAATCACTCTCCTGGTCCGACCATGTGCCTCATTGTAGCGCATCTGGGCAGGTGTCACAGGGTTCCTGAGGGGTGTCAGCAACCACGGCATGTTGGGGTATCCCGAGTCACCTACGGACAGACAAGTGCACATCAGCTGACTTGGAAAAGTGGGCGGAATACTACAGATCAGATCACACACAATGGCACAAAGTCAGTACACACCGACAAGCCAGGCACGCTGGTTCTGCATCTGTGCCATCAACCTGGGGATGCGACTACTCCTCATCACAAAGGCATCGTGTGCTGAACCAGGGAAACGGGCACACACGTGTGTGATGGTCATGTCTGCAAGACACACCACCAGTGCATTGACCGAGTGGTAGTGCTTGCGGTTCCTGTAGGCCTGCTCCTGGGCCTGTGGTGGTACCAAAGCCACATGTGTCCCATCAATGGAGCCAATTACATGCGGCATCCTCCCCAGGGCATAAAAGTCACTCTTCACGTCAGTGAGTCGTCGCAGTCTAGGGAAATAGATGTACCGGTTCAGGAAGAGCAACATTGCCGCCAAGAAATCGCGGAGCACACGGCTGAACATGGTCTGTGACATCCCACCAGCAGACGCCACAGTATGTTGGAAGGTACCGGTGGCAAAGAAGTGTAGGGCTGCCATCACCTTCACCTTGGGGGTCAGCGCTGTAGGATACGGCCGGCCAGGCTGCAAATGTGGGGACAACTGCACTGCAAAATCCTCAATCAGCTGCCTGGTGAAGCGGTACCGTCGGATGCTGTCCCGTTCCACCATCGTTGCCAGGTCTGGGAATGGCCGATGGACAGCAGGAGCCCTGCAGTGCAGAGGAGAAGTAAGCAAGATCGTCAGTCACCCCACATATGCGGCATTGAACACACTCAAGATCCCAACATACATCATCATGAGGCACAACTACATGAAGTGTGCAGTACCGGAACGACATGTATGGTACATACATGGCCAACATCTGTCAACACGGTCCTACAGGTGGCATCAATTTGTCCCAGGTTGGCCCATTGGATATCATGATGCTGTGTCACAGTCACCCCCCAGTGACATGTGAGGACAGATGTGCCCCAGGCACCACAGCTCAACGACAGGCACATTCCCAGGGACCCTGTAATGCCACATGGACACTGGCATCACCTGGAGTATCATGTGTACACCACAACAAAACAAACATGACCCCCACAGGTAGTGGCCACACTTGCCATGGCAGGAGAGCCATGGACGTCTGTGACACACACGCACAACATCAGAGTCCATGCACACACAACGTGGATGTGGAGACTGTCTCCCATTGTGCACATGAAATCAGAGACATTGTAAACACTACATGCACAAAGACTGTGGAGGGCCATCACTATTGTGCCACTGGGACACCCTGGCTCAAACATACCGTCCCACATGGGACTCACGGGGTATGTGACATGACATACACAAACACCACTGTGAAATGTGACCATGACACATGCACAGATATGAACAGTTGCACATCACAGTGGTCACGTACACGTAACACCCAGGATCCTGTCCCCATTAACACGTGCACAGCCTGGGGGTGGCTGCCCACAGGTGACACCCACAGGACAACATGTACACCAACATACACACAATAGGAAATGCAGCCTTACATGCCTTATGATAAGGTTTGGACAGGCTGTCGTGATGTAGGTGTGCCCCTCACTCCCTGGGAGCTATCTGTGGCTGGCACATGTCCATCTGAGACAGGCATGCTGACCTATGCCAGTCACATATACAGTGATGCGTTGAACAGCAATGGACCGATCGGTGCCTCCGGCCGGCCCATTGCATTCAATGTGTGCGGGTACGCGTTGTACCCCTGTGCGCGTTGAACTGCAATGGACCGATCGGTGCCTCCGGCCGGCCCATTGCATTCAATGTGTGCGGGTACGCGTTGTACCCCTGTGCGCGTTGAACAGCAATGGACCGATCGGTGCCTCCGGCCGGCCCATTGCTTTCAATGTGTGCGGGTACGCGTTGTACCCCTGTGCGCGTTGAACAGCAATGGACCGATCGGTGCCTCCGGCCGGCCCATTGCTTTCAATGTGTGCGGGTACGCGTTGTACCCCTGTGCGCGTTGAACAGCAATGGACCGATCGGTGCCTCCGGCCGGCCCATTGCTTTCAATGTGTGCGGGTACGCGTTGTACCCCTGTGCGCGTTGAACAGCAATGGACCGATCGGTGCCTCCGGCCGGCCCATTGCTTTCAATGTGTGCGGGTACGCGTTGTACCCCTGTGCGCGTTGAACAGCAATGGACCGATCGGTGCCTCCGGCCGGCCCATTGCTTTCAATGTGTGCGGGTACGCGTTGTACCCCTGTGCGCGTTGAACAGCAATGGACCGATCGGTGCCTCCGGCCGGCCCATTGCTTTCAATGTGTGCGGGTACGCGTTGTACCCCTGTGCGCGTTGAACAGCAATGGACCGATCGGTGCCTCCGGCCGGCCCATTGCTTTCAATGTGTGCGGGTACGCGTTGTACCCCTGTGCGCGTTGAACAGCAATGGACCGATCGGTGCCTCCGGCCGGCCCATTGCTTTCAATGTGTGCGGGTACGCGTTGTACCCCTGTGCGCGTTGTACCTCAATGGACCGATCGGTGCGCACCCATTGACAATGGGCTTGCCTGGCAACGGACGCGTTTTCGAATTTCGAACGAGTCGGTTGCTGGAAAATCAGTTGGTCACCCACAACAATGTTGCAAAATCATGTATGTCAT